>JANAVB010005456.1:0-60406 GCA_029216955.1 Iris pallida
ACCATTGTCACTTAAATGATTTAATTCTATTGTCACTCTAATGTATTGTACTCTCTAGATTGTCACTATAGTGATTGCCTGGATAACCTGGATAGCTGCAGGGCCTGTGACTACTTGGAGCATCTCATGCATCTTGCGAGTAACTAGGATTGTGATAACCCTAGTTAGTTAATGTAGAAAGCCGTAGGCAATGATTGGCCGTGATTGATGGATGGAGTCTAGTCAGTATAGTATTGTCTAGAATGATTGATTACAGATTGTACCAGAATGATTGAATGATTGTCACTCCAGATTGTCACTATAACGATTGTACCTATTGTCACTCTAGCGTATTGCACTCTTCATTGTCACTTTTATCATTGTACTCTCTCCTTTTCACCTTAATGGTTGTCACCTTTAGCAATAAATGATCAGGAGACTATGTTCTGTTCAGGTGAAGGGTTACAATCTCGGTCCTTATTTGGTTTAAGGATTGTAACCTGACTTCCGGAATAGTATCTTCGTCTTCTTCTTATATATTGCCCAGCTATATTTATTTAACATGATTATCCAGTTATCTTATGTCATGATGCTTTACTTAATCATTTCCTCTGATTGGGATAAGTGCATTGGTAGTGCATAAACCTCAATCTGCGTTATTTATTGTTGTTTTCTTACATGTTGAATGCTAATGATTTGTTGGTTTTAGTTCTTAAGTGAAGTCTCCTTTGTGGCACTTGCTCTTTCTGGGGTCTGACCCAGCTGGTTTTGTATGGCCAGATACCGGAGAGCACCAAAGGATCTCCCTGCTTTCCAGTCCGATGGTGGTCACCAGGCGTAACCAGGCATCGAGTGGGTTCTTTTTGTTCTCCCATTGTAATATTGTAAATTATTCTTTTGAGGCGTTTAGCCGACGAGCAAGTGTTAGCTCGATTGTACTTACTTACTGTCTGCCTACGGGCTGTAACATGATTGACAAGCCCCGGGGGTTGATCATGTATGACTGAACTCCTGCTAGTCCTCACATTTTGTAACGACTAGCTTTATGATCATTCTGAATATATAATGTATGGGACGCCTTACTATTGTGTATTTGGTGGTCTGATATCTTGTAACTATTATTAGTTGGTTGAGATTGAGACAATATGCTATTTTATGACCTTAAGAGACTGATGGATTGTAGTGAAACCCTCACATATCTAGACAGCCGTGACCGTATAGCGGTGTGGATTCCATTCCGTTATACGTAGCTGGCTATGTCTGCCCCCGCTCTCCAGTATTCTGGTTCTGGGACGTGACACATGTAAAACATGTTTAATACTCAGCCAAACACACAAAACACACATGTATAACACCCAGATAAGCACATAAAACAATATAACACATGGATAAAAGTAAGAAACATATATTGGACTTCATGTTTCATAGTTTAATGTATACAAAAGTGGTCCTCTATAACCAAAATGCCAAAATGTATAGTGTCTCGGCAAGCAACTTCAGCACTTCTTGCATCGCCATTTTTGATTTGGTCCCGTCCAACTTCTCGACACCATTGTACCGCATCGTCGCTTGATTGAAACGAAAGATCGATCCAAAATAAATGTCCTACATCGATTGCAATTGAAGCATGTACCGCAACATCGGAAGATCGCAACTCCTACAATAGAAGTTAAAAGTCAAAAGGACTGCCACATATATAGGACTGCCACATATGTGGCAGTCCCTCACATATATAGGACTGCCACATCCATGGCAGTCCAAATCCATGAGAGGGACTGCCAAAGAAGTGGCAGTCCTCTGTGTCAAAATCCGATTTTTCATCCGAAATAAAGTTAAAGTGTAGTTACCACGAGGCCTTCCGATGCATCAAAGTGTTCTTCGGACATTGTGGGAGGAGAGTATCCAGCATTTGATGGTCCGGGTTGTTCCATTTTCTATTTCTTTCTACATTAAACACAAAATTCAACTTTTATATGTAAAATTTAGGTTAAAACATTACACAAAAATAAATTCGACGACTTACAAATAAATGGGAGAAGTGAAGGGTTAATTCTTTAACAAATTTAGGTGGGGGGACAATTTCACCTAGATTAGGTTAATTCTAGGTTTTTATGAGGAGGAGAAAAAAGAGTGGAGGAAGAGAAGAAGAGAGAACAAATAAAACAACTTTGGCTTTTATAGTAAATTATGGGCTGCCCCCTAGTAAAAAAAACCTATGACAAACTTGTAATTTTTTAAAAAAATTTGGTCTGCCCCCTAGTAGAAGTGGTGGTGCCCCTAAAACAAACCTTTTAAAAAAGAACAGTTTTGTTTTAGAACAGCTTTCAAAAGCTGCTTCAGCAAAAGTTTTCAAAGATGACCTAAAATCGAACCAGCTATTCAAAAGTTTTTGTTACCCAACAGTTTTAGGAATTAGCTTTAAAATAGTATTGATAAGCAAAACCAAGAATGATAAACAATTATAATAATAAGTTTGGGATTGTTTATGATGGCTTTTTACTTTTCTGAAAAATATAGAAATATGTTTGATAACAATACCTTATTAAAAAAATTGAAAAATCGGTTCAAAATTGCAGTTTTTTACAACAAATAGGGAGTAATGCCAAAAGTTTTTTTTGTTGCCACTTTTTAAGAAACATCATCAATTCCAAACCAACATTTAGGCTCTTCAAAAAATGATAACATAAGCAGCTTTTGATAGATAAGATGTTATTGTAAAAAGCTGTTTCATAATTGAACTAGGTTTTGAGGAAGTTAATGTAGATAGAGTGCTGTTGGTGTTCTAGTGAGATTTGTGATGATTTAACACCAAAAAAAAAAAACACTTCAACTAATTTAGAAGCAGTAAAGAGTTAGAGAACTTAAAGATAGAAAATATGGACTCTGAATCAATAAAATAAATACCATTTTCTTTTTATGCGAGATGTTGATCAGCTTGTTTCAACTGCAGTGTGCACAGGTGTTAGTTGATGTGATTGGAGAGAAAAGCAGCGCTGCTTCTTCTGGAATGTTGCTTTTGAGAAGCATACATAAGAGCATCATTAATAGTTGGGGCTGAGAAATGCAATCTCAGGCCCAAAATATTACTAGAAAGTAAATTGTGGAATGAGTTGTGACTACATAAGAATAGTAGTACTTTATGCTTTAGGCCCAATGTAAAAAAAAAGTGTGATGGGAAAGAAACGCGGAAACCTTTCTCCAAACCGGAGAGTACCTGCGAGAGGACCGAGCAATACAACGCACGAACCCAAAACAACCACACAAAATAATCCACGCAGACGCAGAGAATTTTTGACGTGGAAAACCCTTGCGGAAAAAACCACGGGACGATCGGAGTCCAACCCTGAGAAGCCTCCACTAATGGAATAGAAGAATTACACCCTCTACAAACTCCTCCCGATCCGAATCGGATCCCCACAACACTCAGAAATAAGAACAATGATTACAAGGCTACGGAGAGCGAGAACGACGAGTAGAGATTACCCGAACACGATCTCCTTCGAATAGCGACCTTCAATCCTCCGTCTTCTTCTCCGAAGTTGCAATGGCACTCTTGCCTCCTTCTCTCTCTTTTCTTGTGTTATGTTGCGTTATGAATTAGGGTTTGGAAATCCCAACTTAACTCCCCAATCCCGCAACCAAACTGGACCGTTGGATTAGATCCAGTGGTGAAAAGTCACCCTAAAATCCGCTTCAGCCCCCGACGACACAGAGTTCGGCCAGAACTCTGTGTCGGGCAACCAGCACTGGCCGAACACATTCTGGAATGGGAAGGCAGAGTTCGGCCAGAACTCGGCCCCCTGCTTCCAGCAGCTCCCTGTAGCTCTATCAGCAGCCCGCTTCCTCCCCGAGCTTCTTCGACACACGAACGGCGCTCGTCGCACTCCGGGGTCTTCTCCACATAGGTTGGGAACCCCACCCACTCCAACAAATCTCCCCCTTCACAACTATGGGGAGGATATCGTCATCCCGACGATCTGCCTGCAGTACTCAAACTTCTCCCTTGGTAGAATCTTCGTGAACATATCAGCTCCGTTGTCATCTGTATGAACCTTCTCAAGCTCCGCGTCCTTCTTCTCAACCACATCCCGTATCCAATGATACCGAGTCTCGATGTGCTTGGACCGGCTATGAAACGTCTGATTCTTCACAAGATGGATAGCACTCTGACTGTCGCAAAGCAAAGTATACTGCTCTTGCTTCAGTCCCATTTCCTGCAGCAGCTTCTTCATCCACAGCAACTCCTTGCAAGCCTCCGTCGCCGCAATGTACTCTGCCTCTGTCGTCGACAAGGCAACACACTTCTGCAACCGCGACTGCCACGACACCGCTCCTCCCGCAAACATCATCACGTAGCCCGAAGTCGATCGCCTCGTGTCTACATCTCCAGCCATATCAGCATCGGTATACCCAACCAGCTTCGGCTCGTCACCACCAAAGGAAAGTCTCCAACCAGCAGTGCCCTGAAGATATCGCAGACTCCACTTGACCGCACTCCAATGTACCCTTCCAGGATTTGAAAGATACCTGCTAACCGTACCAACTGCATGAGCAATATCTGGCCTCGTACACACCATGGCATACATAAGGCTTCCCACAGCTGAGGCATATGGAACCCGCTCCATATCTTCCTTTTCGTCCTCGGTAGATGGACACTGCTCCTCAGTGAGCTTAAAGTGAGCCGCAAGAGGGGAACTCACTTTCTTCGACCCGTCCATCCCGAAACGCTAAAGTACCCGGTGAATGTACTTCTTTTGGGACAAGTGTAGCAGCTTGGACTCTCTCTCTCGGCTGATCTCCATCCCAAGAATAGTCTTCGCTGCGCCCAAATCCTTCATAGAGAAGGCCGTGACCAGTTGGCGCTTCAGCTCCGCTATCCTAGTGGCATTCCGACCCACTAATAGCATATCATCAACATAGAGCAACAAAATGATGAAATCATCATCGGCAAAATACCTCACAAATACACAGTGGTCCGACGTCGTCCGTGCATAACCATGCTCCCCCATAAACGACTCGAACTTCCTGTACCACTGCCTCGGAGCCTGCTTCAGACCATACAAGCTCTTCCTCAACCGGCAGACCAAATGTGAGTTGCCCTTCTCACAGAATCCCTCTGGCTGCTCCATGTATAACTCCTCCTCAAGATCACCGTGGAGGAATGCCGTCTTCACATCCATCTGGTCGACCTCCAAGTCGAGACTGGCTGCTAATGCTAGCACCACCCGAATAGACGAATGCTTGACGACAGACGAAAAGATCTCATCATAATCCACGCCTTTCCGCTGACCGTAGCCTTTAACTACCAGCCTCGCTTTGTATCAAGGGCAAGTAGCATCATCCGTCTGCTTCACTCTGAACACCCATCGATTCTTCAAAGCCTTCTTGCCCTTTGGCAACCGCACCAGATCATAAGTGAAATTGGTGTGCAAGGAACTCATCTCCTGCATAGCCTCCATCCACTCATGCATGTGTTCGTCTTCCATAGCCTCTGTAAAACTTTCGGGCTCTCCCCCGTCAGTCAATAGCACATACTCATCCGGTGAGTATATCGTAGATGGTCGACGATCTCTGTCGCTCCTTCTCAGTGGAGCCACTGGTGCTGGCTGTATACCGACAGCCTCCTCCCCTTCAGGAACTGCCTCTCCGGCATGCTCATCCTCCTGAGGGACACCCTGACCACCATCAGCAGGCTGATGATCAAGGTTGGGAGCTACTCCATGTACTGGCTCCCCCATAATGGATCCTCTGCGATGTCCTCTGGAAACTGCTCGAAGCGAAATGACTCTAACTCAGGCAATTCCTCAGCCTCAGAAGGCGTCTCGGAATCCTGAGTGTTGGTCATGGTCTGATCCTCGACGAACACCACGTCCCTGCTTCTGTAGAGCTTCTTCCCACCGGGTCGTAGAGTCTATAGCCAAACTCATCCCGACCGTAGCCGACAAAGACGCATCGCCTCGTCTTCGGCTCAAGTTTGGTCCTCTCGCCCTTCGGTACATGCACGAAGGCCTTACAACCAAACGCCCGCAGGTGATTGTATGACGGCTCTTTGCCGTACCATACTTTGTCAGGCACATCACCTTGCAAAGGAGCACTAGGAGACAAATTAATAACATAAGCAGCTGTGAGAAGAGCCTCACCCCAATAACTGCCCGGCAAGTTTGCTTCTGACAGCAAACATCGCCCCTCTCCATCAGTGTCCTGTTCATGCGCTCCGCTACACCATTGAGCTGAGGTGTCTTTGGCGGAGTCTTCTGGTGTCGTATCCCTTGCTCTCTGCAATACGCATCAAAGGGACCGATGTATTCGCCGCCATTGTCGAACCGAACACACAACTTCTTACCCGTCTTCCTTTTAACAGAGGCCTGAAACTCCTTGAAAGTAGGCAGCACCTGATCCTTGGTCTTTAAGGCATAGACCCAAACCTTCCTGGAACAGTCATCAATAAAGATTACAAAGTAAGAAGCACCACCAAGAGATTTTACCTTCATAGGACCGCAGACATCCGAGTGAATCAACTCGAGCAACGCCGGCTTCCTTGAACTTGGGTGACTTTGGAAAGACATCCTATTTTGCTTCCCAGCTAAACAGTGCGTGCACTTCTCCAACTTTGTAGACTTGAGCCCCGGAATCACCTTCCTGTTCACAAAGTAGCTCATTCCCTTCTCGCTGATATGGCCGAGCCGTCTGTGCCACAACTCGGTAGACGCATCACTGACTGCGTTCACCTCCTGTGCCCCCTGTGCGCTCCCCTCCATATAGTAGAGACCGGACTTCTTGCTTCCTCTGGCAATCACCATCGAACCCCTGGAAAGCTTCTATTGACTGTTCCCAAAGAGACCGAAGAATCCCTCGTCATCCAACCTTCCAACCGACACCAGGTTGAAACGGATATCAGGGACATGACGAACATTCTTGAGGACAAGAACTGCACCCGTCTTCGTTCTCAAATACACATCTCCAACGGCAACCGCCTTCGATACATCTCCATTGCCCATCTTCAACACTCCACAGTCGCCTGTAGTGTAAGTGGCAAATAGTGCCCTGTTGTGAGATACATGTGCTGAAGCCCCTGAGTCCACCAGCCAATAATTGTTATCGCAGGCGAGGTTTGTAATAACCTCATCACCTACGACGATCACATCGCCTCCATGCATCGAGGCCGCCGCTGTAGTGTTCTCTTCTTGCTTCCCCTTGTCGCCCTTCTTCTCTCTCTTCCAAGCGAAACAGTTCCGCTTGATGTGGCCCTTCTTACCACAATGGTAACACTCTGAGTCCTCATAACGACCCTTGGACTTCCTCCTGCTCTTGTCTCTGCCACCACCTGGACCCCTGCTTTTGCCCCTTCCGCGGCTCTCTGAAACAAGTGCCTCTGAGTGGTGGAATGTGGATGAAGTGCCCTGAGAACGTCTCCGCATCTCTTCATTCAACACCCCGCTCTTGGCAAACTCCAGACTGACCACGCCCTCTGGAGCAGAAGCGATCATAGATACTCGTACGGTCTCCCACGAGTCTGGCAAAGTACACAGCAGCCACAGTCCCTGAACTTCGTTGTCGAACTTGACTCCCATAGAAGATAGCTGGTCAACCACGCCCTAGAACTCACTCAAGTGATCCGAAATAGACGCCCCATCCTTGTATCGCAGACCCATCATCGTTCGGATCAGGAACAATTTGTTTACCCCGGTCTTCTTCGCATACAAGGATTCCAGCTTATCCCACAACGTCTTCGCGTGCTCATATTGGCAACGTGGTTGTACGTTCTCATCAACAAACTGCCGTATGTACCCACACACCTGTATATGCTCGAATGTCCAGTCCTCCTCGGATTTATCACTGGGCTTCTCGGATGCAAACAGGGTAGATGCAGCTTCTTGACAAATAGCAAATCCTTCATCTTGCTCCGCCAATAGTGATAGTTGGTGCCGTTCAGGTTCACCATACGCACCGGCTTCGCGTCTATCTCCTCTCTGGTTTCTGTCAACTCCTGACACCCTTCTGAATTCCAGAACCTTGCTCTGATACCACTCTGATGGGAAAGAAATGCGAAAATCTTTTCCCAAACCGGAGAGTACCTGCGAGAGGACCGAGCAATACAACGTACGAACCCAAAAACAACCACACAAAACAATCCACGCAGACGCAGAGAATTTTTGACGTGGAAAACTCTTGCGGAAAAAATCACAGGACGATCGGAGTCCAACCCTGAGAAGCCTCCACTAATGGAATAGAAGAATTACACCCTCTACAAACTCCTCCCGATCCAAATCGGATCCCCACAACACTCAGAAATAAGAACAATGATTACAAGGCTACGAAGAGCGAGAACGACGAGTAGAGATTATCCGAACACGATCTCCTTCGAATAGCGACCTTCAATCCTCCGTCTTCTTCTCCGAAGTTGCAATGGCACTCTTGCCTCCTTCTCTCTCTTTTCTTGTGTTACGTTGCGTTATGAATTAGGGTTTGGAAATCCCAACTTAACTCCCCAATCCCGCAACCAACCTGGACCGTTGGATTAGATCCAGTGGTGAAAAGTCACCCTAAAATCTGCTTCAGCCCCCGACACAGAGTTCGGCCAAAACTCTGTGTCGGGCAACCAGCACTGGCCGACCACATTCTGGAATGGGAAGGCAGAGTTCGGCCAGAACTCTGCCTGGGGCAGAGTTCGGCCCGAACTCGGCCCCCCTGCTTCCAGCAGCTCCCTGTAGCTCTATCAGCAGCCCCGCTTCCTCCCCGAGCTTCTTCGACACACGAACGGCGCTCGTCGCACTCCGGGGTCTTCTCCACATAGGTTGAGAACCCCACCCACTCCAACAAAGTGGTCAAGAAAATTATAAAATCTAGGATTTAAAATTTTGGGCTCCAAATTGGAGCTTACTATTCTGTAAAATTACTTCCTATATTCTGAATCTAGAAATTCAAGGGCCCAACCTATAGCACCTGTGGGTGGGTTGGGCCCGAAAATGTAGAAATTGGAACCAAACATGGGACTTATTATTCTACTAAATGAGCTTCTAGATTCTGAATGTAGAATGTAGAAATTGGGATGGAGCTTACTAATGATGCTCTAAGAGCATCATTAGTAGTTGGGACTCTCCAATGCAATTTGGAGCCCAAAATTTCAAAAAAAAAGTAAATGTAGAATGGGTTGGGTTTGTATGAGAATAGTAGGAAATGATAAAGTGAGCTCCGGTCCCAAAAATTGTGTGGTCAAAATTAATGTAGGAAAAAAATAATATAAAGTTTAGAATCTAGAAAGTTGGGCTCCAAATTGGAGCTTACTATTCTACAAAACGAGTTTCTACAATCTAGAATCTAGAAATTGGGAGGCCCAACCCTTAGCACCCATGGATGGGTTGGGACCGAAATTGTAGAAATTGGGACTAGGGATGAGACTTATTATTCTACAAAATGAGCTCCTACATTCTAAATCTAGAATCTAGAAAATGGGATGGGCCTTACTAATGATGCTCTAATAGCCTGGAATGTATTGTAACCATAGGTGATGAAAGTTCTTTGTTCCTTTCACCAGATTTACAAAGTTATATGGCACATTACAGCATCAAGGATGACAAAATAAGTATAAACTGGGCAACTGGGAAGTCGATAGTAACATACCCAAGCTGCAGTTGTTTCAGGTGGTGGCTGTTGGAACTATTCAATAATTATGGGGCCACACATCTAAAATTAATTGTGTTTGGGCTATCTAAATAATTAAGCCAAATTAAAGTGGTCTATTTGGAAAATTGGCTTAAGGGTATAATTTTCATGGAATTAATGTGTAGATACCGAAATAATTCTAATTTGATGAGGGGCCAAATTAGAAATATCACAACACACATATCTATATATATGTGTATTCATTAGGGTTATGGTCCCCAACTCATACGGCCACCAAGAGAGGGTTTTCTCTATTCTCTTCTGTATCCCCATAAAGATTTCATCTTTGTTATTAAGGGCCGTAGCGGGTTGGAAGATCAAACCCCATAAAGAGACGTTTGCTTCAAGATCCGTCAAGCAAAGACAATGAATTCAGGTACGCTTCCGCAATCAATTTAATTTATGTTCTTCATCTCATGAATCGACAGGGTACAATAAAATTTCTAATAAGTGGTATCAGAGCCTCCCTTGTTTGATTTATGAGGTCGAAGTTTCATAATCGATATTTGTTGTTGCTCAGGAACCCTAAATTGTTTATTTAATTTATTTTAGGGTTTTAATTGTTGGATCATTTATTTTGTTGTTTTGATCCACCAGTTTAGATCTCCTTTTGCATACTATTGATTTTTAATATAAATAAAATTTTTAATTTTTTTAATGATTGTTGAGGATTCAGAAATTCGAACTGTCTGCACTATGCGTGTCACGTCCCGCTCCCGTAGGAGCGATCGTCCTCGCTAAGGCGTGATGCCGCACGGGCCTAGGTTGCGCCCGTGCAAGGCTATGTCCGGAAATGGCCGATTTGAGCTAGGCCACAGAGTCGCACAGAGTGTCCCCATTTGCAGCGAAAAGTAATTGAACACAAATTGAAGCGAATTCAAACTTTATTGACATTCAAGAAGTTTACAAGCGGCGCTAGGCCGAGTTTACAAGTCTCTCAAGCTCCCTCTCTCTGAAACATAAAAGGCGTGCCAAGTGGCTTACAAGATGGAATTATTCATGGCGATGTTCCGATACATTATGTCCTATATATGGTGCTCCAGCTCCTTGCAACGCTCCAAGGCTCCAGAGATAGCTCCGCGCCTTAGCACGTTCGAGGAAAGCTCCGCACCCGCCGACGTTTCCTGCTTCCTGCAAGCAGACTGTGGGGTTATCAGTACATTGTTATGCACTGGTGGGGAGGCTAGCTCGTCCACAATGCTATCATTACCAAACACGTTCTATTTACTTTTGTGCATCTCTATCATTCATTGTCTTTCTAATCTTGCCTTAGGATCAATTTCATGGCATATTTCATAGCCTATCTCGTGTTGCCAATTTCAAGTGTCGCATGGAAATACAAGCATGACTTACCCATACTTACCATCCGGCCTTCCCTGTTCAATGTAAATCAAGTTAGTCAACAATTCATATATTCAACTTAACATGATCCACGTAAACATTCAGTGCCAAGGGCGTGTTCCTGCCTTAGATTCTAACGCGTCGTAGGCGTGTTTTCAAATTCATTTGCACGAAGTACTCCTTATCATTTGGTGTGTTACATTTCAAGCCTATTCATAAGGCACTTCATTCAGTTAACTTTAGACTACTTTGATTTTAATGCAAGGACTTGCACGTGGATTGCCACCGGCAACCCACCTAAATCTATATGCACCGGTCGCTGGCATGTTAGCCATTTTGGACATTTTCCCCTCTGGCATTCTCATCTATCAAGCGTGATGGCTGGTACACCTTGATAGACTATTGAATAACCGGCCCTACGTTTGGTTATGTGCCCAAGCCCGCACACCTGTCCGCCCGTAGGCCATAATTCTGCCTAGGCCGGCCACGAAAACGTCGTTCGTTGCCCTTGGAATCCCTTTTCACTCGTGCACGAGCCGTCCACGACCATTTCGTATTTTATTGTCATTTTAACTTAACGGCTGTCTTTGAGCCATAGGCTAATCCTTAGCCATAATGCGTTATCGACCAGGTTGACGTCCGTATAGCGCGGGTAGCGAGCCCCGTTGCACGTGTCCGTCACACCTGTCGCTAACCATTCTTTCCTTTCTTATCTTTCATTTTTTCTTTCTTTCCTTCTTTCACTTGTTCGTTCGTTCATTGATTCATTCACATATATTCATTCCTTCATTCGTTGATTCATTCATTCACTTATTCATTCATTCTTTCATACTTATGCAACTCCCCGTGCGAAAGTCGCCTTGGCGACCCTTCGGTCCCATAGTCTTTCAATGTTGCTATACTCTACTCAGAACGACTATGTTGATAGCCTTCCCATTTCATTATTGTAAACCATTCATTGTTTCATTGTTGAACGCATAAGGGACTTGAACGTAAGCTTGTGCCTTAGCACGAGCGTGGAGCGCGGTGCGAGAGTTCTCACATTTTCCATGTTCTTTTCCATATTCTATACAAGCATACAAGATGGGATTATTCCCTTAGCTAGGTGCGTTGAGTCCTTTATTAGCATGCGCGGTGTTATCGTCTAGCGATTCTAGCTATAGTGTCCGTATTGTTATGTGTCTAGGCTAAGCAAAGACGGATTCATCGGAGCCACCCACCTTAGCAATGTTCGCATCGGCCGAGCGATACTCCGAGCGCGCCTTTGAAAGTCTAGGTCTGGATTCATCCTTGACGGGCCAATGTAAGTCTCGCATCGATTCTTCATCAAGTCGATGCCAACTCTTTGGGTCGACGGCTCGTTTGAGTCGTTGCACTTGCCGTTTGAATCGGCATTCCGCTAGGGCGGAGCGGGTCATTATAATGCGGATACTTTCGATTTTTTTTCGATCAACTCTGTTTGCACTATGCGGATCTTCCGATTTTGTTTTTCAGTTCCCAAAAAAACAACAACTTTGTTGAGAGTGGGATTCACCCACACCTTTTTGGACCAGAACCTTAATCTGGCGCCTTGGACCTTTATTGGACCTTCCGTAATTTTTTTTTTGAAGTAAATATTTTACTGTTTAAATTTGGTTTGATAGTCATAATCTCGTTTGATAGAGATAGATAATAATCATGATTATGCCTTCATTTGGTTGGCCATTATCAAGTAATGTTTGAATTTTGGTTATACAATCAGAAGTAATTTTGTATCTTAAATGTAAACATTGACTATGTTTAAATGGTGAACTTCGGATTTTACTTTGTTAATTCATTATACGTGGATATTAATATTCCTTAGTTTGGAAGTTGAGGATACTGGAAATTGTAATGTAATTTTTTGTTGTCTTTATGCCACATAAGTTAGCAATCAGTAAGGGCCATCAAGTGCCTATAAAATTTTGTAGTTTGATATATTAACCTATGGCAATTAAGTATGTCGATAGGCTTTTCTGTAAAAAGATTTGACCGCATTCAAATGCCATCAACTTTGAATTTTGAATCGTAAATTTATTAAATTAATTTGTTTGGTTTTGTTTATGCAAGTTTGTTTATGCATTGAATTAATAAGTTGAATATACTGTATATTTTAAATTATGATACATGCATGAAGCGTTTTATCGTAAAGTTTATTTGGTTCTGTATTGTATGTTCTAAGTAAAATAATCGTAAGACTTGCATAAACAAACTATATGTTCAAATTTGAATATATTGTATCATGATATTGTGGTTTATCATGATTTGGTTTTCAGACCCAAACTATATGATTATTTTATTTGAGCTACAATCTTTTAAATATGCATATATATATATATAAAGTTTTGGACATGATTCAGTTTTGTAAAATTTAGTCAACAATCAATTTTTTGGTGCCTTTTATGACTAGCAATAGTTGTCCAATATTCTAAGTAGACTCATTGAAACAAGATGTCGCCAAAGTGACCTCTCTTGCGTAGATAGTCTACGAGGGATGTTGGATGTTTGTGTGTGTATATTCATGCGGGTATTAGCCGGCCCAAAGGAAGGTTAATACTTGGCCGAATTGTACACATACTTGTGGTGATAAATGTGTGACAATTATACGGTTTACATGTGAATAATAATCCAATCCAAAGATAGACTTATTATTTGACATTATTGTCAACGTTTGATCACTACACCAAGAGTATCACTTGTAGTTAATATCACTGTCCAAAGACTTGATATTAATGATGTACAAGGTATCTTGAGATGGGGTTCACCATTACTTGAATTTGTTTGACTATATTTTACCCTTTGGTTATTAATTAGAGCATATTTGTTTATTTGTTTTTTTGTTCTCTTTTCAGCTAGTGTTGCTACAATATCTGCTAATCTGAACTCAATTCCAATGCTTAACGGGACAAACTTCAAGGACTGGAAAGAGAACATATATATTGTTCTCGGCTGCATGGATCTAGACCTTGCACTTAGGATTGAGCGTCCCACTACTCCTAAGGATGACAGTTCATCTGGTGACAGAGCGAACTTCGAGAAGTGGGAACGCTCAAACCGCATGAGTCTAATGATCATAAAGCGCGGTATTCCAAAGGCATTCAGGGGTGCAGTATCTGATGAGGTTACTAATGCCAAACAATTCCTTGCTGAAATCGAGAAGCGATTTGCAAAGAATGATAAGGCGGAAACAAGCACACTTTTGTTGCGCTTGATTATCATGAAGTATAAAGGCAAAGGTAACATAAGGGAGTACATCATGAGATGTCTCATATTGCTTCAAAACTTAAGGCACTTAAGATCAACTTGTCGGATGACTTGCTCGTTTATTTGGTATTGCTCTCACTTCCTACACAGTACAATCAGTTCAAGGTCAGTTACAACTGTCAAAAGGAAAAATGGACTCTAAATGAGCTCATTTCGTACTGTGTACAAGAAGAAGAGAGATTGAAGCAAGATAAAACTGAAAGTGCTAATTTGGCTACCACCCATAAAAACAAGTATAAGGGCACTAAGCGAAAGAATACAGAAGCTACTAAGGGTCCAGTGCAAAAGAAATAACAAACTGAGGCTAATGGTTGTTTCTTTTGTGGCCGGGACACGTAAAGAAGGAATGTACAAAGTACCATGCATGGCGTGTAAAGAAAGGGTTGCCAGATCTAACGAAAGTCAATTGATGGTGAAAGACACATCTATGTGGAAGACGGCAAGTCGGTAGAAGTGGATGCAATAGGACAAATTTTGGATATTAGTTATTATTGGATTTGATAGACAATTTTATCTAAAGCTTTTATTGTACCGTCTTTTAGACGAAATTTAGTTTCAGTTTTCTTGTTTGACAATCTTATTTATTATTGTTCATTTGGGAACAATAAAGTTTGATCTATCTTTAAATTCAAAATAATGTTGGTAATATTTTATTTTTTTAAATGTTCGTGACATACTATTATCACTTGAAACTATTGCGTCCTATAAAGAAACCTTGCATATGGAACCACGTGGTAAAACAAAATAAAGAATTTTTTTTAGACGATAAGTGTAATATTTTTTGAGGATGTTGAGTTTGGGGGAGAAATAAAGTCAATGACATTGCCTTTGAGGAGGAATCGATTGCGATTCCTACTGTCACTTTTGACGATGTGCAAGATTTTGTACCTGTCATTGATCAAGAAGTGAATTCAGAGCCTCAATAAGACAATGTCGAATTACCTCTATAAGTCGATGTTGAGCTACCTCAACAAGACAACATAAAGGCACCCCCCATTCAAGATAAGGTTATTGTTTCTGAGGAACAAACTCAACAACCTCAAGAGAAGAGGAAGGGATTGTTTATTAAAGAGACTTTCTCTTCGGTTTCTTTGAAAGACTCTTTTAAACCAATCATAGTACTTGTTGTACATTTTAATATTGAGCTACATCAAATGGATGTCAAAACGGTATTTCTCAATGGTAACATTGACGAAATAATATGGTACAACCAGAAAACTTTGTGTCAGAAGACCCAAAGAATATGGTTCACAACCTGACAGAATCTATTTATGGACTCAAGTAAGTTTCTCGTCAAAGATACTTTGAGTTTTAACAAGTGACTATCTCGTTTAGTTTTGAGATGAACACTGTTGAAGATTGTGTGTATCACAAGTTCAGTGGGTGTAGAAATAATTTTCTGGTTTTGTATATTGATTGAAGTGTTCAATGCAAACCAGGTGACACTCTCGTTAAAGGAGATAAATTCGGTCTCAAATAAGTGCCCTAAGGTTAGCCTTAAAATTAAAAAAATACAATAGATTTTTCCTTCATGATCAGTTGTAGGGAGTCTAATGTATGCACAAGTATGTACGCGTCAGGATATTGCGTACATAATTCGGATATTAGGCAGATATTTAAGCATATATGGATGGATCATTGGGTAGCAGCCAAACTACTTAAGTAATTAATAGAGAACAAGAAATTATGCTCTTTGTAGGAGATGGAATAATTCTGATATTCTGGAGATCATAAGGTATTCCGACTCCGATTTTGTTGGATGCTAACACAGCAGGAGATCCACATCAGGTTATGCTGACTAATGGAGATATATTTTGGATGAGTGTCAAACATGCACTCATAATTTCTTCCATCATGAAAGCAAGGTTTATAACATGCTGTGGGGTATCTATTCGGGGAATATGGTTGCGAAATTGTCACAAGGCTGCGCCTATAGTACGGTGTTGAAAGACCACATAAATTATGGTGTGATAATAAATCAGCAGTACTGTATTCCAATAACAACAAAAACTTGTATAAGTCAAAGGATATTGACATAAAGTTTCTAGTTGTGAAGGAAAGAATTCAGAATGGTTATAGTGTTCATATAGCACATTAGGACAAACTCCATGTTAGCGGATCCGCTCACAAAAGCATTATCACCCAGGGTCTTTCATGAGCATACTGCTCATATGGGTGTTAATTAAGAATATGGCAATATAGTGGGAGTTTGTATTTTATGTATTTGGGTGCTATTTGATTTTGGACACATTTATGTATTAAAGTATTTTGGATATTTAGCTGATCAGATATATGGAAATTCAGTTCATTCTGTTTTCATTATGTTAAAGTATTGATCTCATTAAAGTTAAGGAGGACCAGTTGGAAATAGACATGTATTGATCACATTGCGTGTAATTTTCATGCTACGCATCCATGATTGATCTATGTCGTTTAGCTATATTGGTATATGTGACCATTGATGGTTTAGTTACGCTATATGTGACGAAGGCCGCTTTGATCCTATGTTGATATGGTAATGGACGAGATTGTCCGGATATACCTTAAGGATTAAGATAGCAATTTATGAGCTCACTAAGGTTAACACAATTATAAGGTTACATATGTGGCCCAGTGGAAGATTGTTGGAATTATTCAATAATTATGGGGCCACACATGTAAAATTAATTGTGTTTGGACTATCTAAATAATTAGCCAAATTAAAGTGGTATATTTAAAAAATTTGCTTAAGGGTATAATTGTCATGGAATTAATGTGTAGATACCGGAGATAATTCTAATTTGATGAGGGGCCAAATTAGAAATATCACAACACACATATCTATATATATGTGTATTCATTAGGATTATGGTCCCCAACTCATACGGCCACCAAGAGAGGGTTTTTTCTATTCTCTTCTGTATCCCCATCAACAAAGAGAGGAACAAAGATTTCATCTTTGTTATTAAGGGCCGTAGCGGTTTGGAAGATCAAACCCCATAAAGAGACGTTGCTTCAAGATCCGTCAAGCAAAGACAATGGATTCAGGTACGCTTCCACAATCAATTTAATTTATGTTCTTCATCTCATGAATCGACAGGGTACAATAAAATTTCTAACAGTGGCATCAAGAATAGCAGCTTCACAATGCAGCAAATAACATTCTTCTTCGGATATACAAGCCAGTTTATTAATTCATCATCTGTTTGCCCCCAATTATACTTGTAACCTTTAGTCTTTGTTGTGAATAAAAGCGAAAAGTATTTTCTACCCAAAAAATGATATCGCTAGTAGATAATGTTACAAAGCTTTACAAGATCGCTGCTACAAGTTGAAAAACTACACAAGTTATTGACTAATAAGTCACAACAATCAGGTCCTACACATATGTGCATAGTTTACAGTATCGGCCGAAACCGATCCGATACGCCGATGCTGTTTGGTATGTCCCGATCCGATACTGACCGATATCGACATTGGATGTCTCTTTTCCGATCAATTCAACACAAAAAATTAAACGAAAAATACCGACCAGCAAGGCCGTAAAAGCATTGTAAGGTTGTAAAAACACGTAAAAGAAAGAAAAAAAAAAAAACTTATCTATCGCATGCAAATCAATTGGCAATGGGTACTACTATTCCATTCAATTTCAAAACTGCTAAGAAACAACACTAAAAATACTTAAAATTATGTCTAAATGTATAAAATACACTTTCTAAAATGTTAATAATTATTTGTTTTCCGATTCAAAAAAAAAAATTGATTCTTCGATCCGAGACCGTCGATACTGCCGATACCACCGAATGGTCCAATATTGATTCTGATACCGATACTGCGAATACTATCACCCCCACCATCAGAACCTCTCTTCCAAGGAAGGTTCTCAGAAGAACTCCTTAGCCTTGGCCTGTCTCATACTTCTTCTAAGATCATCCAATGTAGCATGGATCTCTGTAGTAAGCATAGAAGACGAATCGCCCGAACGAAACATCTGGACTCTGTCCTTCACCTCAATCCAGCTGCAACCCGGACTCTTCTTCCTCCCCGCTTCCCTCATCTCCACTCTTACTCCGGCAGCCCTGTCCGACAACCCCATCTCCCCGAAGAAATTCAACACCTGAGAATAAACCCCGCTCCCCCGAGGCTTCGCCTTCAGTATCCGATCAGCCACTGCTTCCCCGAGACGCACGTCGCGGTAACCTCTGCAGGCGCTCAACAAGCACAGCCACACACCCTCGTCGGTCTCCCCTCCGGGCATGCCCTGGATGAAAGCATAGGCTTCGCGCAACCGTCCAGCTCGAGCCAACATGTCGACCATGACCCGCGTAATGCTCCGTCCTGGGAACGATGCCGAAATCTCTCCTCATGGACTCGAACGTCTCCTTGCCTTCCCCTACCGACCCCGAATGGTTGCACGAAGAGAGCAAGGCGAGGAAAGTGATTTCGTCCGGCAAAACCTCCGTGCTCTTCATTTCGTCGAACAGGAGCATAGCCTTCGCGCATTGGCCGTGCGATCCGTATCCAGCTATCATGGTGTTCCACGAGATCAGATTCCTATACGACATCCTTTCGAAGACGATCTGCGAGTAACTCGAGCACCCGCACTTCATGTACATGTCGAGAAGAGCGTTCTCGACGAGGATATCGGATGTGATCCCTTTCCTCAGCTGGTACCCGTGCACCGTCTTGCCTTTCGCCAGTGCAGCCGAAGAGGAAGCCGAAGCGAGGGCGCTGGTTACGGAGATCGCATCGGGAACCAAGCCATGTCGAGATATCTCACGGAGAACGTCGATGGACTCGTCGACGAGGCCGTTTCTTCCGTAGCCCGCGATCATGGAGTTGAAGACGACGAGATTCTTGCGAGGCATCGAAGCGTATAAGCTGCCAGCCAGTTCCGGTAAGCCCAGCTTCGAGTACATCTCGATAAGCGCGCATCCGAGGAACCAATCACAGCTCATGCCGCTCTTGATTGATAGCCCGTGGATTTGGCAGCCGAGTTCTAGGCATCCCATGCCAGCACTGGCTGAGGCAGCGCTCGCAACGATTGCAGAGTCCGGCGCTAGCCCTTCAGCTCTCATTTGATCGAACAAACTCAGCGCAAGATCGAATCGCTTGTTCTGGAAATATCCCGCAATTATAGAACCCCAGACAAAGACATCCCTGTTCTTAGTCGAATCGAAGAGCATGATGGCATCGTCTACGCCTCCACCTTTCATGTACATTGTCGTCAAGCAGCTCCGCACGGCCGTGCTATCCAACTCCGGGAGCTTTGTCAAGTGTCCGTGGATTCCTCTCCCCAAATCCCAAAGGCCGATCGCAGTACAAGCAGATAACACGTTGGACAACAGGAAGGCGTCGCACCGCACATTGCTCTGTCTCATTCGACGATAAGCATCCAGAGCTTCACCGGGCCGATCGTTACTGACACACACCGACACCAAGGAGTTCCAGAGCTCGGTCCTTTCCTCCCTTGCGCCCTCAAAAACCCTGCGAGCGTCGTCTATCAATCCGAACTTCCCGTACATCGTCACCAAGGAAGTGGACACGTAAGGGTCCAACTCAAACCCCTCCTTCAGAGCGCAACAATGCACCCCTTCGCCGAACCCCGCCGCTCTCTCCTCCCCGTTCGCACAGGCCGTAACAGCGCTCGCAACCGTCGCCGCTTCCACTCCGCACCTCCCGTCCCTCCTCATGCGGACGAACAGCTCCAAGCTCCTCTCCCAGAGCCCGTCGTAGCAGAACCCTGCGATCATCGCGTTCCACATCGAGACGCTCTTTCTGCTCGAGCAGTCGAACGCTCTGAAGGCTCTCGTCGCGTCCCCGCACTTGGCGTACATGTCTACCAGCGCGGTGGCCAGCACGTGGTCGGAGTCCAGGTGGTTCCTGACGACGTAGCAATGTAGCTGCTCGCCGTGATCGTAGCTCAAGCGGCTGTCGGCGCAGCCTTTGAGCAGGATGGTGAGGGAGTGGCAGTCGGGTTTGGCTCCCGAAGACTGCATTGCGCGAATTAGAGACGCTACCGACTGGTCGTGCGTACCCGCGGTGAGCAAGTAGCCGCTGAGCATGGAGTTCCAGATGGTTGCGTCTCTGCGCCTGTGCGGCAGCTGGGCGAACACGTTGGCGGCGTCGGCCGGGGAGCCGCATTTGAAGTAGAGGGCGACGAGGGAGCTGGCGACGAAGGGGTCGGCGTGGAGGCCCATCTGGAGGGCTATGGCGTGGAGGGTCCTGCCATGGCTGTGGTGTAGTTGGGATGCGCAGTGCTTGACGAGGGAAGGGAGGGTGAACTTTGTTATTATTGGGTTGGCAGTGGCAGTGGCAGTGGCGGAGCGGCAGTATCTAGCGAAGAGTTTGGGTTGTCTTGCCAATGCCAGAAGATGCAGATGTGGTGGTGGAACCATTTGGTGCAAGTTCATTTGCTACATCATGGTTTGGACTTCTATCCTTTCATTCCTTGTGTTATACATATGCTCCGAATATTTTTTTAGCATCTATTTCAAAATCTAGTTTGAAATTGTTGTTATTGCCTTTATTGGCCACAAGTCTTCCTTTTCAGTATTTCAGATATCAAAGAAAAGTAACAGTAAAGGAAAAATAATAATTATATAACATATTTATATAATCTTTTAGATTTTTCAAGATTTTTTGGGTAAAGTGCGTTTAAAACCCTCCTTAGAGTTGACTCGTTCGCAAAATAAGACCTTTTAGAAAACTTAAGCAGTTTGCATCTCCCGCAAAACCGTTTTTGCTCGGAATGCCCCTTTCCGTCAAAATGACGTTAGAACAGCCGTTAGAGCCCATATTTTGGATTAAAAAAAAGTGCACTTCCCAAAATATCCCAAATGCTAATGGTTACATTGTGGGTGCTGCTCTCTTTCATTCTCTCTATAAGAATGTTTGTTTGAAATATAAAACCTAAGCTTTATATTTTCTATTTTTTGACCGGTTGGTTGGAAGGAAAAATAATATTTAATTTTTTTTATATTCCTTTTTTTTTTTACTTATTTGCTCTCATTTAATGTATTGAAGCTTTTTCTTACCTACAGATCTCAAATCCAACTGCAAATTTTTTTTTATAATCCCTTTTTTTTTTACTTATTTGCTCTCATTTAATGTTTGAAGCTTTTTTTACTTATTCTTTTTTTTTCTCAAGACGTCCAAATAGAAATTATGGAAGAACAATTTATTGCTATTGTGGATTAATTAACCCATTGAAAATAAATTCAGTATTAGTTACAGTAATATACGTCCAAATAGAAATTATGGAAGAACAATTTATTTTTGGATTTTTGACACGTATAGTAATATTTAAGTTATTTGTTTAAGTAATACATGTGATGAAAATAAATTTGTACCAAGATTTGCAATTTCAGTTAGAATTGATAAATAAATAATTACGATAATAGTCATGAATAATAAATTATTAAGTAAGACTATAATGATGATTACTAAATTATTAATTAAAATTATTATAATATATAAATTATTAACTATAATTATAATTATGATTAAATTATTATTAACTAATATTATAATAAAATTGTAATTAATAAATTATTAACTACGATTATAATTATTAATTAAGATTATAATTATTATAAAATATTAAATAATATAATATTAGTTACAGTTATCTAGCTCCAAATACGATTTACAAAACATACCCTAAGTTAAATGGCTGGATAGTTCAGGACTAACAGGACATTTGTTAAAAGATTTTTTTTCCAGAAAAAATTTAAGATGAAAACCTACTATTTAGATTATCAACATTTATTTTCGAAAATGACGTCAAGCATGAGAATTCTATCTTTTTAGGAACGGAAGGTTATTTTAATAATCTTTTTAATATTTTGTTTTTTGTTTCCATTTTTTTAGTTCTTATTTCATATATTTTTTTCATCTTTTAATAATCTTTTCTAGTTTTTTAAGAGTGAATTTTATTTTCAAATTTGTATAGTTTTTGTTTTTGTCTTTTTCATTGTTTAAGATTTATCCTCATTTTTTGGTTTTTTGGAATATTTTTTCTATTTTTTAAATTTTTTCCATATTTTAATAGTACTTTTTTTATTTTTATTTGGTATTTTTTTTCCAGTTTTTCATCATTTCTATTTTTTAACAATTGATTTTTTTATTTATCAGTTTCGTTTTTCCCAAAAATATTTATATATTTGTTAAATAAAAAATAATTTATGACAAATAATTTAAATAATATTTATCCACTTTTTTGACGGAACTAACCGTTTTTAACAAGTTAATATTAATTAAAATAATTTTAAAAAATAATTTTACTAACAAAGACTATTTTTTCTTTGTTAATATTTATCCACTTTTTAACAAGTATTTTTGCTTAACCGTTTTTAACAAAATAATTTTAGAACTAACCGTTTTAACAAGATAATATTAGATAGCCCAGGGGTAAAATGGTCAACACAATCCCATTTTAACTTTCGTTAACAGAAAAGTTAGCTTAGGGGGTGATTTGAGCATTTTCGAAACCTTTTGGGTTTTTTCAGATCAGGGAGTATTTAATTGCGTTTTCGTCACATCTGTCACGCCCCGATCCCGCTAGGGTCGTCCGTCTTGCCTGGATCCCTGCGGGATCGATCGTTCTCGCTAAGGGGTGATGCCGTGCAAGCCTAAGTTGCGCTTGCACAAGGCCATGTACCTGCACAAAACAACTAGTCAAGCAAAAACACACGCACGCACCCATTAGTTAAGCAAAACACACGTACGCACCCATTCATTGTAGAAAATCAAATATTGGACACAGAGATTTGAAATGCAAATACTTCTTTTATTGATAACTTGATAGGAATACAAGTACAAAGCTTTGCAAACTCAGAGTGCCTTATATTGGCTACATGATTCTCTTTGAAACTCTCTTTTTGAAGATAGCCGCAATGCCATATATGATATCCCTTTATTACATGCTGGAATTGAAAGACACCTTCAAAGGAAATGAAAACTTGAAACTTGACTGGAATGAAAATGAAACTTCGAGGCGATCCACGAGCTCTACTGGGCTAGACGAGCTTCGGTGCCTCACTTGAAATCCCACTGTCTCCTTTTGCTTTCTGAAAAGGATGCCCACAACGTGGGTCAGCACACATCATGTACTGGCGAGCGGCTTTTGGCCGAACTCGCAAATCTCTGCACTAAATCAATACGTTGAGCTAACATTTACTAGTGATCTTTCTACTTGTCTAGGTTCTTTTTTAACAATTCATAAGAACATTATAGTAGAAATATATCATAAACAACTTACCAACGCCGGCAGTCATCCCTGCACAAACATGTTAGCACAATTTGCATAACGAGTAATTCATGTTCATTCTTGCAGATATTGAAGTTGTCATTCGGGTCATGCAGGTGGACTATTCTACATGTTGGTCCATGGGTTATCCCCATGATTGGTCGCTGTGACTCTTTGGTTCAGCTCGTCACTAAGGACTCAGATCGACTCCCATTTTCACATGAAGGCCCTAATCTCTCCTATGTCGAGCGGTTCCAGGTGCCCCCAGATACCACCCGAGAGACCAAATGTTTCCTTGTATACAAGTCGTTCGAGACCAAATGCATGCTCTAGCCGTTCTATCAGATGAGACACATTTGGACTTATGCACAGATATACGACACGTTTGTTTCGTGCCTTCAGATTCATCTCAACACATACAAGTTTGTCTGTATGTGTCTACATTTCAGGCATACTATTGACAAGCAGATGATCATTCTTATCGAGCAGACAGAGTAGCAATACATATTCTTGCATTTGATTCAATTCAATTATCTTCTCTTATCTTTTGTGGATGTGGTATCGTTGATCATTGGGACAAGGCAACGGAGTGGACTAGAGATCATTTTTCTTAGGCGTAATGATCAATATTTGTTCGGTTGAAGCAACTCACCGAGATGAATCTTAGTTAAGAGAAGGAGGGACTTCACGCGCCGTTCAGGAACAATTCACACGCCCTATATTGGCACCAACAGTTGATTAGCATACTTCGTCTCTTTCTCTCAAGATTCGGAATGAATGCAAAATACGATGAAAGCGAACAATGAAAACCAATCATCGAAAACCAACACGAAAACGCATTCATCAAAACCAAGCAGCGAGAGAAAACATTCAGCAAAACTCTTGGATTCATTTCAATAGAAGCCAATCCATCAATTGGAAAGGTTTATTGCATTTCATCTGTGATCAATCGATACCGACAAGGATTTCCCCAAATACTCAGTTCAAGACTGAGTTAGCAAGCCGTAGGTATTACATAGTGGACCGCGAGGAGCGGGACACTACATAATAATCCACTGAGAAAAAGTTTTGTCCTCAAACTTAAGAAACAAACTCACCTCCACTATTGTTGCATTCTGGATCAAGCAACGTGGAGAGATTGTAGACGCGCGCTGTCGCCGTATTGGCATTCCGCAACTGCTGATTATGCGAATTATCTCGGAGCGGCAGTGGCCTGGCAGCTGCCCACGCTCTTCATTATCATCTCTATTTCGATTTCTCTTCGGGCAATATTTGACTGAGTGGCCCTGTTGGCCACAAAGAAAACAAGCGTTATTAGCGGCACGACAGTCCTCCTTGATGTGCCCACTCTTGCCACAGTGACTGCAACTCTGGCCATTCACATAGCGACAGTCCTCTTTAACATGCCCTCGTCGACCGCAGAAGCCGCATACAGGCTTGTCGTTCTGTTCTCCGTCAGTCTTTTTCTCTCCGTCATGGTATCTCTTGGCGGGCTGATTCCGACTGTACTGTACTTTATTGGACGCCTTCTTCAGGCAGAACTGTTCCACCTATAGCACCGCCTCAAAGGCCTGAGAATACGACCCACATTCTCGATTCAGCACACTCAGTTGAATGTCATCATTCAGACCTCCAACGAATCGATTTATGCGAGTCTGCTCGGTGGGAAGCATGACACCGGCAAAATTTGCCAGCTTAGCAAATTCAGACTCATAGTCCTCCACGAACATATCTCCCTGTTTCAGTGTGATGGAGTCATCCTCCATCTTCTTGCTCATGGCTGGAGGCAGATATTGATCCAGAAACGCTTTCTTGAACGAGACCCATGAGATCTTTCCATTTCTACCCGTTGCGAGCAGCGCCGGCTTCTTCGCCTTCCACCAATCCTTCGCCCGCAGCCGTAGAAGCATAACGGCACAAACTACCTTCTTTCTACTCGAAACTCCTATGTACGCGAACAGACTCTCTATTTTATCAATCCAGTCCATCACCTTATCGGGTGATGTCCTGCCTTCAAATTTCGGAGGTTTCGCGTCTAAGAAGTCCTTTGGCCTAAAGGAAGTGTGCCTTTGCGCTGGCTGGGGCTCGTCACCCTCCACGGGCTCAATCTCGGGCGTTCCCGTTGGTTTAGTCGTTGCGGTGGTACCTCGATTTGCCGCAAGCGCCGTGACAATTTGAGTCAAGGACTCCAACTGTTTCTGCTGGGCCTCTATTTGGGCATGTTGTATTTGATTGCATTCCTTACTGTCCTGCCTTTGCAGTTCCAATAATGTCATGATCCGTTCTATCGGATCTGTCGAGAAAGCTGGTCGAGTTGGGGCCATTTCTCTACAAAAGAGTATAACTTCTGTCAGTCTCATAAAATATTATGGACTTATTGTATGGGGCATTGGTTTTCATAACTCAAAATCGGGACTCTTTTGAAAGCCATCAAAACTTTATATACTTTTTCGAAAATGATATTTGTAAGAGGCCAAGGACGTAAAACTGTGCTCTGATACCACTTTGTCATGCCCCGATCCCGCTAGGGTCGTCCGTCTTGCCTAGATCCCTGCGGGATCGATCGTCCTCGCTAAGGCGTGATGTCGTGCAAGCCTAAGTTGCGCTTGCACAAGGCCATGTACCTGCACAAAATAACTAGTCAAGCAAAAACACACGCACGCACCCATGTTAAGCAAAACACACGCACGCACCCATTCATTGCAGAAAACCAAATATTGGACACAGAGATTTGAAATGCAAATACTTCTTTTATTGATAACTTGATAGGAATACAAGTACAAAGCTTTGTAAACTCAGAGTGCCTTATATTGGCTACATGATTTTCTTTGAAACTCTCTTTTGAAGATAGCCGCAATGTCCATACATGATATCCCTTTATTACAAGCTGGAATTGAAAGACACCTTCAAAGGAAATAAAATTTGAAACTTGACTGGAATGAAAATGAAACTTCGAGGCGATCCACGAGCTCTACTGGGCTAGACGAGCTTCGGTGCCTCACTTGAAATCCCAATGTCTCCTTTTGCTTTCTGAAAAGGATGTCCACAACGTGGGTCAGCACACATCATGTACTGGCGAACGGCTTTTGGCCGAACTCGCAAATCTCTGCACTAAATCAATACATTGAGCTAACATTTACTAGTGATCTTTCTACTTGTCTATGTTCTTTTTAACAATTCATAAGAACATTATAGTAGAAATATATCATAAGCAACTTACCAACGCCGGCAGTCATCCCTGCACAAAACATGTTAGCACAATTTGCATAACGAGTAATTCATGTTCATTCTTGCAGATATTGAAGTTGTCATTCGGGTCATGCAGGTGGACTATTCTACATGTTGGTCCATGGGTTATCCCCATGATTAGCCGCTGTGACTCTTTGGTTCAGTTCGTCGCTAAGGACTCAGATCGACTCCTATTTCACACGGAGGCCCTAATCTCTCCTAGGCCGAGCGGTTCAAGGTGTCCCCAGATACCACCCGAGAGACAAATGTTTCCTTGTATACAAGTTTCCGAGACCAAATGCATGCTCTAGCCGTTCTATCAAATGAGACACATTTGGACTTATGCACAGATATACGACACATTTGTTTCGTGCCTTCATATCATCTCAACACATACAAGTTCGTCTGTACATGTCTATATTTCAGGCATACTATTGACAAGCAGATGATTATTCTTATCGAGCAGACAGAGTAGCAATACATATTCTTGCATTTGATTCAATTCAATTATCTTCTCTTATCTTTTGTGGATGTGGTATCGTTGATCATTGGGACAAGACAACAGAGTGGACTAGAGATCATTTTTTTTAGGCGTACAGATCAATGTTTGTTCGGTTGAAGCAACTCACCGAGATGAATCTTAGTTGAGAGAAGGAGGGACTTCATGAACCGTTCACGAACAATTCACATGCCCTACATTGGCACCAACAGTTGATTAGCATACTTCGTCTCTTTCTCTCAAGATTCGGAATGAATGCGAAATGCGATGAAAGCGAACAATGAAAACCAATCATCGAAAACCAACACGAAAATGCATTCATCAAAACCAAGCAGCGAGAGAAAACATTCAGCAAAACTCTTGGATTCATTTCAATAGAAGCCAATCCATCAATTGGAAAGGTTCATTGCATTTCATCCGTGATCAATCGATACCGGCAAGGATTTTCCCAAATACTCAGTTCAAGACTGAGTCAGCAAGCCGTAGGTATTACATAGTGGACCGCGAGGAGCGGGGCACTGCATAATAACCCACTGAGAAAAAGTTTTTTTCTCAAAACTTAAGAAACAAACTCACCTCCACTATTGTTGTATTCTGGATCAAGCAACGTGGAGAGATTGTAGACGCGCGCTGTCGCCGTATTGGCATTCCGCAACTGCTGATTGTGCGAATTATCTCGGAGCGGCGGTGGGCCTGGCAGCTGCCCACGCTCTTCATTATCATCTCGATTTCGATTTCTCTTCGGGCAATATTTGACCGAGTGGCCCTGTTGGCCACAACGAAAACAAGCGTTATTAGCGACACGACAGTCCTCCTTGATGTGCCCACTCTTGCCACAGTGACTGCAACTCTGGACATTCACATAGCGACAGTCCTCTTTAACATGCCGTCTTTGATAAAGAATGTCCGTCACTAAAATGTGTCACTAAAAATGTACGAGTACCCAAAGTCTAAAACGGACAAATCCAATACCCAAAGTCTAAATAGGTCATAATCCTGGTACCCTTATACAAAATAATCTTATAATTAAATAGTACAAGCACATGCGTTGTACGTAGAAGAAAAAAAAAACCTTTCTAATATTATCAAAATAGAATTTCAATATTAAAATTAAAATTAAATTTTGTTTATATATATATATATATATATATATATATATATATATATATCTATATATATATATATATATTATATATTATTTTTATTTTAATTTATAATATATATATATATATATATATATATATATATAATTTATTTTTATGGATATATGTGAATAAAGTATGAGGTATTCGGTTATGCAGAAGAAAAATAAAAAAGAGGATATTTGACGATATACTATGGCTCATTTTTAGATGTTATACTGCAGAAAATAAGATAAAGTTTAAAATTATTTTTTGTATTTTTAATCGTATGGTTGATGACATACATACGATTTAGACGGCTCATTTTTTAGCCATTTTGAAGTCGCATTATATAATAGAAAATATTTATAAATAATATAATAATATTTAAAATAAATAATATTTGATTAATATATTTAAATTTTAAAATAATATAAAAAGTTTAAGATAAGAAGATGGAAAATAGATGATAGGTGTTAGTCCCGGGGCTTGACCAAAGATGGAAAACTGATGCAATCGAGATCTGAGATGTCACAAAAAAACTTTGCAGTGATCAAACTCAAGATCTACGATGATACAAAAAACTAATAGCCATATTACAATATGAAGGAGAGAAATAGAGAAGATAAGATCTCTCGTTCTTTCTTGCAAACGTGTTGCAATTAGGACAGATCGAGTTACAATAATCTAGAAAAGAAGAGATGAAGAAAGTTGCTGGGGTGTCAAAACACCGTTGCTCAAAGCAAGATTCGCCCCACACGAATTGCTTCCAGGAACCAGCAAGTTGAAGTGTAAGCACCCTGAATTTTAGGGTTTATTTAAATTTTCTAAATGAATTATTTTTATAAGTATTTTATTAATTTAAATATGTATTTTGTAGCGTTTTCGTATTTTCTTGGTTTTCGTAATGCTTTAAAATTTTTTCCAACTTATAGATTTTTTCTTGGCCGGCATACCGCCAGTATACCGGAGTATACCGACGGCATACCGTCCAGACAGATTTTCCACATTTCAGATATTTTTGATTTCAGATATTTTTATGAATAGTGTTTCCGATATTTTGATGAATAGTGTTTTGGATATTTTGATGAATAGTGTTTTGGATATTTTGATGAATAGTATTTAGATTTTTCGTGAATAGTATAGATGCCCTATTACCCAATGGATAATTGGTTTGTTTGAATGGCCATGATTGACTTAGATTTTGACATGGATCACGATCCGACGGCTAAGATTAAATCCCCCTTCTATATATACCCTTTCACTTTCTCTCCTCTCTCTTTTCATTCTTTTCACTCTCTTTCATTTCTTCTTCCTTTCTCTTCCCTTGGAGCTTGTTAGGAGCTTGGCCTTGAGGTCTAGAGTGTGGTTTCGTACCCCTCTTGGTGGTGGAGTAGAAGATTAGGCTTGGAGCTTAACCTAGGCAAGTACATCTGCTCAAAAGTGTCATGACCATACTTTATTTTTGTTTTCCATAGAAACTAAAGTTTTACTGGCCTATAATTTGTTTCTTTAAATTGTTAACATGTTTAGTATATAGCACTTTGGTTTTGATCGACATTGCGTAGATCTGAGTTTCTAGATATGATTTTCGAGTATTTTGAGGTTTTTATCTATCAAATGTTTTGATTTGTGAAAACTAATACTTCCATGTTGTAGGAAATTCAATTCTATTCAATTTTGACTTTTGAAAGTCCGAATTTCGATTTAAAACGAAGTTTTTATGGCCGAAACAAGTTTTGAGTTCAAAAATCAACTTTTTGCGACGGTTCGGAAAATCCGTCGGAAATCCGCGGAAATCCGTCGGAATATCCGAACTTTCACCACAAAACTTGCTGTGACGGAACGGAAAATCCGTCGGAAATCCGCAGTAATCCGCCGGATGATCCGGTAGGCTATTTTTGAATTTTTATATATGTTTTAAGTGTTGTAAAAATCTGAAAAAATTATATTTAAATACTATGTTAATTTATTATAATTTTTCTAGTATTTAATAAGTACTTTTGTTATTTTATAAAAATAGGAAAACAGAGCTCATTTTCAGGATACATATGTTTGTTGATTTTTAATAAATATTTATGAAGGTTTATAAATTTTAGAAAAATTAGTATAAATTTCTATAATTAACAAGAATCATTTTGGTACTTTTTTATGAAAAATTGAGCTTTTTGTCTATCTCAAAAATTGTTGGAACACAATGTACAGTTTGATTTATTTATTGAATAGTTACGACTTGCAATATTTTGTGTTGTTTTAAGTTATTGTAGTATTGGACCGCCCCCTACACTAGTGTAAAGACCCTAGAGAGTTAGTTTGGATATAGTGTCACCCCACATTGGACTTAGAATTGACCGGAGTTGACCAGTTGACCAAAGACAACTATAAGTCAACCTCTGACCCAGTTTGTCTTAGTTTGCCCTAGTTGACCTAGACATTATAGTATATCTTTTCACCCTGATTAGCTATTGTATTATCTCATCTTTAGGACTGTGGCTTCACTCCGAGCCTTGATTCATATTGATAGCAGGATCCCAGACAAGTACATCTACAAACTCATTTACTGTCTTTTAATGCTAGAACATGTATTAACCCTGTTAAAATACTGATCCTTGAGGTAGCAAGTTAAATCTTCACGTGTTGTATTACTTTCAGTACCTGCCATGCTTAGAACAGTTATCATATCTTCACATGCTTCTTACTGGTTCTCCGTACATGTTTCACTATGCTTATATCTGCTCCGAGTATTCACATGTTTTACTGCTATCAGTACCTACCGTGCTTTATATCGATCTCAGTAGCTCTTACATGTTAGAATCTGGATATGGGAAAACTGATAGTAGTACGTGATCATGCCCCCTTTATCGTACCGAGCAAAGTTACATTTATAGTTACTGCGCCGTAGGCCTTTATCCCGTATTTTTGTACGGATGTACACCTATGATGTACACTTGTACGTATGTACATTTTATTTACATGTGTCCCTGCACATTGTACACCTATTGACGATCACGTACCTGCTACAGTTTTAAATATTACATATACATCTGTCTCTATGACATATGTATCCTTGCCATGATAGATTATGAGATATACCATGATTCCAGATATGCCATGTTCCCTATGTTACTATGATACTGTGATCCCAGTTGTACCATGAGGCCATGTTTTCTAGTATTTCCTGTTTTATAGACTTATCACACCATGTTTCTTGTTGTACATCTCTTTCATTATATGTTCAGTACTTTAGTTGTAGAGGTTGTACTTGCTCCCGTCCTGACAGGATAACGTTGTAGGTATACTTTCGAGGAGGAAATGCTATGTGATTGATATTATGGTACTGATTTTGAGGACCTGGCCTTAGCTCCAGAAGAGACGCCAGCGGAGAACCTTGCTTAGATATTTTTTATGTATTTTGAGACTTAGACTTTGGTCTGTACTTATATTTGAATACTGGACTTTGTCTCCAGTTAGATACTTGGAAGTGTATTATTTAAGTCTGTGCTTGTTTACCTTCATTTATAGATGCTGTGTTGTGATGAACTTTAAATATGATTTTAGAACTGTTAGCTGCTTAGATCCTTTATTGTTTATTCTAGAACAGCTTACTGCGCTTTAACCAAGCGTAGGCTGGACATGGCTCGGCCCGGCCCAACAATTTGGGTATCGGGTCGTGACATGAAGAACTTGTGGAACGCTCAAAGGCACCTCTGTTCTGACTCCTCGGATGGACTTGCAATGGCGGCAGCAACTCCCTCTCTTTCCCTCTCTCTTTTCTGACTTATAAAATCGTAGACCCTCACAAAGGAGGCCAAGAGAGTATATATAGAGAGAGGATGGAAACCCTAACTGCCTTTTCAGTTATGAAAAGATTGAATTAAATCCCACAAAGATAGCAATGAAATTAATTCAAATCTTATGGAAAGATTGAATTAAGTCCCACAAAGATGGCAACGAAATTAATTCAAATCTTATGGAAAGATTGAATCAAATCCCACAAAGATGGCAACGAAATTAATTCAAATCCCACAAAGATAGTAACAAAATTAATTCAAATCTTATGGAAAGATTGAATTAAATCTCACAAGATGGCAACGAATTAATTCAAATCTTATGGAAAGATTGAATTAAATTCCACAAAAAGTGGATCTGAATTAATCGAATTGAATCAGTCTTTCCATAACTGACTTGTAGTCTGCACAGTCAGCCTGGTGCGAGTCCATGAGCCCATCAGCCCGAGTCCGAGTCCGAGTCCGAGTTGCTAAGCCCCTTTGGGGCTTAGCTCCAAATAGAATTAATCCAAGAGAATGACAAAAGCATTAATGCTTAATCCTTGGAGCCTTATTCTTACCTCCTAGTAAAATCACCCACATTGTTCCCTCCTTAGGGTCACCATCCCATGTGCATCTCTCAACAACACAACCAAGTATATATGTTGAGATAATTCATGGTGCATTTTCGATGTGGGACTAAACTTTTACAAGGCATGTTGAGAGTAAGCTCTCTCCATGTAAAGAAAGCACCAACAATCCTCCACATATCACAACATATTATGTGTCCAAGGTTGAGCGTTCCCCACAGTAACTGTCCATTTTGAATTAGGATAGATGTCGCTGACGACTTGAATCTTCCCGCATCGGTTAAATAACAATGTGATACAAGAATGGACTACGCCTTGAATTCTGTACCACAATAATTCTTTCCACTCACAAAGTGTAGTTACGTGTGCTTCTGGCTGCACATTAAAGGCCCTGTGCCAGCCTGGTTTCAGTGTATAATTTTAGGCGTCTACAAGTTTACCCTTAAGAGACGGCCTGATATCTCTTTCCATACACTATAGGTGAGTTCTTTATTAAAGAGACATGGCACGAAGCCTTGCGCTTCCTTGCGGTGCTACGCCGCTATGACATGGCCTGAAGCCGAGGCATTACCCCTAACTGGAAACCTCATCGTAGTGTCATACTACTGTAGCATGAGGTCTCAGCCCTTTGTAGTGCCAATCTACTCAGCATGAAGCCTAAGGCTTTCTTGCGGTGTTACGTCGCAACGACGTGGCTTGCAAGGCCGAGTGTCACTCCCCATTCCCGGAATACGTAAATTTTTGATTTTTCATGTATATGGTATCTGGCACCTGTATCTTTATTGCATTTATCCTGTATTTGTAACTGGCCATGGCATGGAACAGTATCTCGTCGCGGATTAGTGTGCCATCCCTTATCCTTGTCTGGTTGTAGGCGTGGTTCACTGTTTCGATGATAGGATTTCTGAACCGTATTGTGGTTAGGATTTTATTTAATTAATTTAATTAGTTGTATCACGTAACAATTAACATGTCATTAGTCACATGGTTAGAGCATGTTTAGGGCTTAGGGTTTTCTTAAGCCAACCCCTATATATATTGCATTTATTTAATATTTATCACGCATTTATTCCGTGTCTAATTTCTTTAATTTTATGCTAATTATTTTTCTGTAATTTGTTTTCTGCCTTTACCTAGCTATTGGTTTATTTTGCTCATGTTGAACCAACTTGGTTTAACTTGGTTCAACATGATAAGCATGGATGGTCTAGATTGTGTAGGAAGGAATGGATGGTGGGAGATTAACATGACTTGCTATTTAAATCCCTCTTCTATTCTCTCTCCTCATAACTCTCATTTTTTTCTTCCTCCACCAAAACCCTAGCTATTAGAGAGAGACAAGTACATCTTGCACACCATGAGGGATTTCATGCATCCCCATTTATTTTTGGTCTATGTTGTTCATCTTCTCTTCCTCTACAAGTTTAGGTCTTGAAGTTCTCGATTTCCATGGATGGTTGGTGTAGATCTAAGTTTTAAATTTTGGTTTTCATGGTTTTGGTCTTCATATGAATTTAGGGTTTTGATCTATCAAACATTGTTGATTTCAAAATTAAGTGGTTCCATGTTGTAGAGAATTTGATTCTACTAAAGTTTGGCTTTTGAAAAGTTAGATTTCGATTTATTTTGTGGAAGTTATGGCAAAAAGAATTTTGGTTCGTTCCTGTATATTCATCTGCACGCACAGCATGTCGCGGAAGGCGCACCGCATGTCGCAGAAGGCGCATGTTGCAATGAAGCGCATGTCGCAGTAGGCGCATATCATGTCGCGAATGAGCCGCATTGAGGCGCATGTCGCAGTAGGCGCATATCATGTCGCGAATGAGCCGCATTAAGGCGCATGTCGCAGTAGGCGTATATCATGTCGCAGTTGAGCCACATGAGGCGCATGTCGCGGTAGGCGCATATCATGTCGCAGTTGAGCCACATGAGGCGCATGTCGCGGTAGGCGCATATCATGTCGCAGTTGAGCCACATGAGGCGCATGTCGCGGTAGGCGTACATCATGTCGCGCATGAGCCGCATTGAGGCGCATGTTGCGGTAGGCGCATATCATGTCGCAGTTGAGCCACATGAGGCGCATGTCGCGGTAGGCGTACATCATGTCGCGCATGAGCCGCATTGAGGCGCATGTCGCGGTAGGCGCATATCATGTCGCAGTTGAGCCGCATGAGGCGCATGTCGCGGTAGGCGTACATCATGTCGCAGTTGAGCCGCATGAGGCGCATGTCGCAGTAGGCGTATATCATGTCGCAGAATATGCCTATTTGGTTGTTTCTGACTATCATATGTTCTATTTTGACTGAATTGTGGCTAGAATTTCTTCCAACTCCTAACATAAATTTGTAGATCTTTTCCTTGGCTTCAAGAATATGTTACCAACTATTTTGTACTAATTATGGACTCGACCATGTTTAATGCTAATTGACTTTCATGCCTTGTCACCATTAATAACGATGGTTATCTTGACTAAATTGATCATGCGTTCCTAGTTGGAACTAAGAGACTGGCTAGTCGTCTTATTGAAATGAATGAATGAGACATGTTCATGTAATAAACTATTGTACTCGATTAGCCGATCCCGAATATTGACATACAGGCACATACAAGCTTCAATCTATTTATTTATGTATTTATTTATTTATTTTTCTACAAAAGTAGCATGTGTACTTGATGGTCAAGGCATGATTACCCCGTGGTTAGATTTGATTGTTGCATTACGCTATGTAAAACCTACAACCTAGACGCACTGGTATCGTTGTAGAGTTGCGCATATCGTACCCCGTACGAAAGTACTCATTTGAATGATCATGATCCACGGTATGGGATTTCACTCAACGTAGGGACTATTAAGTAAAATAAAATAATGATGGCATGGAGAGAATGGATTCCCGAGTTCTTACATGGCAGCCCTCCCGGGACTAGTAGTGCCCGCCAGGCCGGCTGGTTCCCACAGATACTGTAAATCTGCCACACGGACAGGGAACAGTACCTGCTTTTATTATTATTGTATATTGTATATATATGACGGGCGTCCTGCTAGGACTCGTCTAATTCATGCTCGGCGCACCTGATTGACTGGATAGACTAGTCTTGCTCGCACATAGTAAGAACTGAGGAATTCCTAATTGCATAATTCCAGGATAACTTGGGACTCACAATAGCAAGCCGTAGGATTTGATTGGCCGTACAAGATGATTTGTTTGTGTACTGTACCTACTCTGTTGTCTAACTGGGATGATCAGAATGTCAGGACATGACGGGCCAACTTCTGTCCTTGTTTGGTTGGGAGGTTGGTTCGAAGTGTCGTGATGTGATGTGAATCCTAGTAGCAAGCAGAGATCTATTATTATATTCTCTTATTACTGGTTTTAATTCCCTCATATCGTGCTTCCTTGTGGTACTTGCTATTAGAGGTCTAACCTCTCTGGTTTTGCATGGCCAGATTTAGAGCCGGTTCTCGAGGATCCCTTACTTCCGCCTCCAAGATGGTCAACACTAGAGGGATGATCGCAGGAGGACTCGAGTGGGTCCCTTACTTCACCACTCGTTTTGTTTACTTTATACCGTAGCCGTTTGGCACCGACATGCTAGTCGGATTGTCTTGTACTTACTTTTGCATAATTGTAATTAAGTCAGACTGCAGCTGATAACAATTGTGTACACCTTGCTATATCATCTGGCTATGTTTTGTAAAGCCAGATCTCAAGAATATTTTGACTGAGCGTTTGGGACGCCTTACTGCTTATTCTTAAATGTTCTCTATTTCTGTTTTCTTGTTCGAATGATTGAGACAATAGATGTGAAGTGACCATAGTGAGACTTTCATGTAGTATGCACCCCCTCGTCTTTAGACAGCATTGATCGTATTATACGGTATTTATCTACCCGTAATACGTAGCTGGCTGAGTCATTCCCCCGCTCTCCAGTATTCTGGTTCTGGGGCGTGACACCGAGGCTTTACCCCTACCTGGGTACCTCATCGTGGTGTCGTTCCACTGTAACATGGGGCCATCCTCCCCTTTGTAGTGATGTCTACAACTCTTTAATTACGTTATACAGCTTTAGGCTAACTGCCTATTTGCGGGTGCTACGTCGCTATGACTTGGCTTGCAAAGCCGAGGCATTACCCCAGACCTGGAAACCTCATGGTGGAGTCACCCTACTGTAGCATGGAGTTTCACTCCTTGTAGTGCTGCTCTACCGTGCTTCCTGTAAAGCACACCAGGCATTCACTCTGCCTGAGAACTAATTAAGGCGTTTAAGCCAACCTTCCACATGATCTATTTTTTCGCAGAAAATACATAGTAGACAACAGTGGTTATGGGTCCGTATCCCTTCCATGTTCCAGAGAACAAGTATCCACTGTTACCTGATAGTTTCCCAGTCAGTGATCCGCCTTTGAACCAAAAGTTAGATGCCTAGTAGATTTCTCTTTGAACTAATAGCATAAAACTTTATGGTAGGATTACAAAGACACACTATCAGAATGCCTTCAAGCCCATTTTACAAGCTGTGTCATCGACCAACTGGTGCTTGAGGCCCTTTGTGAACGAATCTGTCAGGTTCTTCTGACTCTGAACATCAATCACTGCAATTACACCTCTTTTGATAAGATCGTGTACTGCCCTGTGCTTCAACCGCACAATTCTCTTCTTTTCGTTGAAGAGGTCATTTGATGCTACCGCCGCAGTCGTCTGGTTGTCACAGTATATCGGTATCGCCGGTATCTGAGCCCCAACCACTGGAAGATCATACATGAGCTCACCGAAGCCATTCTGCTTCATCTGCTGCAGTTTTAAGTGCATAGAATTCAGATTCCATGGAGAAACGAGAGAGTATAGTCTGCTTCTTCGACTTCCACGATATAGCAGCTCCACCCAAGGAAAAGACATATCCACCTGTGGATCTCTCGCTTTCCACCTCTGAACACCAGCTAGCATCACTGAAGCCTTCCACTACTGTCGGATACCCGTTGTAGTGCAGTGCATATGTCTGAGTCTTCTTAAGATATCTTTTCACCTGCTTCACAGCTTTTCAGTGCTCAACCCCTGGGTTGCTTGTGAACCGACTCAGCATTCCCACGACAAAAGCTATGTCAGGCCTTGTGGCAGTGGTTGCGTACATCAAACTTCTGATAATGCTAGAATACTCCAGCTGCCTGACGCTTTCCCTCGAGTTTGGCTTCAGCTTCTGATCACACCTGTATGGCGTATCGATCCCTGGAAGATCCTTATACCCATAGTATGTGAGAATCTTCTCAATGTAGTGAGATTGTGACAGCGCTACTCCAGTGTCTGTCCGGATGATATTTATGCCCAAGATGACATCTGTATCCCCCAAGTCCTTCATACTGAACTTGGTTGAGAGGAACTTCTTTGTCTCCGTGACACAGCCTATATCCGTCCCTAGGATTAGCATGTCGTCCACGTACAGACAAATGATGACTCCTCTTCCATCAGCGAACTTTGTGTAAACACATTTGTCCGTCTCGCTGACTCTGTAGCCGTTTGACCTAATAACTTTGTCAAACTTCTCATGCCACATCTTGGGAGCTTGCTTCAAACCATACAATGATTTCACCAACTTGCAGACTTTGTCTTCAAGACCTTTGACGACAAATCCATCTGGCTGTTGCATGTAAATCTCTTCGGTCAGCTCCCCATTCAGGAATGCTGTCTTTACATCCATCTGATGTATCACCAACTTATGTATAGCTGCTAGAGCGATTAACATCCTGATGGTGGTCATCCGAGCTACTGGAGCGTACGAGTCAAAGTAGTCTATCCCCTGTTTCTGAGAAAATCCCTTGGCTACCAGCCTGGCCTTGAACTTGTCAATAGTTCCATCCGCCTTCATCTTCTTCTTGAAGATCTATTTACATCCGATGGGCTTTTCTCCTTCAGGTAGATCTACCAACACCCATGTGTTATTGGAGGTGATAGAGTCAAACTCATCATTCACCGCCTCCTTCCAGAAGATAGCATCTCTGGTCTTCATCGCCTCATCATAGGTAAGCGGATCTGCTTCCACATGATAGGTGACAAAGTCATCTCCGAAGTCTTTAGGTCTCCTCGCTCGCTTTGCTGACGGCTCTGTGAGTTCTGGTACAAGAGTGTTTCATCAACAAGAGCTTCTTCTTGGACTACTGGCCCATATGAGATTTCAGTCTCATTTGCACCTACATCATTTTCCGAAATGTCCGAAAGAACAATGTTTTGTCTTTTACAAACTTGTCTTCAAAATATTCAGCATCACGAGATTCGATGATATGATTTGACTCAATATCAAGAAATATCTGAGCATCACTCTTCTCGGCATACCTCAAGAAGATCGCCTTCGTAGTCCTTGTCCCCAGCTTTTGAATCTTCAGATCTGGGAGCTTCACATACGCCAGACACCCCCACACTCGAATGATATTCAAGTTTGGTCTGACTTTGAACCAGAGTTCATGAGGAGTTACGTCCGAAGTTGCATATGGCACTCTATTCAGAATGAAAGTGGCCGTTAATGCAGCTTCTCCCAGTAGCATTTTGGAAGACCTGCAGTAAGCAGCATTGAATTATCATTTCTGTTAATATTCGGTTCTTCCTCTCTGCTACTCCGTTGGATTGAGGAGAATATGGAGCAGTAGTCTCGCATATGATTCCATGTTCTTTGCAGAACGATGCGAAGTCATGAGACCTGTACTCCCCACCTCGATCACTTCTTAACCTCTTGAGTTGTTGTCCAGTCTGCCGTTCAGGTTCGGCCCTGAACTCTCTGAACTTCTCGAAAGCTTCGTCTTTAGTCTTGAGCAAGTAGACGAACGCGTATTTTGAGAAGTCGTCGATGAAGGTTATGAAATACTTCATCCCGGCCTTCGTGGAGAAATGTTTGAAGTCACAGATATCAGAGTGTACTAACTCCAGAAGATCTGTGCTTCGATTGACCCGATGAAAGCGTTTCCTTGTGATCTTCGTCTGAGCACATACTTCACACTTCTCCACCTTACCCCCACATTTGGAGATAAGTCCTAAACTAGACATTTTGTTAATTCTTTTACAATGAACATGTCCTAGTCTATTATGCCACAACTCAAGAGAATAATCAGAAAATACAACTGCATTAATGTCATCAAACTGGTTGATAAGCTGAATTTAAACATTCTTTCGGTTTGATAAGCCTTCATGAAGTATGTTCCCTTCTTGGACATCACCATCTGACCAGCATTGATGTCCATCCTCAAGCCTGCGTTGCAGAGCAGGCTCCCAGAGATCAGGTTCTTGGCAATCAGCGGAACATGCTTCACACCTTGAAGCGTCAAAGTGTTCCCAGAAGTGAGTTTCAGCTCCACAGTCCCGATCCCCAGAACTTCAGCTTGGGCCTGGTTCGCCATGACAACCTTCTCAGATATCGGCTGGTACGTGACGAACCACTCCCTACCAGAACAGACATGGCAAGTCGCACCAGTGTCTATCCACCAGTCAGAGTCAACCCCCACAGTTGTGACCTGTGCGATCATAGCAACAATGTTAGAAACCAATGAAACCTTACTAGGCTCACCTTTCTTTGATTGTTTGGGCTTGGATCTGCATTCACTCTTGTAGTGGCATTTCTTGCCATAATTGAAACAAGTCACTTGGGACTTGGACTTCTGTTGCTTGAATGAAGGACCCTTCACTTTTAGATTGGTGAAGTCCTTCTTCTTGTGATGAGAAGCCGCCTACTTCCCCTTGGGATCTCTCGTCTGTACTAGATTGGCCTTAGCCAACTGTTTGGACAGAGTGTCCATCTTCTGTTGGGAACGCATCTCGTTCTCAACATGGATCTCTTGAAGTAGATCTCCCAAGCTAATGTCTAGCTTCTTTCTGAGCATCCTTGCATAGAAGGTACTTCATCCAGCAGGAAGTTTTGAGACGATCCCTCCAACGACAAACTTGTCGGAAAGGGGCATCTCTTCGTCTTCCAATTTCTGACGCAGCTTCAGAAATTCCTTCACCTGTGGCAACATGGACTTCTCGTCCTCAAAGAGCAATTTGTGATATTTTTCAACCACAAACATCTTGCTCTTGTTCCTATCTTCTTCATACAGTTTTTCAGACTCCCATATGTCTCTGGCAAAATTCTTTCTTCGAGTAGGATTCTGCCAGGGAATCCTCCATAGCATTCATGATAAGAAGCCTGCAGATGCTATTTTCCCTTCTCCATTTGGCCTGGAGTTTGGTAGCCACATTGATTGCTGCGGCAGTAGACCCAGTGTCTGGAACAGAAGGTTCTTCCTCCAGCAGTACATGATCAACGTCTTTGAGTTGAAGAGTTAGATAAACCTTTCTCTTCCAGACTTGATAATGCTCTCCATCGAACTTTTCCAACTTGTAGTAGTCTGATTGGACGAACGAAGCATTAATGTTTTCCATCTACAAGGATCTTTTGAGATTGTTAGTCCCGGGGTTTGACCAAAGATGGAAAACTGATGCAATCGAGATCTGAGATGTCACACAAAAAACTTTGCAGTGAACAAACTCAAGATCTACGATGATACAAAAAACTAAATAGCCAGATTACAATATAAAGGAGAAAAATAGAGAAGATAAGATCTCTCGTTCTTCCTTGCAAACGTGTTGCAATTGGGACAGATCGAGTTACAATAATCTAGAGAAAGAAGAGATGAATAAAATTTGCTGGGTTGTCAAAATACCGTTGCTCAAAGCAAGATTCGTCCAACACGAATTGCTTCCAGGAACCAGTAAGTTGAAGAACTTGTGGAACGCTCGAAGGCACCTCTGTTCTGACTTCTCGGATGGACTTGCATGGCGGTAGCAACTCTCTCTTTTTCTGACTTATAAATTCGTAGACCCTCACAAAGGAGGCTAGAAGAGGGTATATAGAGAGAGGGTTGAAACCCTAACCGCCTTTTCAGTTATGGAAAGATTGAATTAAATCCCATAAAGATAGCAATGAAATTAATTCAAATCTTATGGAAAGATTGAATTAACACTACCAAAATAAGTCAAATCAGCGACGTATTTAGCGACTCCGTGAAATTTCGTCGCTAATGTTTGGGGTTTTAGCGACGTTAATAAAAGACGTCGATGTTTGTCGCCAACAGCGACTAATAGCGACGTCTAGCGTCTACATTTTGTTAAATGGTGGTAGTGCGTCGCAAGTCGTCGGTACTCGTCGCTGATGTAGCGACGTTTTGTGACGCATTTTAAGTTACGTTGCTATTTATTATATATCAGCGACGTTTAGCGACGTCCTATGCGGACGTCGCTAAACGTTTCATATAGCCAGCGAGGGTTTCCTTTTCGATCATTTCACAATTTTTTTCCTCTAAATTTGGGCGCACTCCTCCTCCGCGACGCTCCTCCGGCGATTTTCCTCCTCCTCCGCGGCGCTCCTCCGGCGATCTACCTCCTCCGGCCTCCTCCTTCTCCTCCTCCTCCTTCTTCAGGTAGCTCCTCCTTCTCCTCCTCCTCCTTCCTCTGGTAGCTCCTCCCCAGTTTCTCCTCGTCTTCTAGCTCTCTCTCTCTCGCTTCTAGTTCGTGTCTACGAGAGCGTGGACTCGCTGCGGGGGACACGAGACTGACAGTGGACTCGTTGCGGGGACACGAGAGCGTGGACTCGCTTCTAGTTCTTATGACACCTATTTTGTTGGTTTGGACACGTCGTGTCCTACTGTGTGGACACGAGATTCACAGTGTGACACCTATATACTGAAAAATCTTGTTTTTTGGGCATATCAACTGTCAATTTGATGTTTTTGGTGGATTCGAATTCTAATTTAGGGTTCGAGCCCTATTTACTGATACTGGGAGTTTTTTGGGCATTTTTAGGGTTTTGAAATGATGAATAAATTGACTAATAATTATTATCGAGCCCTATAAAATTTTAGCTATGTCACGAAGGATGGATATACTAATCCTGTGAATGAGTTTTCTCCTAAGTATTCTCGATAGTGAGTATGATTTAGCTCACTGACATTACTGAAATATAGGATTAGACTTTCTGTTCAGTACCCTTTGACCGAATTAAGTTGACCTGAATACCATATTTTAAATCCTAAATCTACGGTATGACATCGTGATCAGGACATAGTCCCTGCAGCCATTCGATTGGCGAGGCAGAAAACTATGTAGCCGTAGATAAAGTTGACTGTCCTCCGACCCTCATCCCTCGGCAATGATGATACGACAACCTATCACTATATCTTATATATAGTAGTAGATGACGTCTTAGTATTACATTATGTGAGTTCATCTTGATTCTGTTACATTCTTCAGATACTACATACGATAAGAACATATACTACACCATATGTACAGAACATAGATGATTCACACTAATGTATGCTAGAATGAATTTTAGGGTTGTGTTCTGAGCCATCCATTCTGCTACTTGGCAAAAAATTGAATTTATTGTACTTTATCTGCTTTCGAAAATGTACTCAAATTACATGGTTCCTTTAGTTAGCTTGCTTATGTTACAATTAATTAGCTTGCTTACCAGATGGCACCCATGACCCGAGGAGCGGCACGTCGTTTGAGGGAAACAGTGAATGCTGAGGTGGCTCCTCCTACAGTTAAGGATGAAGTGGCACCGGTTGCTAGTGAGGCCGGGAGTTCTATTCATCCAGCACCGGTAGCTAGTGAGACCGAGAGGACTCTTCATGCAATCCTTGCAAGGGACGACAGCTCTCCTCGTGCCAAAAATCTCGCTTTTTTGAGGTAGTTGCGTGAACGTATCACTGAGCGTTTGCGTGAGCAGCGTGGTTCTCATTAGCTATTAGTACTTATTTGTATTGGACTATTTGTATTGGGTTGTTTTTGTATTAGACTATTTGTATTGGACTACATATATGAATTAGTACTATGTCAATCTCTAGATTATATTGGACTACGACATGGTGATAAGGACATAGTCCCTGCAGCCATTCGACTGGCGAGGCAGAAACTATGTATCCGTAGATAAAGTCGACTGTCCTCCGACCCTCATCCCTCGGCAATGTGGGATGAGCACGGATACTTTAACAAAGGAGGCCACCATGCTGTCAGGAAACTCTCACTCGAGCTCTACACCAAAGATGTCCACTTGAGCTCCGGGACAAAGTTTTGGCTCGGAGCAAGAATCTGTGGACGGAGCACATCCACCATGCTGTCAGGAAAAAATAGTAACGGTGAGAGACCCATCTGAGTAGGACGTATACTTTGATAATATCTCCTCCAACACTCGATCCCACTACTGATATAATTCTTGTAAAGGTGATATCTGAGAGTAACGTCCCTCTCAGATGGATCTCTCAGATTATCCTCCTCGGTTGGGTTGTGTTGAGCCATCCGTTCTCACAGAGGGTCCTATTTTGGATTCTATATTTTGTATTTTGGTTTCTGTATTTTGTATTTTGGTTTCTGTATTTTGGTTTCTGTATTTTGTATTTTGGTTTCTGTATTTTGTATTTTGGTTTCTGTATTTTGTATTTTGGTTTCTGTATTTTGGCTCCAGCTCCATTTGCATTAATCTACGGTACGACATGGTGATCAGGACATAGTCCTGCAGCCATTCGACTGGCGAGGCAGAAACTATGTAGCCGTAGATAAAGTTGACTGTCCTCCGACCCTCATCCCTCGGCAATGATGATACGACAACCTATCAGAATCCTCGACTCTCTTTCGCTTCTTGGATATTGACCCAGCTTCCAATCTCTTATTTCCCTCCGGGTCCACTCTACTCCCAATCTCTTCCTCTTTTATACACGGATCTACAGAATCAATACCATCCAAGGAAGGCAAAACTGAATCAGCATTGTCTTCCGGATCGTCCTCATCAAGGCATAACGGGCAGCTCAGCGTGCCCAGCTTCTTCAACTTCTCGCTGGCTGCAGAGTCGAAATGGAAACGGGTCCTCTTTGTCGGCCCGGAGCTCTGACTCGCACTCGTCGCCGCGCTATGGTTTCCTCTCCTCCTCTGACGCGGTCATAATAAAAGAAATTTCGTACCTCTTCTCACATAAACATCATTGTCGTCTTGTACTCGAGCCTCCTCGTCTGTGATGCTATCCGACTTCTCGTGCCTACATTGTCACTCGAATCTCCCGTTCGACTCGTATCGTCCTCTTCTTTGCCTGTCTTTTCGCTCCCTGTCTTGCAATCATCTGCTATCACCGCCGACTCATTCGACTCTTTCTCCGATGACTCCGAGAAGTTGGATAGCGTCACAGACGAGGAGGCTAGGCTCGAGTACAAGGCGGCAATGATGTTTATGTGAAGAAGAGGTACGAAATTTCTTCTCTTATGACCCGCGTCAGAGGAGGAGAGGAAACCGATAGCGCGGCAACGAGTGCGAGTCAGAGCTCCGGGCCGGCAAAGAGGACCCGTTCCTATTTCGACTCTGCAACCAGCGAGAAGTTGAAGAAGCTGGGCACGTTGAGCAGCCCGTTATGCCTTGATGAGGACGATCCGGAAGACAATGCTGATTCAGTTTTGCCTTCTCCTCTCCTCCACCATGGCTATGGACCCATCTGCTCCTCCCTACTTCCATTCTTCTTATTTGACTCTCTCAGGCATATATGATATCCAGCTCAAGTGTAGAGTCGGGGGAGAAGAAGTGGACAGGAAGAGGAGGGGAAGCAGCACAGCCGGCGGCATGACCCAGAGGAAGTACAGAGGTTTTCTTCAACATACGTAGGAGAACTATAAGGATATATCTTTTCACAATATGTCATCTTGTCAAGACCCTTAATGTGACAACCATGTTACCGCGGTGTCGGAAGACTAACATGTCATAATTTTCTAAGCCGTGTATTTTTACATAATCCTTCCAACTCTTTCCTCCATGTCGTAATCTTGCATTATTACATAGAACTGAAATCCGGTTGGAGAATTATGTCAAAACACACGGCTTATAAAATTATGACATGTTAGTTTTCTGACACCGTGGTAACATGGTTGTCACATTAAGGGTCTTTGACAAGGTGATATGTTGTGAAAAGATATATCCTTATAATTCTCCTACGTATGTTGAAGAAAACCTCTGTACTTCCTCCGGGTCATGCCGCCGGCTGTGCTGCTTCCCCCTCCTCTTCATGTCCACTTCTTCTCCTCCGACTCTACACTTGAGCTGGATATCATATGTGGCTGAGAGAGTCAAATAAGAAGAAGGGAAGTAGGGAGGAGCAGAGGTTCAGAGCCATGGTGGAGGAGAGGAGAAGGAAAATGCTTGATCAGAACTTGAGGTGGAGAAGTTGTGACGATAGCGTGAAGGAGGGAGAGGGTGGAAAAGATCTTCTCCTCCGACTCTACACTTGAGGTGGATATCATATTTTGGTTTCTGTATTTTGGCTCCAGCTCCATTTGCATTAATCTACGGTACGACATGGTGATCATGACATAGTCCATGCAGCCATTCGACTGGCGAGGCAGAAACTATGTAGCCGTAGATAAAGTTGACTGTCCTCCGACTCTCATCCTTCGGCAATGATGATACGACAACCTATCACTATCTTATAGTAGTAGATGATGTCTTAGTATTACATTATGTGAGTTCATCTTGATTCTGTTACATTCTTCAGATACTACATACGATAAGAACATATACTACACCATATGTACAGAACATAGATGATTCACACTAATGTATGCTAGAATGAATTTTGGGTTGTGTTCTGAGCCATTCCTTCCCATACTTGGCAGTTAAGTTGTGGACCATTATGTTTGACATTGTTGTTACAAATTTTCATATATCTGTGTTGATTGATGAGATTGTGTTTCAAACGTGTTCGTGATTGTGTGTATCTGTGTTGTTTGATACTGTGTTCGTGATACACACCGTTGTTGCTGTAACAAATGGTGTGGGGGATGCTGCAAATGCTGCAGGGAATGCTGCAAATGCTGTATTTTTTTTAATATTAGCGACGTTCAGCGACGATTACCGACGGTCAGCGACGAAAGAAACGTCGCTAACTACGTCGCTAACTGTAAGGAATATCGTCGCTGATCGTGCGTAAACGTCGGTAATGTACGCGTAGAAAAGTCGCAGAACGTCGCCATATGGCTCTCAAGCCAGGTCAGCATCGATGCGAGACAGAGTCGCTCAACGTCGCTAGATTACGTCGGTATATTATGACGGTTTATGTCGCTGGCAGTCGCTATATTAGCGACGTGGCCACGTCGCTAAAGTTCGTCGCAATAGCGACGTATGGCGACGTTTTCTTGTTTAGCGACTAGGTTAATCCCGACTACTTGAAAACGTCGCTAATAGAAATTAGCGACGTATTTTTCCTTTTTAGCGACGTCTTTACGCGTCGCTGAATTGACATATTTTAGTAGTGTAAGTCCCACAAAGATGGCAACGAAATTAATTCAAATCTTATGGAAAGATTGAATCAAATCCCACAAAGATGGCAACGAAATTAATTCAAATCCCACAAAGATAGCAACGAAATTAATTCAAATCTTATTGAAAGATTGAATTAAATCCACACAAGATGGCAACGAAATTAATTCAAATTTTTGCAAAGATTGAAAAATCTCACAAAAAGTGGATCTGAATTAATCGCATTGAATCAGTCTTTCCATAACTGACTTGTAGTTGCACAGTCAGCCTGGTGCGAGTCCATGAGCTCGAGTCCGAGCCCGAGCCGAGTCGCTAAGCCCCTTTGGGGCATATCTCCAAATGGAATTAATCCAAGAGAATGACAAAAGCATTAATGCTTAATCCTTGGAGCTTATTCTTACCTCCTAGTAAAATCACCACATGGTTCCCTCCTTAGGGTCACTCCTTAGGGTCACCATCCCATGTGCATCTATCAACAACACAACCAAGTATATGTGAGATGACTCATGGTGCATTTTCGATGTGGGACTAAACTTTTACAAGGCATGTTGAGAACAAGCTCTCTCCATGTAAGAAAGCACCAACAATAGGTAGACTATATTTAATAGTTATGTGCATTGTTTAATTATCATTTGTCATGTGTTTTTGTTTTATTATTTCTTTTACATGCAAATGTATGAATTAAATAATTTAGATGTAAAATAATTATTGAATTAAGACTTTTGATAAATTCCACTATTCTTGCAGATTCCATCAGTTTGTAGGACTGCCAGAAAATTAGGCAGTCCTAGTTTGCATTTGTTGAACAACATGTCCATTATTGTTCTTCTTGTTTGCACTTGTTGAGCATCGATATTAGGATTTCCACCAATATTAGGGTTTCTACATTATGAGGAGCCTTTGGGTGCCATCGAAATTATAAATGAGAAGAAAATTAAGGTTTTGATGGACATGGTGAGGATGAAAATGGTGGAGAGGAAGAAAATGAGAAGAAAACACATGCCACATTTTTGTTCTTGTTCTTGTTCTTCTTATTATTCTTCTTCTTGGATGTGTGAGGAAGAAATAAGAGGAAAAGGAAAAATAGAAAAAAGTGACTTTTATACCTACAAATGGAATAGTCCTGAATAATTTTTCAATGATATACTTGTAAATAAATCAAACTTAGAAATATAATAGTCCTGATCCAAATATGATGTGCCCTTATAAATAACCTATTGGATGACTGTATCCTTTCTAGAGAGAACTTATCCAAATTTGATCATGACAGAGAGCCCGTCATTATATTTGAGCTGGAAGTTATATCGAGGGTGACACTACAATCTTGATATAGATGGTATCATCTTCACGAAAATTGTGCTTGGTAGAGTGTACTTGCAATTGAAAACTAAAAGTCACCAATGATATTGAAAAATTACGTACGTAAAGAAAAAAATTCTTTGTATTTTATGAGAATAAAAAAAGTAGGATTTATGTCACATTTTCTTCTCTTGTTTTTAAAACAAAAAAATTACCTAGAAAAGGAAAACAAAATATAACAATGTTCCAATAATATTCTTATCTTCTAAAATAAAAATAATATTATAAAAATTACAAAAAATAACATTAATGGTAAAATAAGCAATGACACATGATTACTTTTGTCATAACTTTTGTAATAAATGTTAGGAAAGGAGGAGGAAAAATTAATTCCATGGATCTTGAGTGGAAACATATTTCCACTAAGCATCTCTCTTAAAATCAATCCTTCTGAATTTTTTTTTTTTTTTTTTTGAGTCCCGCGGGAGTCCCGTCGTCCTCGATCGTTGAATCGAGCGGATGCAGGCTCTCCGATCCGATGATGCAGGAGGGACGGGACTTTGGCGGGACTCTCCCTGTGGGACTTTTGATCCGCGTCCTATATATATAGATAGAGAGAACTATGTCTAAATTATTTTTCTGCCGGACCGGACCGGACAGGACCTCGGATCGAAACGGGTTTGGGTTTCGGGCGGAGCTGGACCTCTCTTGTGGACCAAGATATGAGATCTGATACGTCCCGTTATATTGGATTGGGCTAGCCTGGGTCCAAGATTATTCATACCGGACTGACCATGGACCATTTTATCGAACCAAACTCGTGTCGGATCAGTCCGGCCCAGATGACAGGTCTATATACCGTTGCCACTTTTGCCCACTGATATGTGTTGGTGACTCTGATTACATCTCACTTTTGCCATGGCACAGGCCGGAACCTGCTCACATCTGATAGTATTGGCGACTCAGTTTACATCTTAGGGGCTGTTTGGATAGATGTAACTCTTTGAAAGTGTGAAAGTGGCACTTACGTCATGATGAGTTGCAGTTGAAAGTGTGAAAGTGGCACTTACCAAAATGTGTTTGGATGTAGTAATTTTTGTCTCCTGCAAGTGGAAGAAAAATAGGTTTGGTGTTTGGATGGTTGTTGAAAGTGGAGAGAAAAGGAGTTCGGTTGTTTGGATGGTTGTTGAAAGTAGAGATTGAAGTTGAAAATATGATAACCAATAATTAAATTAATTGCCAACTATTGTAATTAAATTAATTATCATAATTATACAAAAAAATATAGTAATATCATAATTAAATTAAATACCATAACTATCTATTAATTACTGACTATTTTAGTTGTCACATAATCACTTAATATTAATTAAAATAAATAAATTTTCGTAATTATTTAATTTAAGAAATTAAATATTTAACACAAATGGTTGGTTATAGCAGCTTTGTTAATTATCCCACTTGCTAAAACATTTAACATAAATAGTTGGAAAATTAGATATTTAACACAAATAATTGGTTAACATAAAGCAGAACAAAGTTTACCAAAAAAATTCACTATCGACAGACGAGTCTGGACTCATCTTCTTCTTCTTATTATTATTCTTTTAATCATGTCATTTTTTTTCCTTATTAGCTTGTTAGGACATTTCCAGATTAATAATCCATATTGCCTATTTCCAACACAGCAGCATATAACACCCACCTCGTTTCTTCTACATTCTTCATCCCAATTTTTTCTAACACAACATCATATTAACTAATTCTCAATCTCTTTCCTACACAGCAGCTTATTTTCTTCTTGACAAGGTGGTTGAGATGAAGAAACGGACGCCGAGGAGGGCCGCAGCTGTGGGAACCGACGAAGGTGTCGAGGAGGAATGTGACGTCGTGGATCTCATCGATGTGGATCTGCACCTCCGTCCTCGCCGCCACCGATGCCGCCACCACCGCAGCCACAGCGTCGTCGCCGCCACCAGCATCGCTACGTTATTGCCATCGCTACCGCCACAATATCCTCCCGGTGAGATCTACTATGGCGAGAGCAACGGTGGGGTGACTCGAAGGAGAGTTCCACTTTCATCCCCAAAGAACTCCTTCCCTCTTCTGCAGTTCAAGAGGAGTTCAAAAAAAAATGGAGGAAGTGAAATGTGAAGGAGAGAGTAGGGGACAGGAACTGGCATAGGTCTTGTCAAGCACTTTTGGCCAAGACTTTTATGTCCAGCCAAACACCGGATCTCAAAACACTTTCACAACTTTTACCAAAAGTTGACAGTTTCCACCGAGTTTCATTGTACCAAACAGCCCCTTATATGCGTTGGTGACTTGACCGACCACTATACTTGTACATATAGTCTATAAGCCTTAATCGATAAGAACAAGAAAAAGTGTGTTAAACTCGTAAAGCTACCTCTAACTATTCCCTGGTCAGCATAATTGGATAACCCTGTTTAGAGCATCTCCAACCCTATTATGACTTTGGAAAAAAGTTAATGCCACGTAAGAATGACAAAATTTTATTCAAAAATTTCTTCTCTAATGCAATTGTCAAGTCAATTGTGAAGCTTATGTGACAAAAATTAAAGAAGGCATTGTGAAGTTGATTGTCTTGTTCTAGACAATGCACTTGACAATGTCTTCTCTTCCATGTCATCAATTATGAATAAAAAATATTTAAAAAAAGAAAGAAGATGAGTAGTTGTCTTAAAAGTTGCCTTGGAAGTTGAAAAAATACTTTTTATTGTCTTCTCAATACTTTTGCATTGGAGAGAGTTTTTCTATCTCATTGTCTTTTGAGATATAATTTTGCCACATAAACAAGACATTGTCTTGTGGCTCATGCCACATAGGAGCCACCTAAGACTCACAACACTTAACAAGACAATAGGGTTGGAGATGCTCCTCTAATTTGGTGCAAGTCGTATGAATATGTCATTTATCTGCTAAATATATGCCAAAAAAAAAAAAAAATCCAAACTGAAGATTTGCCATGTGATCTATTTTCAAACAAACACAAACAGTATTTTGAATGAAATTTCGAAGCATTATAGAAGTAATGAAAAAAAAAAAAATTGTGAAATAACATTAAAGGCTAAAAGACGATTAGTTATAAACAGTGTCCTTCAATATTTTTAAGGATTCGATGTGTATTTTCCATTATATTTACATAATATATTAAAAAGATATACAATTATTTGTTTTGGTAGTAGCTCAAAATTTTTCTAATTTACAATTTAGAATTTAATTGACGTTATAGTAAGGACGGTTGCGATGTTTTTTTTTCCTAATTTGAAGTTTAATTACTTGTTACAACTGACTGATGCTATGTTTTCAATTGATGTTACAGAACACTTGTCGATATATAGTTATCTTCAATTTCTCGAGTTTTTTTGTGTTGTATTTACTATTAATATTCTTATAAGATATTAAAAAATATAGAAAATTCAACATAAACAACATTTGATATATATATATATATATATATATATATATATATATATATATATATATATATATATATATATTATATATATAATATTAAATAAAAAAAAAAAAGACAAAGAACCGATGATAATTAGACTCTATTAAATACTTATTTGTATTGCTTAATTATCAAGGGTTATTTTGTATAAGGGTACTAGGTTTATAACGTAATTAGACTTTGGGTACTGGATTTGTCCATTTTAGAGTTTGGGTACTCGAAATTATTATTGACACATTTTAGTGACAAACTTTCGTCATTAAAAGTCTCTTTTGTCACTGAAAGTCCAGTTTTGTCAATAAAATGTGTCACTAAAATTTTTCGAGTACCCAAAGTCTAAAATGGACAAATCCAGTACCCAAAGCCTAATTAGATTATAAATCTGGTACCCTTATACAAAATAACCCAATTATCAATTGTCATGCTTCTTGTATTTTTTTTTTTTTTCTTTTGGTGGCATCATGTTAATGTTAGTTATATTAGGGGTGTGCATCGGTCGGTGGTCGACCTATTTGCTCCCAACCGAAGTCGAACCGAAGTTAATCGGTTTGAAAATAAACAAAACCGAACCAAACCAACCAAATGGTCGGTTCGGTTTTGAAACCGACCGACTTGGTTCGGCTTGGATCGGTTCGACTTGGTCAATTTTGATCACATAAAAAAATGAATTGTATGTTTTTTGTGAAACCTCAGTCAACTTGCACTTTGCAATAGTAAATACAATTCGGCAGCTTCACTTCAACTTGCGCTTTGCTGGTGGAGAAAAATGTCAATTATACATAAATAAAAAAATTATATACATTCAACCAAAAGTCCATTTCATGTGCACAGGAGCAATTAAAAAAGAATAGGAGCCGCCAGCACTCCTCTTTGAGACTAGAGAGAGAGCTCTTTCAACTTTAACTTGGTGTTGTGATGTGAATAAATGAACCAAGCCGGTATAATATAACCCAATGAACCCATACCCAACCGGCCAACCCTAATTATTTAACAAAGATTTGGTTCGGTTTCGTTTAGACGGTTTTTGGCGTAACCAAACCGTGAACCGAACCGAACTGGTCGGTTTTGAAAAATTGAAGCCGAACCAAACCAACTGAACCATCGGTTCGATTTAAAACCAATCGATTCGGTTTGGCTTGGTTCGATTTGGTCGATTTGACTTAAATGTGCACAGCCCTAAGTTATATGAATTGTGCCTTATTGAAATGAGTCCCTTAATATAAAATCCACAATTTTTTATATAGTAAATGTTGAGTTATTAAACTAAAGATAGGAATCGGCCGGGCCAGGCCAGACCGGGCCGTCAAAGTCCAATAAATACGAGTTCGGTCCGGACATGGGCTGATTTTTTGTGACCCTATAGAGATTTAGGCCGGTTCAAGTCGAACTTAATTATGATTCGTGAAGTCCAAGTCCGTTCACAAGAATCGAATTTTTTCAGCCAAGTCAAATCGAATCTGGCTAGTTCTATTAAAAAAAAGAATTTCAAATATATCTTCTCGGACCTAATACGTTAAACTCGTCGGACGTCTTTAAGAGCTTGCATAAGAGCATCATTAGTAAGGCCCATCCAATTTTCTAGATTCTAGATTTAGAATGTAGGAGCTCATTTTGTAGAATAATAAGTTTCATCCCTAGTCCCAATTTTTACAATTTCAGTCTCAACCCATCCATGGGTGCTAAGGGTTGGGCCTCCCAATTTCTAGATTCTAGATTGTAGAAACTAGTTTTGTAGAATAGTAAGTTCCAATTTGGAGCCCAACTTTCTAGATTCTAAACTTTATATTATTTTTTTCCTACATTAATTTTTGACCACACAATTTTTGGGACTGGAGCTCACTTTATCATTTCCTACTATTCTCATACAAACCCAACCCATTCTACATTTACCTTTTTTTTTTGAAATTTTGGGCTCCAAATTGCATTGAAGAGTCCCAACTACTAATGATGCTCTAACAGTACAGCTTTATAACAATTTGATTATATATTATCCCAAAAGGCAACAACAGACTCTAGTTTCAATCAGGGAAGGAAAAAGAAAAAGAAAAAAAAATACTTGAGCTACATCTCAAGGTGTAATTCGGTCCGGTCCGGAGCGGACCGCGTCCAATAAAATCGGGTCAAACCGGACTTGGTCCAGGTCCAGCCTGGACCGATGGCAGCAGCGGACCGGACCTGGCTCGGCCCGGTTCGGAGGAACCTAGCCCAGCCGGCCCAATGACCTGGGTTGGGTAGGGCTGGGCTGGTCCGGTCTTTTTTTTTTTAAAGTTTTTTTATACTGGTTTTTAAAAAAAAATTTGAGTTTTTTAATTTTTTTTTTTGCGTTTTAAATTTTATGTTTTTGGTAAATGGGGGGCAAAGATTCAAAAAATATATAAAAAAATCCGGTTCAATCGGACCGGGTCGGGGGGCCGACCGTTCTACTTTAAAAAAAAAGCCGGACATGGGATCGGTTTAGTGAACCCAGTCCAGACCGGTAGAGCAGCGGGTTCGGTTGGGCGGGCTCAATGGCGGGCAGGGCCGGACTTTAGGGAAGCGGGCTCAGGCTGGTCCACGGGCAACCTGGACCGGATTACACCTTGAGCTACATCACCAAATTGTTGGTGTGTTTTGAAGAAGACGGTGAGAAAAAAAAGCACCTGGATGGACGCCGGACCAGAGCACCATTACCGGGGTGGGCACGGGTCGGGCCGGGTCCAAATTTTATGGATCCGGACCGGATCCGTTAATTGGCGGGACGGATCCAAAAATATTGGAACCGGTACGGATTCGACCCGTTCGAAACGGGTCCAAACCGAGCCGACCCGTGGGTCCAAACGGATCCAAAAAATTCAAAAAAAAATATAGAATAGTAAACATTTACACATGTTCTATTATCTAGAAGAACAAAATAAGTATTATGTTTTTCCAATTTCTAGAATTTGTTTACTAAACAATAACGTGTGCTATTATTTATAAATTATAATATGAAAAAAAAAATCAAAATTGATAAATAAAAGAAAATCATACTCCTAGAAACGGGTCGGTTCGGGACCCGTTTATTTTGAAAATATAACCCGCCCCGTCCAGTTAGTGTCACACGACCTGTCCCGGCCCGTCCCGTTTAAATTCCAAATTTTAGGAACCGTCCCGTTTGACCAATATACGGTTCGGACCGGGTCGAAACGCGGGTCCTGGACCCGTATGCCCACCCCCTACCATTACTTATTTTTTCTTTTAACATTCAATTTGAAAATAGGACTTGAACAAAGTATTGTTATTCCCGGGGCTTGATCAAAGATGGTAAAACAGATGCAACAGAGATCTACGAAGATACAAAACCAAATAACCCGATTACAATATGGAGGAGAAAAATAGAGGAGAAGATCTCCCGTTCTTTCTTGCAAACGTGTTACAATTGGGACAGAACGAGGTACAATAATCTAGAGAAAGATGAGAAGAAGAAAAATGCTGGGGTGTCAAAACACCGTTGCTCAAAGCAAGATTCGCCCCACACGAATTGCTTCCAGGAACCAGCAAGTTGAAGAACTTGTGGAACGCTCGAAGTCACCTCTGTTCTGACTCCTCGGATGGACTTGCAATGGCGGCAGCAGCTCTCTCTCTTTCTTTCTCCTTTTCTGACTTATAATTTCGTAGTCCCCATAAAGAAGGCCAGAAGAGAGTATATATAGAGAGAGGGTGGAAACCCTAGCCGCCTCTTCAGTTATGGAAAGATTGAATCAAATCCTAAAAAGATAGCAACGAGATTAATTCAAATCCCACAAAGATAGCAACGAAATTAATTCAAATCCCACAAAGATAGGATCTGAATTAATCGCATTGAATCAGTCTTTCTATAACTGACTTGTAGTCTGCACAGTCAGCGAAACCCTCCATGCGGCAGCAGCAGCAGCCTGGCCGCATGAGCCTCAAGGCCGCATGGGCCGCATGGACCACATGAGCCGCATGAGCCGCATGGACCGCATGGGCCGCATGGACCGCATGAGCCGTATGTGCAGCATGGACCGCATGCACCGTATGGACCGCATGAGCCGCATGGACCGCATGATCCGTATGTGCCGCATGGACCGCATGGACCGCATGGACCGCATGGCCGTATAAGACCGCATGGTCGCATAAGATCGCATGGCCGCATATGAGCCGCATAAAGACCGCATGACTGCTGACGTGCAAAGTGTGCCAACAAAATGCCACATTACGCCTTATGAGCCTATGAGCCCGAGCCTGAGTCCGAGTCCGAGTCGCTAAGCCCCTTTGGAGCTTAGCTCCAAATGGAATTAATCCAAGAGAATGACAAAAGCATTAATGCTTAATCCTTGGAGCCTTATTCTTACCCCTAGTAAAATCACCCACATGGTTCCCTCCTTAGGGTCACCACCCCATGTGCATCTCTCAACAACACACCCAAGTATATATGTTGAGATAACTCATGGTGCATTTCCGATATGGGACTAAAATTTTACAAGACATGTTGAGAGCTAGCTCTCTTCATGTAAAGAAAGCACCAACAATCCTCCACATATCACAACATATATGTGTCCAGGGTTGAGCGTTCCCCACAGTAACAGTCCATTTTGCATTAGGATAGATGTCGCTGACGACTTGAATCTTCCCGCATGGGTTAAATAACAATGTGATACAAGAATGGACTACGCCTTGAATTCTGCACCACAATTGTAATTTTTCCCACTCACAAAGTGTAGTTACATGTGCTTCTGGCTGCACATTAAAGGCCCTGTGCCAGCCTTAGTGTATAATTTTGGGCGTCTACAAGTTTACCCTCAAGAGACGGCCTGATATCTCTTTCCATACACTATAGGTGAGTTCTTTATTAAAGAGATATGTCATGAAGCCTTGCGCTTCCTTGCGGTGCTACGCCGCTATGGCATGGCCTGAAGCCGAGGCATTACCCCTACCTGGGAACCTCATCGTAGTGTCATACTACTGAGCATGAGGTCTCAGCCTCTTTGTAGTGCCAATCTACTCAGCATGAAGCCTAAGGCTTCCTTGCGGTGTTACGCCGCAACGACATGGCTTGCAATGCCGAGGCTTTACCCCTACCTGGGTACCTCATCGTGGTGTCGTGCCACTGTAACATGGGGCCATCCTTCCCTTTGTAGTGCTGTCTACAACTCTTTAATTACGTCATACAACATTAGGCTACCTGTCTATTTGCGGTGCTACGTCGCTATGACTTGGCTTGCAAAGCCGAGGCATTATCCCTACCTGGGAACCTCATGGTGGAGTCACCCCACTGTAGCATGGAGTTTCACTTCTTGTAGTGCTACTCTACCGTGCTTCCTGTAAAGCACACCAGGCATTCACTCTGCCTGAGAACTCATTAAGGCGTTTAAGCCAATCTTCCACAGGATCTATTTTTTCCGCAAAAAATACATAGTAGACAACAGTGGTTATGGGTCCGTATCCCTTCCATGTTCCAGAGAACAAGTACCCACTGTTACCTGATAGTTTTCCAGTCAGTGATCCTCCTTTGAACCAAAAGTTAGATGCCTAGTAGATTTCTCTTTGAACTAATAGCACAAAACTTTATGGGAGGATTACAAAGACACACTATCAGAATGCCTTCAAGCCCATTTTACAAGCTGTGTCATCGACCAACTGGCGCTTGAGGCCCTTTGTGAACGGATCTGCCAGGTTTTTCTGTCACGCCCCAGAACCAGAATACTGGAGAGCGGGGGAATGACTCAGCCAGCTACGTATTACGGGTAGATGAATACCGTATAATACGATCAATGCTGTCTAACCAGACGAGGGGGTGCATACTACATGAAAGTCTTACTATGGTCATTTCACATCTATTGTCTCAATCATTCAAAACAAGAAACAGAAATAGAGAACATGGAAGATAAAGCAGTAAGGCGTCCCAAACGCTCAGTCAAAATGTTCTTAATATCTGGCTTTACAAAACATAGCCAGATAATGTAGAAAAGTATACACAATTATTATCAGCTGCAGTCTGACTTAATTACAATTATGCAAAAATAAGTACAAGACAATCCGACTAACATGTCGGTGCCAAACGACAAGGTATTAAGTAATAACAAAACGAGTGGGGAAGTAAGGAACCCACTCGAGTCCTCCTGCGATCATCCCTCTAGTATTGACCATCTTGGAGGTGGAAGTAAGCGGAGTCCTCGGGAACCGGCTCTAAATCTGGCCATGCAAAACCAGAGAGGTTAGACCTCTAATAGCAAGTACCACAAGGAAGCACGATATGAGGAATTAAAACCAGTAATAAGAGAATATGATAAGTAGATCTCTGCTTGCCACTGGGATTCACATAACATCACGACACTTCGAACCAACCTCCCAACCAAACAAGGACAGAAGTTGGCCCGTCATGTCCTGACATTCTGATCATCTCAGTTAGGTAACAGAGTAGGTACAGTACACAAACAAATCAATTTAAACGGCCATGCAACTACTACGGCTTGCTACTGTGAGTTCCAAGTTATCCTGGAATTATGCAATAAATGATTCCTCAGTTCTTACTATGTGCAAGCAAGGCTAGTTTACCCAGTCAATCAATTACGCCAATCATGAATTAGACGAGTCCCAGCGGGACGCCCGTCATCAATATACAATATACAATAGATAATATAACCAGATACCGCTCCCTGCCCGTGTGGCAGATTTGCAGTATCTGTAGGGACCAACCGGCCTGTCGGGCACTACTAGTCCCAAGAGGGCTGCCATATAAGAACTCGAAAATCCATTCTCTCCATGCAATCATTATTTTATTAACTTAATAGTCTCTATGTTGAGTGAAATCCCATGCCGTGGATCATGGTCATTCAAATAAGTACTTCCGTACAAGTACGATATGCCCAACTCTACAACGATACCCGTGCGGTTAGGTTGTAGGTCTTACATAGCGTAATGCAACAATCAAAACTAACCACGGAATAATCATGCCTTGACCATCAAGTACACATGCTACTTTTGTAGAAAAATAAATAAATAAATTGAAGCCTGCATGTGTGCCTGTATGTCAATATTCGGGATCGGCCAATCGATTATAATAGTTCATAGTTAATATAAACGTGTCTCATTCATTCAATTCAATAAGACGACTAGCCAGTCTCTTAGTTTCAACTAGGAATGCATGATCAATTATTAGTCAAGTAACAGTCGGGATCAATTCATGATAAGGCATAAAAGTCAAATTAGTATTAATCATGGTCGAGTCCATAACTAGTATAAATAGTTGGTAATATATTCTTGAATCCAAGGAAAAGATCAACAAATTCATGTTGGGAGTTGAAAGAAATTCTAGCCACAATTCAGTTAATTAGGACATATAACAGTCAGAAACAACCAAATTATGCATATGCGGCCTATTCTGCGACATGCATGCAACTGAGACACCATATGCGCCTACGACGACTGATATGCGCCTCATGTGGCTCAACTGCGACATGATATGCGCCTATCGCGACATGCGTCTCATGTGGCTCAACTGCGACATGATATGCGCCTACCGCGACATGCACCTCATGTGGCTCAACTGCGACATGATATGCGCCTACCGCGACATGCGCCTCATATGGCTCAACTGCGACATGATATGCGCCTACCGCGACATGCGCCTCATGCAACATGCGCCTACTGCGATATGTGCCTTAATACGGCTCATGTGCGACATGATATGCGGCTACTGAGACATGCGCCTTCTGCGACATGCTGTGTGCCTTCCGCGCATGTGCCTCATTATAACATGCGCCTACCGCGACATGCGCCTTCTGCGACATGCTGTGTGCCTTCCGCGACATGCGCCTCATTGCAACATACGCCTACTGCGACATGCGCCTTCTGCGACATGCTGTTCGTGCTGCAGATGAATAGGAACAAACCAAAATACTTTTTGTCATAACTTCCACAAAAAATCGAAATCTAACTTTTCAAAAGCCAAACTTTAGTAGAATTAAATTCTCTACAACATGGAACCACTTGATTTCGAAAACAACAATGTTTTATAGATCAAAACCCTAAATTTCATATGAAAACCAAAACTATGAAAACCAAAACTTAAAACTTAGATTTACACCCAACCATCCATGGAAAACAAAAACTTCAAGACCTAAACTTGAGGAAGAGAAGAATAACATAAACTAAAAATAATTGGGGATGCATGAAATCCCTCATGGTGTGCAAGATGTAATTGCCTCTCCAAATGGGTTAGGGTTTGGTGGAGGAGTAATATGATGAATGAAGAGAGAGAGTGGAAGAAGAACTTTTATATCAAGGTCAAGTGGATCTCCACCATTCATTCTCTCCACCAAATTCAAGCCATCCATTCCTTTCCATGTTGAACCAAACCGAACCAAGTTGGTTTCCCATGAACCGAAATGAACCAAGAGCCAAGAAAAGCAGAAAATAAAATACAAAAAAATTAATAAGCGCAAATTTGAAGAATTTAAATACAGAATAAATGCATGATAAATATTGAATAAGTACATTCAAGAAGTACACGTATAAATACTTTATTCTAGGAACGGGGAGTGACATTTCCTGACTCCGAACATCACCACTGCAATTACACCACTTTTGATAAGATCATATTGCTTGTGCTTCAACCGCACAGTCCCTTCTTC
>JANAVB010005457.1:0-41343 GCA_029216955.1 Iris pallida
AAATAAAGAAATACATCTCTTTTTTTTTGTGATGTGTTCATTTTTGATCTCATGAACTTGATGATTTATGTGGACCTATTATCTTTTGCGCACCTTGGTTTTTAGGTACAGATAATAAGTTTGAAGGAACCAACATGTTTGCTCAGAGGTAATGTGGACATGGCAATCATTAGGTTCAAATGATAGAATCTTCCTACTCAGAGGTTTATGGACGTGGTAGGAATGATCCTGGGGGATACGCTGAACAACTCAGAGGTAATGTGGACGTGGAAGTTCTGCGATCAATGTACGACAACACAGGAGTTGTTTGTACGGGATGTTTACTCAGAGGTAATGTGGACGTGGTAAACATAAAGGATAACGTAAGCTCACGAAAATGTAAGGTTCCGCTTTGTAGGATGTAGAGAGACAACTCAGAGGTAATGTGGACGTGGTTATCTTTCTACGGAAGGATGCCACGGAACAGCTGGGTTCCGGAAGCGTTTGATTTTGTGAAAAGAGGTTGTTTGGGGAAATACATGTCTTGGAGGATGTCAAGAATAGTACTTCTTTAGGAACTTGCCGTTGATGGGCATCATGAACAAGTCCCCATTGGGTTTGGCGAGGCGGTAAGCACCGTTTGAGTATACCGTCTCAATGATGAAGGGTCCTTCCCATTTGGGCTCGAACTTCCCTGGTGTCTTGTGAGTTAACACCATTGGCCTTCTGACTGCTAAAACCAGGTCGCCAACTTGGAAAGTTCTTTGCTTGACCTTCTTGTTGAAAGCCTGTGATATACGGGCTTGGTAAAGTTCGATGCGTTGTTGAGCTAGGAGACGCTTTTCGTCAAGTGCCTCCAGTTCCCGCAGACGACGACGTTGATTGTCTTCTTCTGTGAGATCGTTTGTGATTGCCACGCGGAGCGAAGGTATCTGTATCTCGAGAGGCAGTACTGCTTCGCTCCCGTAGACCAGGGAGAATGGAGTGTTGCCTGTTGGGGTCCGTACCGTTGTGCGGTAGGCCCAAAGGCATTCGCCAAGCTTTTCGTCCCAGTCGCGTTTGTTGGATGACACGACCTTTTTGAGTAGCCTGACGATAGTTTTGTTGAACGCCTCGGCCAATCCGTTTGCTGCCGGATTGTAGGCGGTTGAGGCCACAGTTTTGAATGCGATTCTTGTCACAGAACCTGCTGAAAATGTGGCTGATGAACTGGGGACCATTGTCATGAATGATTCGCCTGGGTACTCCGAAACGGTAAATGACATGGTGTTTGATAAAGCTGACCACCCTGGAGCTTTTTACTTCCGCTAGTGGGACTGCTTCCGCCCATTTGGAGAAGTAATCGGTGATGGCCAGGATGAAACGATGTCCTCTTGATGAAGGAGGGGTGATTGGTCCTACAATGTCCATGCCCCAGGCTTCGAATGGCCAGGAGGCGACTGTAGGATGTAGAGGTTCAGACGGTGTATGTATGAAGTCTGCATGAAGTTGGCATGCATGGCACTTCTTAGCATATTCCACTGCGTCGGCGACCATGGTTGGCCAGTAGTAGCCCATACGTCGCAGTCGATCTTGCAACTTAGGACCTGGTTGGTGAGCTCCGCAAGTTCCGTCATGAGCTTCTCGAAGAGCTTCGGCCGCTTCTTCGTTAGACAGGCATCGAAGGAGAAGCCCGTCGAAGGAGCGTCGGTACAGCGTTTTAGTGGCTGTATCGTAGTAGAATCGAAGAGAGCGTCTCCTGACTGAGACGGCTTCCTTCGGGTCTTCCGGAAGGATTCCGTAGACGGCGAAGTCGATGAACGGGAATCTCCAGTCTCGGACATTAACATCGGTGTTTGTCGGCACGGCGTGAGCCATTTGCAAACATAGGTTGTTTCTGGGACAAATCAAGTCTCGGCCAGTTACCGTGACATAGTGTTGAGTCCCAAGGGGCGCGGCCAATGAGGCTGCGAGGCCAGCCAGAGCGTCAGCCTCCAAGTTTTGTAGACGGGGTACATGTTCGATGAAGAACCCAGTGAAGGTTGAAATGATGTTCAATGCAACTTCATGGTAAGGGATCAAATCTTCATGGCGAACCTCGTATTGCCCCCGAATCTGGTTTACGACGAGTTTCGAGTCGCCGTAGGCTTCCAGATGATCCACCCCCAGCTGTTGTGCTAGCTGGAGTCCCATGACGAGTGCGTTGTACTCAGCAACATTGTTGGAGCACGGCTTCGAAAGAGAGTATGCGCGCTGGATGACCAGCTGATCGGGGGAGACCAAGACTACCCCCACTCCTGCGATGATTTGGCCGTTGGGGCCCGTTCTTGAAGCGCCATCGAAGAACATCCGCCAAACGGGGCTTCCTTCAGTGACGTTTGATTCTTGGACTTCATCCGGGATGTCTTCATAGAGTTTTGAAGATTCTGGGATGGGGTGTGCAGCTAAAAAGTCAGCCAGAGCCTGACCCTTGACCGCCTTCTGCGGGACAAACACCATGTTGTATGGCGTTAGTAGGATCGCCCATGTAGCCAGCCGGGAGTTTAATGACCCTGGCTTCGTCATGAGAACTCTGAGTGGATTGACTCGGAGATGACGTGAATTGTCTGGCCCGAGACGTAATGACGAGTCTTCTGAATGGCAAACACCAAAGCCAAGCACTCCTTTTCAACGGGGTTGTACCGGTGTTCGGCCCCGATGAGTGTTCGACTGAGGTAGTAGATTGCTTGCTCGTAGCCTGCATCGCTGTTTTGAGCCAGTAAAGCGCCGAGGGAATGATCCATGGCACGGACGTAGAGGAGGAATGGTTTGCCGGCGACAGGTGCCACTAGGACTGGCGGGCTTGTCAAGTAAGCCTTGATGTCGTCGAAAGCCTTTTGGCACTCCTCTGTCCAGACGTAAGAGACTCCCTTCTTCATGAGCTGAGTAAAGGGTTGACATTTACCGGAGAGGTTTGCTATGAACCTCCGGATGTATGCCAGACGTCCCTGTAAGCCCCGAAGTTCTCGAAGGTTCTTCGGAGGGTCCATGTTGAGGATGGCTTTAGTCTTCTCGGGATCGACATGAATGCCTTTTGCCGTGATGACAAAGCCCAAGAATTTGCCGCTAGAAACCCCCAGGAAGGATTTAGCGGGGTTCATTTTGAGTTGATGTGCCCGCATGAGATCAAAGACCGTCCTCAGGTCCTGTAGGTGATCTCTTTTGAGGCGGCTCTTGACTGCGATGTCGTCAACATAGCACTCAACTGTCTTGCGAAGATGTTGACGGAAGATGGTACTCATCGCTCGTTGGTATGTTGCACCGGCATTCTTCAAGCCGAAGGGCATTACTGTGTAGCAGAAAACACCTTTCGGAGTCCTGAATGACGTGTGTTTTGCGTCATCGGGGAACATCTTGATTTGATTGTAGCCTGAATACCCGTCCATGAAGGACATGCGTTCAAAGCCACATGTGTTGTCGATCATTACATCGGTGATTGGGAGCGGGAATTCATCCTTCGGGCAAGCAGAGTTGAGATCCCTGAAGTCGATACAGACTCGTATCTTCCCGTTCTTCTTGGTGACAGGGACGACGTTGGCTACCCAGTCCGGGTGTTGTTCCTCACGGATGAAGCCACTGGTCAAGAGCTTGTCCACCTCCTGATCGATGGCATTCATGATGTCCGGGCGGAAGCGTCGCTGTTGTTGTTTGATAGGTTTGGCATCTGGTAAGATGTTCAACCTATGCATCGCGATCTGTGGATCGAGACCCGGCATGTCTTCGTAGCTCCAGGCGAAGACGTCAATATACTCTTTAGCCAGTTGGACTAAAGATTCTCGGTCTTCTCCTTCCAAGCTTTTGCTGATAAGATGGGTTTAGAAGAAGACCCATCCCCGAGGTCGATCTGCTCGACTTCGTCTTCGGTGGGAGGTTCTCGTAACTCAAAACGAGACTCCCATTGTTCTCCTAGGCGTTGAGCCCAGGGTTCCTCTTCGAAGGGTTCCGGCGGTTGGTCTTCGCCTTCATCTTTCTGAGGTTGCGCCGATGTCATGTTAGCTGACAGCACTTTCCTGAAGACTGATCCGATACTGGTATCGGAATCCCACGTCGATGCTTCAGACGAGTGGGAATGTTCTATGTCTTCTGCGTCTGAACTCTCTGGAGTTGATGGCGGCGTGACATAGCCTAACCCCCGTCGAGTCCGATTATAGTAATCCTGTGGCTTTCCATTGGGCATCGAAAGCCGGACAGGGAGATGCCGACCCTTGCCGTAGTTTAGCCTTTATTGCTTTTCAGGTCGTAGCCCATCTTTTGGATGATGTGCTTAGCCGCATCTGTGTACCGATAGACTTGTACTCTGCCGGTATCAGGTTCGGGCTCGATTGACGGGAGGTCCCGACGACGCTCGATTTTGCCCGAGATGATGGTGCCTTGGTCTCGGCTCCGTGGAGGGACTATGAAGACTCCTTGAGACGGGACTATTTGATTATGGTAGACGGTCGTTACTTGTGTTTGCAACGACCGTAGAGCGTTGTCTAATGTATACATGGCATTCCAGTGTGGAAGACAAGAATAATTGAAAGACACTCTATTATTGATAAAGTACGAGATTTTATCCCGTGGGATTACATTGTCGAAGGAGGGTGCGTCTACATCAGCAGAGATATATTCGCCAAGCTCCTCATCTGTAAGCACTGGGGCCGGATCAGGAGAGTCCTCCACCGCTCTGACTTTGGGGTCTGAGAGGGTTATGTGAGCCCTCTCCGGCATCTTGGATGACTGCGGCGGCTTGCCTTTAAGACGCACCTTGAGAGGTGCCTCGGTTGCGCCTCCGATGAGTGGCGCCTTCCCTTGTAATTTTACCACCAGGGGAGCCGCTGTTTGAGGTGGCTTTCCCTTGAGGCGTATCTTCAGGGGAGCTTCGTGAGTCGGTGCTTTCCCTGATAGCTTGATGCTCATTGGAGGCGCCTTCTGGGGAGGCTTGCCCTTCAATCGGAATTTTCAAGGGGGCGTCGGGAGTCATTTCGGGCTCCATAGTCGGCTCTGTTGCCGTCTCTGCCTTCATCATCGGCGTCGTTGGCTTCCTCCTCGTCAAGTGGCTTGTACAAGTCGGAATCGGTGAAGTAGGCCTCAATCCCTTTGAAGGGATCGATATCTGCAAACTCCGTCCGGATGACGCCGTTGGTGGATACATATTTCATGCATTGGTGGAGCGTGGAGGGCACCACCATGTACTCATGTAACCATGGTCGTCCGAGTAAGATGTTGTAGTTGACCTCGGCATCCACCACATAACAAGTCACCTCAGTTTTGAGGCTGCCGATGTGACACTTTCAGCCGGATCTTGCCCAGTGGCTCGCTCTTGCTAGCGTTGAAGCCACTGATGGTCGTATTGGAGGGCGCCAGCCGGTACATTGGGATCCCCAGCTTTGATAGCAGCGCCTTTGGAATGATGCTTAGGGAAGACCCCGGATCGATCTGAATCCTGCTCACCTTTATCGAACCGATGTACCCTGTGTAATACAACGGTCGGTTATGTCGGTGATGCTTGAGCAGCATGTCTTGTTGGGTGAAGGTTATGTTTGGGATAACTTCATCCGCACAATGACAGTGTGCACAAGTAGTTGGGAGGTCTTCAGGCTGCTTGACTTGACTGAGAAAGGATTCGGCATCCTTCAGAGCTTCGCAGAGAGCTTCTCGGGAGTCCTTGGAGAGACGCAGGAGCTCGAACAAAGACAAGCGTGCAGGAGTACTGGCCAGTTGTGCCAGAATGTCAAAATTGTGGGGCTTGGCTAGCCCCGAAGCATTTTCTTTCCGCAGAGGTCTGTCGAAACGGGCCTCCACTTGCTTTTGTTTATTGGCTGCTGAGGGCTTGGATGGACCCTCCTCAGGGATGGTGCCAGGAGGCACCACTTCGGCGGCAGCTTCACCGGGCTGGGAGTTCTGTTGTGCACGCGTCTGCACAGGAAGCGCCTCTTCCGTTGAAGAAGAGACCGTGCGGCAAGACTTGATCTTCCTGCCTTTTGCTTTGGAGGTAGGGCGTACCTCCGGTTGAGTTACCTCGGAGACGAGGTCGGGGTGAACCCAGAGGACCTCTCCTCGAGATGTGGTGAGTGGGACAAGTCCACTCACATTGTCACGGGTGGGTGGCAAGTTCACCACCTCCATTGTCGCCTTAGGGATGGGACGACGCCATCTTGTGTGGTAGTCGGCGGCAAGGTGCCGAACTGAAGTGACACCACATTAGCTGACACCGTCTTCTCTTCAGTAGTCGACGGAGATTACATCCGCATTGATCATGCGCTGGATGTAATTTTTGAGGACGTAGCAGTCCTTAGTCGGGTGTCCGACAAACCGATGGTAGTGACAGTACCTCGGGTTGTCCACTTTCCCGACTTCATCGGGCCGCTTCGGGTCCGGAAAGCTTGATCTTGTCACCCTGCTTCAGTATCTCAAAGAGTTGCAGGGTGTCGTCATCATTGAATGAATAAACCTCCTTGGGTCTCGGTGCCAGTGGAGGCTTTTGAGTAGGCGCAGATGCGCCCTTCGAGGCATTAACAGTCAATGCTGTTTCCCCTTTGTTTCTCGTCCGGAGTTGTTGATTGCGGACTTTTTTCCCCTTATCGTCAAAGGCGGGGAAGCTAACACCCAGAAGACGTGCATTGGCCGCCTTCTTCTCTGCAGCTTCAGCTTCGATGATTAGGGAGCTCCAGTCGGGAGGGGGAGTAGAGTTAAGCCAGAGCTTTACTGCAGGCAGCATGTTCATACTGCAAGCGGAGAGAAGCGTATGCTCTGGCATGCCTGGAGGTAGCCTGAAGCAGGCCTGACGGAAGCGTTCGATGAATGCCCGAAGCGTTTCCTTGTCCTTCTGGCGTATCTCAATGAGAGACGCCATCGTCATGACCTTCCCACCGTCGTAGAAGCGGTCGAGGAAGAGGCGTGTCATGTCGTCGAAGGACGATATGGAATTATCGGGGAGGCTGCAGTACCAGTCATACGCCACCCCTTTCAGGGCCCCAACAAAGATGCTGGTGAGGAGCGCGTCCTCCTTCGGATGATGCCCTGTCTGCGACTGGAAGTACGTCAGGTACCGTCGTGGAGAGTCCTTCCCGTCATACGGCGTGAGTGTTTGTGGTTTATACTTTGGGGGATAAACCACCTTGTTCCACTCAAGGGGATAAGGCTGGGGAATGCCCATCTTCTGGCGCTCCTCCTGCCTGTTCTTGGACTCGAAGCGCTCCCGCAGATCTTTGATCATTTCGACCACGTCCTCCGTGGAGCTAGGAGTCGGGGAAGGAGGTACCACCTGGAGTGGAGCGTTTGAGGGCTCCGACGTCCGGGGTGCTTCTGTGTCTGAGGGTGTCCGTTGGAGGGGCACACTCGACTCTCCATTGGCTCCTGGGTCGGGACCATTTGAAGGTGTCCTGATCAAGGCCGACCGCATCTCAAACACTGCTTGAGTCAGCGCTTGCATTGAGGCAGAGAGGGTTTTGAGTCCTCCCTCTAGCGAGTCTATGTGCTGGACAATGTCCTGTGGCGGCGCATCAGTCTCAAGATCACCCCCGGTCATGTATACTGTCATGACACGGCCGGAAGTAGATGGATTAGTTGAGGCTTCGCTCTCAGCCTCGCTCTCATGTGGGGGAGTCACTTCTCCTGGTGTTTGGCCACCCCAGCCACATTCTGGAGTTCGTCTTCGACAGGCGCATCTGCAAGGGCCTGACTGCCCTCAGCTCTGTCTTGAAGGGCCTCTTCGTTTCCAGCACTACCCCCGGCGGTGTCCTGGAGGACATCGTCATTTTGAGGGGCTTCAGGGAGGCCATCTTCGCCTTGATGAAGATCCGCCGCAGCTGTGCTTTGGACATCTTCGTCTTCGGAAGGAGGCTCGACAAGGGTCTGGCTACCCCCAGCTTCCTCCAAGAACTTCTTCCTCGACCGAGTGCCTTCGAACACTCCAGAGGTCGTGACAGCTGCCTTGGTTTTTCCTCGGCTGGCTTTTGGATGAAGACGAGGAATTGGCAGTCGTCTTCCGGACAGATGAGGAGTTGGAGATCACGTTGCATGAAGCAACCTTTAGCTTCCTCTTCTGCTGACACCTTCGTTCCCAAGGCGATGTCGGAGGGGTGTCGATGATTGTAGCCGTTGGAAGACCGACTACTTTGGCAGTACTGCTGTCTTGCAACAGCAGTTGATGGTGACCACTGCACAAGTGTGCCCCGCGAGAGGCGCATCTTGCTTGTTGGTCAGCTCTCCTGACCGGCGCTTGTGAGTGATCACGTTGCGCAAGTCGTTGGAGGAGAGTGCTACCCTCACACCCCTCTCAGGCGCATGGCTGGGCCAAGTGCCGGGGTGGTCGGGTGAGTGCTGCGCCCCCTGATCTAATACCAAGCAGGCATCACGATCAGTAGTGGGGGAACCACAGCATTTGAAGTGACTTGAACGGACCTCAAATGCACAACCAGAGGAGGCGTGGGAGTTCAAGACCACTGAGTTTGCCTCTCTCGGCTTGGTTGTGCACGCAGTGAATGCGCCCAAGCGAGATGAGGACTTTGAAGATCGACTCGTTGTCGGTGCAGAAGCACTTGAGTCAACCTTGTACAGCTTGCCATCGGCAGTGCGCGTGATTGTAAGCGCGTGCCTCTGGTCGGCTGCTGGCATAGCACGTTTGTGGCGCATGGCCCGTGCCGTCTTAGGATTTCTTCGTACCAGTCCGCTGGGGTGCATAGTACTCAGCATCCAAATTCTCCTCGCCATTACAGCGAGTGAGTCTGTCAAAGACAGAGGCTCTTTGTGGCGCATCAGAAGTGATGCGCGGGCATTGGCTGCGCCCCTGCTCCGTCGACGTATCTTTCCTCGCCTGAGAGGAAGATGGCTGGGGAACGATGGTCAGCCGCACGCTTCTCCGAGAGATGCGCTGCATCGGCGGGCGCATCTTGACTGCTGAGGACGTCAGCAGGAAGGGAAGGCTGGACGGGCGCATCCCCTTCAACGGTGGTGCCCAAGGCGTCGACTTTGCGCACCCAGGCTGTACGAGTCTTCTTCGGCTTCGACAGCCGCTTCGAAGGACTCGCACTTCCTTCAGAAATGAACTCCTCGTACGCCTGTTGATTGAGGCTCACTACCAGCGTCTTGTGGGAGGAGTCCACCTTCACAGTCGTCGGCCTGTGACACAACCTTCTCGGTAGAGGAGAAAGAAGTCCCCAGCAGAGTCGCCAGCTTGTTTGCCATTAAAATTGTTTTGATTGAAATCTTAATACAAACAGAACAGTGATACAATATAGGACTTAGATGTAGTCCTAGGAGTACACTTTTGTTTAAGCTGGGTCCTTAGTGCCAATGGAGCGAGTGGTAATGCGTTGACTCCGTTGACCGGCTGACGACGGTTATCGGTTCTCTGAAGGTGTTGATTGCTCTGGGTGCTGGAGCTTGCTGAGAGGAGGAAGACGTTGAGTGTCTAAAACTGCCTCTCGGTGATTCTCTGTTGTGGATTCTTTTTGAGTCTTGTGTGTTCTGAGTCTCTGTGTGTGTGTGAAGGAGATGATCCTTCTATTTATAGTTTTGCAGGACTGGCTGCTCATGCGCGCATGCAGGATGCGCCGGTATGGGGACGCCACGTGGAGGTTTGCTGATGGAGGCACACAGATGCTGCGCCCTGATCGAGGGGAAGAACTCTTTATACTGCTGTTGTGAGCCGGCACGTAGTAGAGAGAAGATCTTTTCGTTGCTGAAATCTTGGATGAGTTGAGTCAAAAGACACGTGTCATCGACTCGTGGTTCGAAGATCTCAGATTTGGTGGAGAGAAGTGATCTGGTGAGCTGCGCCTTGGATTGGGCGCAGGAGGAGGCTGCGGCTCATAACCTTTAGGAGTTACAAACCATTTGGGGCGCATGGCTTTTGAGGCGCATGCAGGCGACTTTTCTTCTGTCTTTCGGGATCAGAGAGCAGTCTGAGGCGCATGGCTTTTGAGGCGCATGCTGATTTGGACGCATGGCCGTAGAGGCGCATGCTGATGGTGGAGTGGCCACGTGGCAGTAGCCATAGAAATAAAGTCATGATGATGCTGACGTTGCCGACGCTTCATTTTCTGAATAAAGCTGTCAACTGTTCAAACTTTGGGAGGCGTGCTGCCAACTCTGTCAGTTCAGCATTTAATATTGGTGACGTTCGATGGACAGCTGAGTGGGCGCGTCGGTTGGCGTTCCACTCGGTATGGAGATGTGTGAGGGCGCACCCTCTGTAATGTGCCGAGTACTGCAGGGCGCGTCTGTGTGATGCGCCTGATGCCGAAGGGCGCGTCCGTGTGATGCGCTGTCTGGCTGGCACATCGGACATGTCTTTTAATGATGCGGCTTGTCTCGCTCTTCGAGTGCCATAAATAGCGTTTGGCTGAATTCGAGGCGTCCGGTTCATCCATTTAATGTAAATTCATTGCACGGAATTCGGAGGGCCATCCACTTGGCGCGTGGGTTTGATCTGCCCGGCCTATAAATAGTGGCATGGAGAGAAGATTTGCTTCTCATTCCCTCACGTTCTTCCAACATGAACTTGAACATGCGGGTGCATTCTGTTGACGAAGTGCTCCCGAGGGTGAAGATGAGACGCTGTGTTGTCTTCGATGCTCTTAAAGGTGACTGCTACATCCAAAAGACGGAGTCGAGGGCTTCCGAGGCAGGCGGAAGGTGCCTGTTGCATTCAAAGATAGGGATGCTCGGGCCTTGTCCCCGTTATTCCGGCAGAGCCGTAGATCGGAATGGCGGTGCTAGGCTCTCTCTTCCTTCAAAGTGGGGTTTCCCCACTTTGATCGTGTTGAAAGCTGCTCCTTTAGCCGCGGTTTCGATCACGGTCTTCCTTCGGCTTTGGAGGCTCTTTCGAAGCCTCCCCTGGCCACAGCATTTGCGGTGCTCTTCTCTTTCTTGGTTCCAGCCAGAGGGTTAAATGCTTATCAGGTGAGCCTGGCTGGAAGAGCGGCACATAACTGGGCTCTGCTCGGCCAGGTGAGCCTGGCTGGAAGAATTTGGCTGAAGGGATGCACACAACTGAGCTGGATGTACATGACTGAGCTGCTGAAGATATGGTGGGATGCGCCTGGTTGGAGGCGCATGATGTCTGCTGCGCCTGACTGACAGCGCATGGCGACTGGCAGCGCATGATGACTGCTGCGCCTAACTGGAGGCGCATGGTGGCTGCTGGCTGTAGACTTAGGATCTTTTCTTTGTAGAAATTCTCCTTTGTACAACCTTTTTTAGACATGTAATAGACTTTTATATATAAATAAAAAGTCCTTCTTCAGATGTCCATGGTTATTGACTTTGCTGTAAAGTGTTCTGTGTGAGTCTTGGCGCATGTAGTGTCTGGCGCATGGGCATTCTGGTTGTGAAATTCCATGCTTCTACAGTTGGTACCAACTTGTCTTACGAGGAGCAGCCTGTGTCCATTTTGGACCGAAGAGAGAAGATACTCAAGAACCGAACAATTAGTCTTGTCCGGGTTGCTTGGGGTCATCACTCTTTAGGGGAGTCAACGTGGGAACGTGAGGATGATATCCGATCACGGTATCCACATCTGTTTGACTCACAAGGTATATTTCTTTCCGTGTGCCTTGATTGTCTTAACCCCTCATGCTTGTCACCCCATGGATAGAACTACTTGATATCGTAGATTGTTAATGTAGATATATTATCTGCTAGTTAACATTGAAGAATAATTGCTTGCTCAAGTTTCTTGTACCTAGGGTAGCTTAGTTTTGATGTTCCTATCCTGCTTGGATTTGAAATTCCGAGGACGGAATTTTTCTAAGGAGGGTAGAGATGTCACTTTCCGTTCCCAGAATGCATATTCTAAATACATGTACTGGGAATATATTCATTTAATATTTATCATGTATTGCTCTGTATTTAAATTCCTTTAATTTCCTGTTAATTAATTTTCTGCAATTTTATTTCTGTATCTTTCTCCCTGTTTTTACACTCTCCTTTAGCTTTGCTTTAAGATCAGCTTAGATTGGTTTATTTATGTGGTTCATCATGAATCGGACCAAACCCCCACCTACCACCATCCCTTCCATTTAAAGCCCATCCCCTTTCTCTCTCTTCATTACTTCACCATAACTCTCCTTCTTCTTTCTCTTAAACTCTTCCACCAACCTAGGAGAGCTAGGCAAGTGCCAACTTGCTTCTTGATGGATCCCCATTTTTATTGTTCCATCATCTTCCTTATTTGATTCTAAGTCTCTTTAGTACTTGGCATTTTCAATTTCCATGGCTTATTTGTTGTAGATCTAAGTTGATGTATTTTCGGATTTCTTAGGTTTTGATCTAGTAGACTTTGTTATCTTCAAGTTTTGATAGTTTCATATTGTAGAGAATTTTGTTCTACCCCATTTTGACCTATGGAAGTTCAGATTTGGGCTTAGAATGAAGGATTTATGGAGCTTGGAAGCAATGGCTTTCCATGGTTCTTCCTCTCGGACAATGGAGAAGAAGAACAGTTCTGGCCACGTAGCAACGCTTGACCGCATGAGTCTTCATGCGGCAAGTCCCCTAGCCGCATGTGTATTTTGGCCGCATGAGTTCATTCGTTTGAACCGCATGAGACCGATTCCAATCCCAGCCGCATGGGCTTAGTCGGCCTCTTGGGACTTATCAGCCGCATGAGTCCTTAGCTAGCCGCATATGCATTCAAGTCCCGCAGCCGCATGGCACTGATCATTCTCGGCCGCATGATGCTGCATGACCCTTTAGTCGCATATAGGGTTGCACTTATTCTTAGCCGCATGAATTTGGTTTTCCTTAGCCGCATATAGGCTTGTCCCATGTTCAGCCGCATGGGCGCATGTCAGTTCGAGCCGCATGTGGATTGCTATTCCCCAGCCGCATAGAAATTCCCTTGGCCGCATGGTCTTATTTTAACCATAGCCGCATGAGACCCTTTAGTTCTAGTCGCCTAAGGCTTGCAGATTTTGGCCGCATGGGACAACTCATTTCCGGCCGCATGGAATCAACCTTGTCCGGCCGCATAAGTTTAAATTTCCTGGCCGCATGAACTCTGATTCTAAATGCTTTCTTAACTGATTCTTGTTCCAAATGGCATTGATTGACATTGATTGACATCTATTAACATTAATTGATTGCCTTGGCATTTATTAACAGTGATTATTGTCTGAACATTAAAATAACATTATTGGTTATCTCGATTAATAATTGATCATGCGTTCCTAGTTGGAACTAAGAGGCTGGCTAGTCGACTTATTGAAATAAATGAATGAGACACATTCATATTAATTATGAACTATTGAAATCGACTGGCTGATCTCGAATACTGGCATACAGGCACATGCAGGCTTCAAATTAATTAATTATTATTTAATTATTTTATTTATTTATCTATTTGTCTTACAAAAATAGCGTGTGTACTATATGATCAAGGCATGATTATTCCGTGGTTAGTTTGGATTGTTGCATTACGCTATGTAAGACCTACAACCTAACCGCACGGGCATCGTTGTAGAGTTGTGCATATCGTACCCCGTACGAAAGTACTCATTCTAAATGACAATGATCCACGGCATGGTCACTCAACGTAGAGACTATTAAGTTAAATAAAAATAATGATTGTATATAGAGAATGGATTCCCGAGTTCTTACATGGCAGCCCTCTTGGGACTAGTAGTGCCCGACAGGCCGGTTGGTCCCCACAGATACTGTAAATCTGTCACACGGGCAGGGAGCGGTATCTGGTTATATTATATTGTATATTGTATATTGATGACGGGCGTCCCGCTGGGACTCGTCTAATTCATGATTGGCACAATTGATTGACTGGGTAAACTAGCCTTGCTTGCACATAGTAAGAACTGAGGACTCCTTTATTGCATATATCCAGGATAACTTGGAATCACAGTAGCAAGCCGTAGTAGTTGAATGGTCGTTTAAATTGATTTGTTGTATCTACTCTGTTACCTAACTGAGATGATCAGAATGTCAGGACATGACGAGCCAACTTCTGTCCTTGTTTGGTTGGAAGGTTGGTTCGAAGTGTCGTGATATTATGTGAATCCCAGTGGCAAATAGAGATCTATTATTATATCTTTTATTTACTGGTTTCATCCTTCATATCGTGCTTCCTTACGGTACTTGCTATTATAGGTCTAACCTCTCTGGTTTTGCATGGCCAGATTTAGAGCCAGTCCCCGAGGATCCAGCTTACTTCTACCTCCAAGATGGTTAACACTAGAGGGATGATCGCAGGAGGACTCGAGTGGGTTCCTTACTTCCCCGCTTTTGTTAAATACTTTATACTTTGCCGTTTGGCACCGACATGTTAGTCGGATTATCTTGTACCTACTTTTGTATACTTGTAACTAAGTCAGGCTGCAGCTGATAACAATTATGTATACTTACTACATTATCTGGCTGTATTTTGTAAAGCCAGATATCAAAAACATTTTGACTGAACGTTTGGGATGTACTGCTTTATCTCACATGTTCTCTATTTCTGTTTCTTATTTGAATGATTGAGACAATAGATGGGAAGTGACCCTAGGAAGACTTTCATGTAGTATGCACCCCCTCGTTTTTTAGACAGCATTGATCCTATTATACGGTATTCATCTACCCGTAATACGTAGCTGGCTGAGTCATTCTTCCGCTCTCCAGTATTCTGGTTCTGGGGCGTGACAGGTATCTGGCCATACAAAACCAGCTGGGTCAGACCCAGAAAGAGCAAGTGCCACAAAGGAGGCTTCACTTACGAACTAAAACCAACATGTCACAAATGAATAGCAAGGATAATTAAAAGATGCTAATAATAACTAAGATAACAATAATATATTAAGCACGAAGAAACCATTCAAGTAGCCAGACTGCAACCCTTAAACCAAACAAGGACCGGGGTTGTAACCCTTCGCCTGAATAGAACTCCGTCTCCAAATTGTTGGTAAGATAAACCATATCAAGCATGACAGGTGATATACGATGAGATAGCCATGGGACTATTCAGATAACCAGGTTACAACCCGTAAACCAAACAAGGACCGGGGTTGAAACCCTTCGTCTGAACAGAACTTGGTTTCTCCCACCATTTATCGGCAAGATAATATAAAAAATCAAGACATGTAACAATCTTGTACAGGATCAAGACAAGACTAGACTCCATCCAATCATTCACGGCCAAGCAATAAGTACGGCTTGATACTTTAACTAATTAGGGTTATCACAAGCCTTAGTTACTAGCAAGATGCAATGAGAATTCCAAGTCCGGTTACCTGTTTGTTACTACCTGAGTAATCCCAGTAAGAAAAAAAATAACATGATATAGCAGACACACTGTAGTAAGATACATGTGTCCTAAGGTACCACACTCGACGGCGGGCTGGAAGTGCGCCCATCTCGACGGATAGCAACAAATCCCATGTATATATATATATAAGGCCGGGATCAAAGGGGCAACAGGTAACTGGGAAATTCTCCATGAACTATTTGATCAATCTAGTCATTAACCTAGCCAGATTCAGTATGAATCCCTGACCGTGGTACTCAGGGATCATGCCCTAGACATGATGCAAGACACAACCGGACTAGTAGTTTATACAAGCACAATCATCCACGGTGTCCAGGCCAATGAGTTGATTTGTCAATAGTGCGCCATGACGGGCTACTATCATGTCATGCATAGCAGGTCAAGTTATCAGGTCAAGTTATCATGTCAAGTTATCATGTCAGGAGTGCACCACGACGGGCCACTATCAAGCATGTCAGTTCTTGGTCACACCATGCCAGGTACAATTGTCTTTTCAATCATGTCAATCAATCGAGATTATCAAGTTCGGGACAAAAGGGCGTAAAAATATACAATAGGGGTAAAGGTGTACGCCATAGGAACCTAAGTTTACGCGTGTACTACTACGCTAGGCCAATTAAACCCGAGCGTAAACAGCACTATAAGGGAAAGAGCAAGGTAAGATAGCTTTACGCTAGCAAGGTGCATGCGGGAGGGGTTTTACGTTAGTCGGATTGCACGTGCGTAAAACTCTCTGCAATTGAGATTCCATACGAGGAACACTTGAGCGTAACTTTTACGCTAGCAAGGGTTGGCTCGGGTCAAGGGTTTACGCTGGCAAGGCTTCACGCTAGCAGGATTTTACGCTGGGGGAGAGTCCCGAGCGTAAAATTCAAGCAGCGTAAAACGAGGTACGCTTGTCACGCGATGCGTGTGCGTAAAAGGGAACTACGCTAACACGTTAAGACGTGGGCGTAAAAGCTGAGGAATACGCTGGCACGCAATGCGTGGACGCAAAACCATCTTCTCCACACGGTCAATGCAACCATGCGTAAAAGCTGATAAACTCCATCTCGGCCAGGGCTTGGTAGAATCCGGCCATCCCAAGACCAAACTTGTGTAAAATCATGAGGCCTACTCCATGGGACTCTCAGTTTTTGAAAACAAGCCATTGTAGTAGATCAAAACCAAGAAATCCGAAAATACTAGAAACTTAGATCTATATAGAATGAGCCATGGAATTTGAAAACACTGAGTACTAAAGGGACTTAGAATCGTATGGAGAAGAAAATGAAACAAAAAATGTGAGTTCCTCCATGAAGCAAGTTGCACTTGCCGGTGGGGTTAAGTGGAGCTCTACGCTGGATGGAGGAAGAAGAAGAAGAAGAATAAATGCTGAGTTATGAGGAGAGAGAAAGGTGGTTGGGATATAAATGGGGGTAAGTGGTGGTAGGTAGGGGTTCACCCCTTGGTTCGTGATGAACCAATAGCAATCCTCAAACCGAACCAAGCTAACCCAAACCAAGAAATAAAACAAGTCGGGAAAAAACTAAGCCAGGGATCATGCAATTACAAGAATAAATACGTACACGTATTCTAAAAATACGTAATACGAACAACAGGCATTACAATCTCACAGTTTAGAACTGCCGGAAAGAGAAAGGGAAAGGGGCATGCAGTAAGACTACTACTTCGTGAATATCAACCTTTCTTTAGAAGAAAACTTACCTTGTTTTTTCCTCATGTGTTTGCCTCCATCTGGAATTGTGTCATTTGAGTTCTGGTCAGTCTCATGTTTGGAAGGTAGTCTTTCCATTGATCGTTCTTCCGGCTCCATTATAAATTATATGTATTTTAAATTAACGTGTTGGCAATTCTGCTATTTTTTCAATATAAAATCATTGTTTGTAATGTTAGATCATTCTATCCTTTATAGAGATTTTTTGTAACAATGAATTTTGTACCTTGTTTGCTTGAATATTGAGTTTGAAAGTGTCTTCTTTTTTTTTTTTACTTTTGTGTACATATATCGAGAGATTATGGTTTGCATATATCTAACATTTCAAAGAAAAAGTTTTGTAATGATTATATTTGTGATAAAACTTTAAACACTTTTATTAAAAATTCTTTGAATCAACAATAGTCAATATTGTTGCAACAACGATTATTTACTATGGGGAAAGTCTGTGCAGTAATGGTTATTACTATGACAAATTTTGGTTTTGTCATCGTTATTATTGAAACAAAATATGGTTTCATCACGGTTATTACCGTGACAAAATCTGGTTTCGTCACGGTTATTACTGTGACTAAATTTAGTTTTATAACGGTTATTACCGTTACAACAACCGTTACTAAAATTTGTCACGCCCAATTCATCACGGTTATTATCGTGACGGAAATTATTTGTCACGGTAATAACCGTTAGCAATCGTTTATTTTGGTGTTGTAAACTAAACACAAATTCTGAATATTATCGGAGACCTAAAAGATATCTATCGGTCAGTCCAAGTAGGACTGTAAAATAGACAAAGCAGATGGTTCGACTGCGGGCCGTTCAATTTAATTAACGAACAAAGCTTGGACATTTTTTTGGGTCCGTTTAAACATTGGACCGTGACACGGTCATATCCATGTCCGGTCCAATTTTTTCCGTAGACCAATAGTGGAAAGTTATTTTGGTTTTGCATTAATTATGTCATATTATGACGTGAATGTCATCGGGGTTAGGAAGCTTATGGCCACCATCAAGTATGGCTTGCAAAACTTGCTTGGTTTACAACGACTCAATCAAATTGGTAGAGCATTTCTGGTTGATAAATCTAATTACATTAATACCTACAGTGATCAATGTACATGTCAAGTTCTCAGCGATACCTAAAGTAATCGAAAATTGCATTATCGAATGCGATCAGCCGAATAACATCTGGAATTAATGTGTGTCAGCGAGTTAAGTTATTATATTATGCATGTATGTGAACCAATTTATGTGAGTCTGCTACCATCAGATCTATATTTTTTTTGGAATTAATGTGTGTCAGCGAGTTAAGTTATTATATTATGCATGTATGTGAACCAATTTATATGAGTCTGCTACCATCAGATCTATATTCTTGTATCCAAAGTTATCATATATTTATGATGGTCTGAATTTGTCCGTGAACCATCTGATTGAATTAACGAAAAGTGACTGTTCGTGTCCATCTGGTCTGAACTCAAACAATGGACTGTCTGTGTCTATTCGGTCTGAACTCATTTTTATTTTTGTCCGAACTCAAACAGTAACTATCCGTGTCCATCCGGCTCGTTTACACCCCTAAGTTTAAATCAATCTTTGAGATTTGAAGCTTTTTTTTTCACAATATGGAGTCTTAATTAATAGAAATTTTAAATATTATACTAGATCGTAAAACTAAATATGGTACGTAATAATGAGCACTGCTAGCTGAAAATTCTTAATTCGATTACAATTATGCTATTTGGCTCTCAATTTTTTTGGATGATGTCATCTCCCATTATGTGGCATCTGACATGACAACTGACATGGCAGCTGACATATCATATTTTAACCCCAAAAATTAATTACCCAAAAAAAATTTGTTATTGTTAATGCTGATGCTAATTTTAATTTAATGTTAATATTAATTTTAATGTTAATATAAAAATTAATGTTAATGATAATTGATGTTAATATTAATATTAATATTAATATTAATATAATATTAATATTAATATTCATGTTAATTTGATATTAATTATAATTTTAATTTTAATTTTAATGTTGATGTTAATGTTGATGTCTCATACGTGAGTTATAGATTAACTAATCTTTACTTAAGATTTAAAAATTAACTTTTTGTTTATATTTATGATTTTCTGTTAGAGATAATCCATTAAAGTTATCTGGTTTATCTAAGTAGAGGAAAAAATCTGTTACTTCCAAAAATAATAATGGAAAAATCGATTTGATTAATCTTGATAGAACAAGATTTAAAATAGAACAAAATAAACTATTCGTACTTATCTATCTTTTTCTATTTATAGAGTTATTTGGTTGATCTAAATTTAATTTATACAAAGTGGCTTCTCCGAGAGATCAATTATACGTTCCTTCCTCTTGTGCCCCGAAAGATAAAAAAAAAAAAAAAAACCAAAACTGCATCAGCATATATAGCTATCGAACAGTAATGAAAGAATTTTAGGGTCTTCTATGAAGAAACTATGTATTATAATACATCTGGAAATTGCTGAGAAACCCAATTTTGGGGTGGGCTTTTATGAAATGCCCACCCGCGGGATGAGTTTTGTGAAATACCCAGAATTAAGTATTTGCACGTTAAATATTCCAAGTTCTCATTAGATGCTCTGTATTTACAAAATTTGCCATTTTCATAGTTCCAAAAATACCCTTCGCGCAAATTCGGTCATATATATATAATTTTGAATTCGCAAACTCAGATTTGGATTGAGAAATTCGTATTCTTATTCTTCTTCACGAGAAATTTGAAATCCATTGATATCATCTTTATCAGAGATCGCAAAATCGTTCGTAGTTCACTGGTTTTCGTCAGTCGAACGTCGATCATCCTTCATCATCATCGATCATCATCATCATCATCGTCATCTTCGTGGTTTCCGGCGATTAGGTCAATTGTGGAGAGAAGAACTTCTTCTTTCTCTTTTATAGATCTTAAAACAAGGTGAGAGTTCAGATCTGTAGAAATTCATCCATCAGCTTCGTATATCTCAAAATTTATGCTGAATTTGAATTTGTTGTGAAGATTATTAACTTAAAAAATGTTAGAGAGATATTTAATCTTGTTATTTTGTGCGAATATGTCGCCTAATATGACGGAGAATTGTCATTTGTCATAGAGAAATAGCATTCTCTGTTATATTTTCACGGAGAATGACAATTACTTCTGAGAAAGATCATTCTTCGTATGTTATAGACGGAGAAAGGTCATTCTCCGTAGTTATAGACAGATAGTTATCATTCCGTGTGTTTTTAGACGGAGAATGAGCATTATCCATAAGTTACAGATAGATAATAATCATTCTCCGTTATATTTAGGCGGAGAATGACTATTCTCCGTGTGCTTTAGACGGAGAATGTCATTCTCCGTTTGCTTTAGACAGAGAATGATCATTATAAGTTAGTTCCGAACGGAGAATATTTATTCTCCGTTATTTTAGACGGAGAATAATCATTATTAGACTAGAATTTTATTGTTCTATTCGTGATCTTTTATGTTTTTATGTTATCAGAGGGGAAGGTATGGAATCAAGTTGTTTAGTTAACATTTGTTTCAAGGGAGACATAGTTTCCTGCCGTGTCACACATGAAAGTACCGTAGATTTTTTAAAGAATAAAGTGTGCGATCGATGGACTTCTTTGGATCCACTTTCCTTCCGTTTCAGGTTTTTGCACTCTGATGGGACTGAACTGTATATTGAAAGTGATTTTTGGCTTCGCTCATTGGTTGGTGGTTTTAACTATCACGACCGTACCATGTTTAGGGGCACGAGCACGTGGGTACGTCCAGCCTACGCCGCAGTATCGTCGGTAGAACGCTGTAAAGGTCATCTATAATATATAGAATCTAAGACACAATAATATAACCTGTCATCTCTGCACAGAGGAATATATCCACAACTCAATCACATAATTCTAAGGAAGATAAACACGATGATAAAGATAAAGATAAGGATAAGATAAATAGTCTGAAATAGTGCCGAGCCACAATCACAAGTTAAGAGACTAAGACATAAAACAATATCCCAAAATAAATACTACCAGTCTCAAAGTATCAAACTGGAATGTAATCAAGACAAAATCTAGGTGAACTAGGCCACTACTGGCGGTGCGTCCTCTACGAGCACCGGGTCCACAGGTTGGTCCTGGTCGTAGGCTCCATCTATGCCAAACTCGTAGTAGGTCAGGACAATATGCATCTAAATCCTCTGAAAAATAACGGGGGTTATCCTGTCAGGATATGAGTCAAGTACAAACGCCAACAACAGTTCCATGTGAATTGACTAAATACTATAAGAGACAATCATAATGAAATACAAGATAGAATATCAAGACTGAAAGTAAAATGGTACAAGAGAACTGGATATCATGTCATGTGTGAGATATAAGATAAAACTGGAATATAAATAAATGGAAAGTAATCTGAGGTATGATGTAAACATAAAAATAAAGTGCCATGAGATATTAGAGCGTTATGTGATCGGCTTGGGTCAAGATCAGGCTGTTCCATTTGACCGGCTATGCACAGGTAGTATAATAATGTAGGGATCAGGCCGGCCAAAATGGAAAGCTATGCACAAGTAGTATAAGGTCAGGCTACACCCTACGTGTGGTGAGGGTGGAGCTATGCACAAGTAATAAATAAGTGGGGGTAATGATCACATAACCTCTAATAACTCCCCATCCCCGAGTAGTATAATGAATCCAGACATGACAGGTCATGATACGGAATTCGAAGAGCAGGGGGCCAGCCCACTCTCAAATCGGTGTCTATACAAGTACAGAAAACAATATCGAACAATGTACTCATATACCAGATAAACCAGGAATGACATCTCATGACGAGATTCACGTATACTAGTCCGTGTATCCTCGTATCAAGAATCAAGTATAACACTATAACTGAATCGGATATAGTAGATATCAAGACAATAAAAACTATCAGAGAATGTACTCGCCTATCGTTCTGAGCTGAGAAAATCGAAACTACAACCCACTCAATGAGCCACGAACGGTCAACTCGTACAACTGTCTCCTAATACTGAAACAGACATTACCAACGTTCTCAGAATGGTCAAATTTGCTAGAAATGTCTACCCATAAGTCCAATACTGGACACAGGGGCAAAACGATAATTTCGGATCAAAATGGTATTCGCCGTTGGACCCATTTGCACCGAAAAATGTGCCAAAATCTACGGTCTCTAAATTCATCAAACTATATGTCTACAGGTCCGTTTTGACGAGATGAATCCAACGGTATGTCCAATTTTGGATTCCGGTGGGCTGTGCACAAAATCACCCGTTGAGTGGGATTGTGGGTCCGCCAAAACGGCATCCCGATCAACGGTCTCAGAATCGAACCAATTTGGCGTACAGGACCAGAAAAATATTTTAAGTCCAATGGCACAAGTTTCGTCACGATTTGATGAGTGTGCACAAAGTAATTGACAAATATGCAAAAGACCGATACGGTGAATTTTTTGACGGATACGCATCAAATTTGTCGTGGACACGCGACCAATTTAAATTCCGTCAATACCCACACGACCACGAAGTCGATATGCACCTTTCGATGCTTTCGGTTCGTGACCACGTCGCCCGGATTGACGGGGCGGACGGCGTATCGGGACAATTTTTTCTAAAAATCACTTTTTGAAAATCAGTTTTTTCTCCAACTTCACAAACCAATAACTTTCTGTACAGTGCATGAAATTTAATCTATATCTATATAATAGCAAAATAGTTTGAACAAATTGCAAATATGCCATTTTTCCCGCCTAAACTCAGCCACAATAAAAAAATAAAAAAATAATTAAAAACCATTTGGTTACAAAAACGAGTGTACAATGATAAACAGCTGCCAGCAACATTAAATATGATTCAATTGTCATTAAATAACCTTCAGTGACCAACAAATTATTCAAATTAAACACAAATGCCATTTTCCTGCCTAAACTCAGCTCTAAAAAATTAAACACAAATGCAATTTACAAAAAAACGAAATTGAGATACAACTGCCAGCCACTTTGATCCATCAACCAAGACACTTTTCTCCATCAACCAAGAAAACTGTTGGTTTTCCAACATATTTTACATTAATAATGTGGCTGAGTTTACTGTCTATAAATACAGTGAAAAAATAGATTCCATCCTCACTCTTCAACTTTCAGAAAAAGGAAAAAAATTTCTTCATCAATGGCTCCTTTCTTCTCACTAATTCGTGAGGTCAGTCCATCCAAAACATTTTGGAATTTGAAAGTTCGACTCATTCGTATGTATGATGTACCCGGATACGGAGGGAAAGGGCAACCATTCAGTCTCGAGTGTGTATTTCACGATTCTGAGGTAATTTTATTTATCCACAGTTTATTACATTCTGCAATTCTGTTTACGTTAGGTAGACTCAGAATTAGATTAAGATAGTACAACAGCATTTTTTACAACAGCATCTTTTACAACAGCATTTAACACGAAATTGTACAATGATTAAATAGCTGCAAGCAACATAAAAATGCTGATTCGGAACCCAAATCAAGGAAATTCTCCACCAATTTTTAGAATGCATGGACAAAACTACCATCTATTAGGAAGTTTATTACCCGTTGAAGGTTCAAGTCCAAAATTTGCACAGCTATATATTTATGATACAGAAAATGAAATTCAAAACAGAATGAAAGCTGTTAGGTATTTATCGAATTTTTTTCCCAGATATGTACAATTGTATATTGATCATTGATTATTAATATATTCAGTTATCTTATTTTTTATATTATTTTCAGTGACCAACAAAATTATTCAAATTAAACACAAATGCCATTTTCTCGCCTAAACTCAGCTCTAAAAAATTAAACACAAATGCAATTTACAAAAAAACGAAATTGAGATACAACTGCCAGCCACTTGATCCATCAACCAAGACACTTTTCTCCATCAACCAAGAAAACTGTTGGTTTTCCAACATATTTTACATTAATAACTCAGGCACAATAAAACAAATGACAGTAACATATAACTCAGGCACAATAAAACAAAAATTATAATTTGGAATAAATGTACAAATTACTGGGGTACTTTTTCAATTACTGGTGTAATTAAATTAACCTATGTTTACAGAACGAAATAGTACAACTGATTAAACAGCTGCCAGCAACATTAAAATGTTTGGTTGAGGAATTTTTAATAGACTCAGATTTAGATTAACCAAGCAATGGCTGCAACGATTACCCCGCCAATGGCTGCCACATCATCATGTCCAATGGACCAATGGCTGCAACGAATGTCCCGCCATTGGTTTTAACGAGACGAACGAAATGTGTTAAATGATAAAACACAAATACAATTGGAATGACAGTAACATAAAATGGTATAGACTCATGATATTGGGCAGACCTCAGCATAGAATGGTATAGACTCACTTCATTAAAAAACCATATGATTACAAAAAAAATTGTAAAATTATTAAACAGATGCCAATGGCTGCCAAATCATCATGTCCAATGGACCAATGGCTGCAACGAATGCCCCGCCAATGGTTTTAACGAGACGAACGAAATGTGTTAAATGATAAAACACAAATACAATCGGAATGACAGTAACATAAACTCACGGATTTAACGATAGTTGAACCCACGGTCTTGGAGAGAAAAAAAATGACAGTAACATAAAACTCAACCACAATAAAACACAAATGACATTAACATGAAAAAAAATGGTACTTTCATACCTAAACTCAGCCACAATAAAAAAATTATTATAAATCCATATGATTACAAAAGAAATTGTACAATTATTAAACAGATGCCAGCAACATTAAATCGTGATATAATGTTGCTAATTAACCTTCAGCCAGGTACAAAAATATTCAAAAAAAATAAAATGTTTTCCCAAGACCATTCTTTCTCATCAATTAAACTACTGCCAGCCACGTTTCTTCATCAACCAAGAACATTGTTGGTTTCCCAACATATTTTTATTAATATTGTTGTGTTCATAATGTCAATAATTAAAAGCATAAAAAAACAATAGCAAAAAAAAATGTCAGTAACATAAAACGTTAAAACGATAGCAAAAAAACACACAAATGCCAGAAATTGAAAATAAAATTTGGATGAAAAATGTTTGAGTAATTAAAACAAAAGAAATATTCTTCTGTTTGTTTAAGATAGTAAATCTATATATATAAACCTTAGTTTAGAATCAGGTTTTAGCATCCCACGGTTTTAGGAACCCACGGTTTTGGGAAGGGCACAGAAAATACGGTTTTAGTAGCCCACGGTATTGTTTTTTAACATGATTCTGGTGATGTATAATAATAGAAAAAACTTCTATTACTCAAGTTAAAGACTTGATAGACTCAGATTTAGATTAACCAACCAATGGCTGCAACGAATACCCCGCCATTGGCTGTCAAATCATCATTGTCGATGAACCAATGGCTGCAACGAATGTCCCGCCAATGGTTTTAGCGATAGTCGAATGAAATGTGTTAAATGATAAAACACATATGGTTTTGGAATCCGACGAAAAAAATACACAAATACCAGAGAAAGTGAGCATCTTTTACAACATCAGATCACACGATCACATTGCCAATAGGCCAATGGCTGCAACTAATGCCCCACCAATGGTTTTTGACAATAGCCGAATGAAGATAATTGTATGATGATGGTAACTGACACTTACCTCCTTACCGTCATTTGTACCAACTGAAATTAAAGCTGAAAATAAAGTTAAATATCAAAACAACATTCATATATAAATATATCCTTAGTTGCTACTATCAACTGTTAAATATAAAAACAACATTCAGTTATATAATTAAAATTGTATATAATATAACAAAATATCCATAAATGTACATACAGCCTAGGAAAGAATTTAGAAAATATGAGGATGTTAATTTACCAACATGTAATAAAAATTAACAGATTCTACAAACAAATTTATTCACAGAATATCATGGATAATAAAAAATAATACCAATGATTTCATAATTATAGATAGTAGCAGTATTTCAATAATAATAAAATTAGCTGAATACTTGAATAAATTATATGCATAAATATTTGTGTTCTGATTTTATTTTTTCCTTTGCAGGGCGATCGAATTCATGCAAGTATTAAGAAAGATTTAATCTCCAACTTTCAACCTTTGCTGAATGAGAGAAGACTCTATGTTGTTCGTTGTTTTGTTGTTACAAATAACAACATGAAATACAAAACAACCGCAAATAAATACAAGATATTATTCTTGGCAAAAACGAAAGTTGTTGAAATATTTGATGAGAAATTTCCTTCCTTTGTTTTTAGTTTTCAAAAGTTTTCTGATCTCACAAGTGAGGAATCTTTAGATGATAACAAACTTATTGGTAAATACATGGTTAAATTATTTTTTGTGTTTACAAATATGAAATTATTTTATTTCATCAAATTTATTGTTATTTGTAAATACCATCAATTTCAGATATTATTGGACGAGTTGTTACATTAGATCCTCCCCAACAAAGGGATTTGAAAGATGGACCAACACGACTTATGGATATTACTCTTGAGGACAATGAGTAATAATTTAATTTTTTATTATTCTATTTTTAATATTATCCATATAATTAAAAAAAATTAAATTCCTTTGTATTTTTAGGGAACATCGTCTACCATGTACTTTGTGGGGTAATTTGGTTGATGATATGGTTTCGTACGTTAACAATGGTAGAAATGAACCTGTTGTAGTAATACTACAAATGTTTCGTACCAAATTATATAGAGGTGATAATTATTTCTTATATATTGAATTTTATTTTCATTCTTCATTTATAAAATTTATAAAATAATTTAATACAAGTTTAAATTGTATTGTTTTCCGATTAGGACAAGTTACAGCATCCAACACCTTCTATGTGTCAAGGGTTGATATTTGGTGTTGACATTCCTGAGATTGAAAATTTTAAAGCAAGGTAACTAAAACATAGCGATACTATAATTAATTGTTTACTTTATGATAATTTTCATGAGTACTCAGAATTAAATTAATGAATATTTGTCCACTTTATGAAGGATTGTTGAAGAAAGTAGTGAATCAATCACTATAAGTACAGTTTCACTAACTTCTGCAAATTTGGTTGAAAATGAATTATCAAGTGGCCAAGCTATAGTTAGGACCATTGAGAAATTAAGAGATAACCATGAGGTATATATTTCTTTTAGTTACAATTTATAATTATATTATATTACATAATTTACCTAAATCAGAATATTAATCTAAATTTTTTATTATTGATTATCAGATTGGAAGCTTTTGGGTTTATGCTGAAATTGTTGAAGTTGTATTAAAGAATGCTTGGTGGTATTTTTCGTGTAACAAATGTCCAAAAAAACTAGATAAATGTGGCAATTTATTTTACTGTGACAGATGTGACAAATTTGAAAAAGATGTTAACATCAGGTATTAACCTACAATCATTTTAAACCTAATTACTATTCTTCTTGAAACCATTAAATACAATTTTATATGACAGGTACAAAATTAATGTTCGTGTCATTGACACAACCAGAGAAATAGATTTACTATTATGGGACAAAGAATGCGTTCAGCTTATTGGAAAAAAGGCTTTGGATTTAAAAAAGAAGATGTCAGAGGTATGTTTGCAAATAAGCTCTAAGCATATAAGATAATTTTTGGACTATACTTAAATTTGTTATATTTAAGTATAATTTGTTTATCTTTTTTAAAATTGTAGGAATCAGAAAATGATAAGAAAATTCCTGAGGAAATACAAAATTTAGTTGGCTTAAGAATTTTCTTCAAAATTCAAGTAAGATCTGAACAAGTACGTAATTATACTGGATCATTTACGGTATTAAAGTTGACTACCGATGAAGGACTAATTTCACTATATTCTGAAAATTTTAAAGATAATCAGGTATGTGTTAATCTTTTGGTAATTTGAAATTACTTTAATTATTTTTTAAATATTCTGTTGAAAATTTTTGGTTTACAGGAATCTGATATTTTTTCAAATTTATTGAAGGAGGATAATGATTTCGAAATGGTAAACAAGTTTTCCTTTAATTAGTCATTTTCTTTTCATTTACAACACATTTTAATTGCAAATTTTTATATAAATGAATAGATTGGATCGTGTGGAGAGATGATTTCAACACCAAATGTTAAATATTCACAAGAGAATGAGTCTGTGGAAACTCCTGAAGATTTCGGATTGAAGAGGTCATTGGTTGATGCATACTCAACAACAGCAGGATCAAAGAAGATGAAGATTGATATAAAGAAAGAGAAGGAATAAAGATTACCTTAGTTTGATCCTTAGTGCTTTTAATATCATTCAGCTTAAAAGAACTCTTTGTTCAATGTATTGACGTATTTGAATATTATCTTAGTTTGTATTTGAATGCTTTCAAGTTCAGCCAGCTCTTAAAAGAACATTTTGTGTGAGCTTGCTTAGTTAATTCAACTTATGTTATTCTCAATAATGGAACTTTCATTTGTGTTAAATATGCAGTTGAAGAGAGTATATATAAACCTTTTTTGGTGCTATTAGATAATCTAATTTAATACTTACGTCGAAACATTATTACAAATAAGTTCAAGCTTGATATGAAAAGAAAGATAAGAAATGATATTTTACACTCATTAAAAGTTGATTACTCATGCAAATAAGATGATATATTAAAGCAGCAAACTACATGCAAACATGTAAATTATTTTTCTACAAATTTAATTATATAAAAAAGAGCTGGACATACTACATATACATTGTCGGACATGGAATCTCATTAAATGCCGTACATCAAATAATGTTTAACAAACCCGTTCAAGTTCATAATATTGTCTTAGTTTGATCCTTAGTGCTTCTAAATTCAGCCGCTGCCGTTCATTAATGTTAATTGAACTTATGTTATTATCATTAAAATTCAAACTAATATAATTTATTTCTCACAAACTAGCAGATCGGAATATTACATTTAAAACAAATATTTACGTTAAACTTACTTTAATTGTACAAATATTAATAATAATATTACAAAGTTTGTGTCCGCAGTTAATGTGCCAATGTACAACATTATTCTAAAATGTAGAACCATAAAAATAATTATAGCCGAAATCATCTTTATGTAAGCCTGAAAAATATATAAAAGTTAGACAGCCATATTTACATATGATGCCACACAACTAAAGAATACAAGTTAAAATAATATATAAAAGTTAGACAGCCATATTAACATATGATGCCACACAACTAAAGAATACAAGTTAAATTAATCAAATTTAAAAAGTTAATTTCGAAACTAAATGTTTATGCAAAAAAAGGTAAGAAACAAATATCATACAAAATACTGGAATTCCCTCTTCTAATTTTAGAGTCTCCATAAAAAAAATCCTCAATTTTAAAACATTATAGATCGGAAATCAGAATTGTATACTGTTTACATTAAATATTATGTCATTACAACTGTTTTTGGAAATCTAAAATAAGAGTTGTTCATACATTATTAGAACATTCAAAAAAAAGTGCTTTATTTTAAAACATGTATACATTGGAAATCGGTTTTGCAGAATATTTATATTAAATATGATGCCATTAAAGCTGTTTTTTGAAAATCTAAAATTCAGTTGTCCATACATCATTAGAGCCTTTTAAAGAAAAATGCTTAGCAACAAACTGTTGTAAAAGATTACTTTTGTCTTCCCAATACAAAATAATCATGAATTGACAGCCTACATATATTGGCCTAATTATACAAAAACGATATATGGACAAATTCATACAGCTCTAATGATGTGTGGATAACAGCAAAAACTGTTGGCATTCCTATCTTTTCTCCTCCCAATATAAAAAAATCATTAATTGAATGCCTATATATTGGGCTTACACACATAAGAATGGGGTTTCAATTTTGTCACTTCCAAATCCCAGCAAAAATATAACAAGGAAGGAACTATTACAAAGGAAAAAATTGAGAATGAGGAAGCTGACAAGGAGTACAACACTTAACAAGCGACCGAAACTTACAAACGATAAATGAGGTAATAGTTCCATCTAATATCTGGTGTCTTTTAAGTTATTTTAATTACTTCGAATAGTGCAGAATATTTTAATCACTAATATACATTGTAAACATCAGATAACTTATCTATATTCTTTAGCTGAAAATTACCATTTAACAATCATAAATAAATGTAAAAAAAATTACTGTACCAACATTATTTTACAACATGTAGATATTCGCATTATTTTTAAATATTTATTGTAGAAGCATTATTTTACTAAATCACTTGAATTATATAAATAAACATTAAATTAGAAGCTTTATTTACCCAACATTTGAGGAATTACTAAATAACATTATATATTAATATTGTGATCAAATTTGGACTGAATATAAAATCACTAAATTAATACAATTTAGTGAAAAAAAAATTCAAACATGTCTTCATAGATAATTTAAATAATATTCAATCCAAAAACTTTACTTGCAGGGTTATATGTTATCATGAAACACAAATGAATTTAAATGATATTCAGTACAAGAGTAGATTTATACCTTCATGTTGTAGCTGACCATTTCGAAGTAGTTCATTGACAGATTTGATGGCAATAAATACCTGCAAATATAAATCAATAATAAATTTATAATATATATATATATATATATATATATATATATATATATATATATATATATATATATATATATATATATATATATATATATATATATAGTTCTCTGAAAACAATTTTACCTATATATTGTGTGCTGAAAACAATTTTACCTAAATAAACTTTCAATACATATATATCTAGAACGTTTTTCATTATTTTATAAAAAAAATGAACAAAAAAACAGTAAGAAAAACATACAAAACCGAGATTTGTATCTATGTTTGTCATGAATTACTGTAAAAAAACCCGAAATAAATATAGCTGTATTATGATTGTGTAAAATAAAGAAAAATATATGAGGAAAAAAACCCGACAAAATCAGTAAAAAAACATGAAAAATAAAAAAAAATGTTGAAATACCTAAATCTTTAAATATATGTTTACATCAATAACATACACAATTTATTCATTAAATAGAGAACAATAAAATTAGGAAAAAACCTCACAAATTGAACTAAATTCGTAGATCCAGAACATAAAATGATGATTCACGAAGTTGCCAAAACAAAATCTTCAGAAAAAAAAAAGATTATATAATAAAAAAAATGGAACTTCTGACCATTTCCACAGCAAAGGAATGGAAAGAGAAAAAGAAAGCAAGAAATGAATATACTCTAATATCGGAATCAGTTCCCCTCCCCAATAACGAAAAAATCCGAAAAAATCATTAAAAAAACATGAAAAGAAAAAAAAATTGTTGAAATACGTAAATCTTTCAATATATGTTTAGATCGATAACATACACAATTTATTCATTAAGTAGAGAACAATAAAAATTGGAAAAAAAAACCTCACAAATTGACCTAAATTCGTAGATCCAGAACATAAAATGATGATTCACCAAAAATAAACATTTAATTGCATTTCCCATGCGTATAATCAAAGAAAACCAAATAGAACTGTTGATGGAGATGTAGCATACGAATGGAAAGAGAAAAAGAAAGCAAGAAATGAATTAAGAGATTATATAATCAAAGAAAAACCAAATAGAACTCAAATTTGGGGGAGATGAAACGTACGAATGGAAAGAGGAGAAGAAAACAAGAAATGAAGTGAGTCTATACCATTCTATGCTGAGGTCTCCTCAATACCATGGGTTACTAAAACCGTGGGCTACTAAAACCATGGTCTACAAAATCCGTGGGCTACTAAAACCAGAATTTTTGGGGTCTCCCCAAAACCACGGTTTCCTAAAACCGTGTGATGCTAATACCTGATTCTAAACTTTGGTTATATATATAGATTAGTATCAGCGAAAAACAAAAGAATATTTTTTAAAATCATCATATTTTTATCGAAATTACTAAAGATGATATTTAAAAAAATGTTAACAAACAAACAAATCCATCGAAAAATAAATCCAAACCATTCAATTAAAAGAAATATTAACAAACAAACAAATTCCTTTAATTGTACAATGTGATTTGCGCTAAATTAAGGTTTTCCTATATAAATTAATCTTTTTTTAGAACAAAAAAATGTATGTTATAATTGTAAATTGGTAGAAATTTAATTTGAAAACAATAGAAGACATATAAACTTATTTATAGAAAAAAAATTATTAATATGAAATATATATATATATATATATATATATATATATATATATATATATATATATATATATATATATATATATATATATATATATATAAATTTATTAAATTTTTATTAATTTACGTTTAAATTTTATTTAAATTTAACTTAATCATTCTTTATTTTTTGTAAAAATATAGATGTGGATTTAGGTAAATGTACGCCTCCATCAAGGCAGAAAAAATTTCAGCATATATTTTGTGGGAACGATTCGAACATGTCCAGTTGTCCATCATCTAGGTCTCCTTTCGGTGACATCACGAATGGTATGATATGATTTTTTTTACAAAGTATTTAATGATTAATGTTTTTTATATATCTATCTAACAATATATATGTATATACACATATATATGGTGATTTTTTATGCAGTATGTGGGTCAAGTGAGCCTGCGCAGTTAATTGTTTCTCAGAAGAAAAATTTATTTGACTACTCGACGAAGAGATTTACAAAACTGCACTCTGATCCATCGAGAGTGATTTTTCAAACTAATAATAATGGTCATTCGAGTGAGTTATTTTCCCAACCTAAAAAAAAATTATTCTCAAAAATGTGTTACAATAATTTATTAGAGCCTAATTTACTATTTTTACAAATAAAATGTTATATATTATTATTGTATTGTTATTACTTTTCTAACTTTTTCCTTACTTTTTCGCAGAAGATTTAAATCCATATGGCAAACAGTTGTATTCTAGCAGCGTATTGTTTAATAATGTGCTGAATACGTCTACATATCCTTTTAGCGAAATCACGAATGGTATGGTTGAAATTTATTATTAAAGTATACATACATACATATATATTTATGTTTGCAAAGTTTTTTATTGAATTATTTTATGCTGTGTGTGGATCAAGTCAAGCAGTTGATTTGTCTACTTCAATGAACCAATGTTCACTGTATTGCTCGAAAATACAATCTCAAATTTGCAGCAAAATAGTGATTTAACAACGATTGATTTGACTGCAGATGAGGAGTCTTCAAGTATGTTGTAAGCCTAATTTATTTCTCAAATTCACATATTTAAATTTTGTAATTTATTTCAATTTTTCTTAGAAGGAAAGTAGTTTCAGGTCTTTTAAAATTTTGTTGCTTTCTCTTTCTTTTTTTCTGTTGTAGTTGTTGTTAAATTGACGAATGGAGATTGTAAATTTGATCATGGACATGCAAATCCTACAATTGGTATTAGTCTATATAAGTTTGTGTGTGTGTGTGTGTGTGCGTGCGTGTGTGTGTGTGTGTGTGTGTGTTTGTGTCTATGTGTGTATTTATTAGTTTAGTTTATGAGTTATGTAATTTATTTATATTTAGTTTATTGGTATTTTTTATTGACAGATTATTGGGATATTGGCGATCCAACTTATAAATGTAACTTTTGTGGTGCACACTTTTGGTACGACGAGAGAGTTCAGTCTTCCTACAAATACAAAAACCCGACGTACTCTTTATGTTGTATGCAAGGAAAGATTCAAATTTTACCAATGAAGAGACCGCCTAAAGTTTTACATGATCTATTATATGGTGTGAGCGTGTCACGACCCGCTCCCAATTTTGGGATACGAGTACGTGGCCAAGTCCAGCCTACGCCGCAGCATCGGCGGTAGTACGCTGTCTATGATAACAATGGTCCACAACAAGCACAACACGCATATATATCATCCACAACTAAGCCAGTAATCATCACCAAAATATTTAATAATCTCAATATTATAAATATGAAAGAATCCACTACAACTCAGAAAGTCTCGAGAACAAACCCGGATAATAGAAAATAAAATAGACAACTAACTCCATAACTATAACTACTAACTAATGCGAATCCATAAGGAAGAAAATATGCTAATTCGCATCAGTGCAGGAACCGGGTACGCCAGTGACGTCAGTGTCTCCAACATACTCACCGTAAACCTCTGGACAGATCACGTCGTCTACAACTGAAAAATGGTTATCCAGTCAGGATTGGAACAAGTACAAGTCTAAACCAACATGATACAAGTACAATATAAAGTAATAAAACACTAAACATGGAAAGTAAGAATCAATGAAAATAATGAACAATATGAACAAGAAATCATGAGATGGAAGAAACTGATAAAGAAAGTAACAATCATGAAAAGTAAAGAGACTCATGTAACCACTCGTAGTGCACGTGTCGTGAGAAGTACAACGTTCCTACACATGGACGGCTTGGGCGAACGATGAGGTTATAAGGCCCGCCCCCGTAACCGGGAGAGTTGCCAACGATACCATCTGGGCTTTGTCCACGTGCCTAGTAATTGTACCCCTCCAATATCCATACCTCACAATCACGAAAACACGATCACGATAAAGATCAAGATAACAATGAGAAAACATGATCAATAGTCAAACACTCAACTCTCGTGTGTGTAACAGTCAAGACACAGAAGATAGCATGTATAAGTGAAATACGACAATATAAAGTAAATGCACATGAAGGTGTCAACAAGTACTTGCCTGAACTCTTGGATGAATTGATTTCACAAGTTGAAGACAATATGAACTCCGGCATAGAAGCTATCAAATCAAGCCATCAACCCACGAACCCCGTCGCACAAACAACCACAAGTTAGATATACAATTCCCACTCTAAAAATCCTAGAAAGTGGCTAATGGGTTAAATCAATTAATACTATTCTAATTCTGGAATAAATCATCTAAAATCCTATTTTAACCTATTTAATTCTGAAATAATAATCTACACAAAAATATTTGGCCAAGGAAAGTCACGGTTCCAAATTCGGGACTCGTGGCACGCAAACCGAGACATACTGTTGACTTAATAGTCAAACATTATGAATTCAAAGTTTGAGTGTGCAACATGATAGATTTCAGCGCCATGAGTGCACCGAAATTGACCGTGCCGCAAAATCACGATTTGGTCAAAAGTTATCGCCATTATGGCTAACTATGACCAAATCGATGAACCGTTGACCAAATCTGACTTCTACGAACAAAATAAAATACTAGATGAAACTCTGAATTTCTGGAAAATTTATATGTTGTAGAGCTCTGTGTCAGCTTTCCAAAACTTCAAACGGATCGTAAAACGGAGTTCGGGATCGCTCGGAATCTCGAAAACCGTGCGACGTGTTAATTTTTGGACAACCGACACTCAATTAATTATCCAGAAATTCGAGATCAAAATACCAGAAAATAAATTATATAATCAGAAACCTAACCTCAATACGCTTCCAATAAAAAAAACGGCGCGCAAAAAGGACTTCTAGATCAACGGCAATCGCTCCGCGAAGTCGAAGATCCCAAACAAACTCTCCCACTAAAGCTGCTGAATATAAATTAGGGTTTCGGAAAAACCTATACAACTAATAAATATATATAGGTTTAGTGAGTCGGTGCTGCCGTTTGAGGCGGCTGCTAAGGTGACACGTGTCACCATCCTGGCTGTCCCCGCCAGGATCCAATGGCCCAGAGTTTATCCGAGCTTGGCTCGGATTCGGTCGGCTCCAGCCGGCCCGAAACAATTGGCTGCGGCTTCAGAGACCGCCCCTTCCTGCACCCGCGCTGACGGGTGGGCCCGCCACGTGCACCCGAGCGGCTGAAGGGTGGGCCCCCCGCTCCGCTGACTGGGTAATTGCTTTTAGAAATAGGTTTTTAATTATAGAAAATTAAATAAAAATTCCAGAAAAATCCGAAAAATTCCAAATAAATCCCAGAAAATTTCTAAAAATTCCTAGAAAAATATAGAAAATATTTTAAGGGTTCTAGAGCCTAAATAAATTACTTGAACTCAAATATACCCTCGGGCGCTCTCACAGAAAATCCTAGAAGCATAAGAAAATAATGAAATAATATATAAAAATTATCTAAAAATCTCCAATAAATCCTGGAAATTCTAAAATGGTAAAATAATACCCTAAAGGCTGCATGGGGACTCTAGAGACCATATATGTCCTACTTTTACTATACTTAAGCTATAGGCTTAGGTACGCACCCTTGTGATCCCAATTCAAATTCCTAATTACCTACAATTCAAACCACCATATAAATGATAATAATAAACAAAATAAAAAAAATGATCTCTAAAATAATAAAAAAAAAATTCGGGAGACAAGTGCTACAGAGCGATAAGAGCAAACATTTTCTAGAAAATATAAGATCATATAACAGCATGTTTTCATTCACTTCAATGGGAGGCAAGGTTGATCCGGAACCAAATCAAGGAAATTCTCCACCAATTTTTAGAATGCATGGACAAAACTACCATCTATTAGGAAGTTTATTACCCGTTGAAGGTTCAAGTCCAAAATTTGCACAGCTATATATTTATGATACAGAAAATGAAATTCAAAACAGAATAAAAGCTGTTAGGTATTTATCGAATTTTTTCCCCAGATAAGTACAATTGTATATTGATCATTGATTATTAATATATTCAGTTATCTTATTTTTTTATATTATTTTCATGAAGAATGGAATATTAATAATTTGCATGCAGAAATTGTACGTGATTTGAAGGATATGTTGGATCAAAATAATGTATTAGTAAAGTCTTTTAGAATGGCTCGCGAAAAAATGTGTGAAGGAGGTAATTCAAGCGTGCGATTGAAATTGATAGGAAGGAGACATGGAGATGGATGACAGTATAATTTACCTACAGTTTCTGAGGGTGCTGCTTTGATAGTTGGAGATCTTGATGAATGCTTAGGTGATAGAGATATTATGATTGAAACACAAGCTGGGAACCTACAACGAATAAATGAGTTACATGTTTCTTATTTAGCATTACAATACCCCTTGATCTTTCCCTACGGTAAAGATGGTTATAGAGAAGACATTCAATTATCTGAATCAACAAATAGAGGTAATGGTGGAAGAAGGAGAGTAAGTATTAGAGAATGGTTCGCTTATAGACTGCATGAAAGGGATAATGAGCCTTCTATCATATTTGCTACTAAAAGACTTATGCAACAATTTTTGGTTGATGCTTATACAATGGTTGAATCTGCAAGATTGAAATTTATTCGAACGCATCAGAAACAATTACGGTGTGAGATGTATAAAGGTCTTACAGATGCATTATTACGAGGTGAAACAGATCCGACTACTCAAGGAAAAAGAGTCATTCTACCATCTTCTTTTACAGGAGGTGCTCGGTATATGATTCAAAATTATCAAAATGCAATGACAATATGCAGATGGGTTGGTTACCCAGATTTGTTTATAACATTTATATGCAACCCCAAATGGCCTGAAATACTTCGATATGTTGAAAAAAAGGTCTTCATCCTGAAGATCGACCAGATATATTATGTAGGGTTTTTAAGGTGAAATTGGATGGGCTGATCAAAGATCTGAAGCATAATAAAATATTTGGAACAGTTAGAGCTGGTAAAGATTTTGCCATATTTTTTGTACTTAATCATGTATTTTATTAATAAATTTAATATTTATTTGTTTTCTATTGTTTTTCAGTTATATATACGGTCGAATTTCAAAAACGTGGGTTGCTGCATGCTCATATTTTATTGTTCCTAGCAAAAGAAGATAGGTTTCCATCGGGTAAATATATTGATCAGATAATCTCAGCAGAAATTCCTCATCAAAAATCAGATCCTAACTATTACAATGCAGTGCAAGATTTTATGATACATGGACCTTGTGGTACTGCAAGAAAGAATTCACCATGTATGTCAGATGGTCGTTGCTCAAAGCATTTTCCGAAAAAATTTGTTGAAAATACTTTGGTTGATGAAGACGGATATCCATTATATAGACGCAAAGATGATGGAAGAACGGTTTTAAAGAATGGTGTTGAACTAGATAATCGATTTGTAGTGCCTCATAATCGTTATCTATTGTTGAAGTATGGAGGTCATATGAATATTGAATGGTGCAATCAGTCTCGATCTATAAAATATTTGTTCAAGTATGTGAATAAAGGACATGATCATGTAACTGCATCCTTCTATAGAACTACAGATGATGAGGAACCCAAAAAACCAATTGATGAAATTAACATGTATTACGATTGTAGATACATTTCTGCTTGTGAAGCAGCATGGAGATTGTTTGGTTTTGAGATCCAATATAAGAACCCTCCAGTTGAGCGACTTAGCTTTCACTTACCCGACGAGCAGCCTATTATTTTCTCAGACGCAGATGCTATTGATACCATTATTGATCGTGCCAGTGTGAATGAAAGCATGTTCTTAGCTTGGTTTGAAGCGAATAAGCGATATCCAGAGGCAAAAAATCTCACATATGCAGAATTTCCACAAAAATTTGTTTGGAAACAGAAGACTAGAGAGTGGACTCCAAGAAAAAAATGTTTCTCATTAGGTCAAATTTTTATGTTCCACCTGGTTGCGGTGAGATGTACCATTTAAGATGTCTTCTCAATATCGTCCGTGGACCTACATGCTATGATGATATTAAGAAAGTCAATGGTATTCATTACGAGTCATATCGTGAAGCTTGCTATGTCTTAGGATTATTGGAGGATGATGATGAGTATATCGATGGTATTATTGAGGCAAGTTATTGGGCATCTGCATATTCTTTGAGAAATTTATTTGTGACATTATTGTCATCTGGCTCTATAAGTCGGCCTGAATTACTTTGGAACAAGTGTTGGACATACTTATCGGATGATGTTTTATATAATCAACGAATTGCGTTGCACGACCAAGGTAAAATGTTTTATTTCCTATTTTTAAGTTTAATTTGTTTTGCATATTATTTGATCGTTAATATAGCTTTAAAATTAATTACAACATATTCTCTCTCTTTAATTCTAGATTTTCTTATGAGTGAGGATGACATTAAAAATCACGCTTTGGTTGAGATTGAAAAGTTATTGAGGAATTGTGGTAGAAGTTTGCGAGAATTTCTATCAATGCCATTTCCAAACATGGACTCCTTATCAAATACTACAAATAGATTGGTGCATGATGAATTAAATTATGATAGAGCGGCTCTAGCAGAAGAACACGTACACCTACTTGCTCGCTTGAATGATGAACAACAATATGTTTACGACATAATAATGGATGCTGTTAATTCTAAAAATGGTGGTGTTTTCTTTTTATACGGATGTGGCGGTACTGGAAAAACGTTCATTTGGAAAACATTATCTGCATGCTTGAGATCTAAGGGAGAAATAGTTCTAAATGTGGCTTCAAGTGGGATAGCATCACTTCTGTTGCCTGGTGGAAGAACAGCTCATTCAAGGTTTGCTATTCCAATAAATGTAAATGAGGATTCAACATGCAATATCAAACAAGGAAGTCAATTTGCCGAACTAATTGTTAGGTACAAACTTATAATTTGGGATGAAGCGCCAATGATGCACCGATATTGCTTTGAAGCGTTGGATAGATCGCTTAAAGATATAATGCAATTTAGCAATCCACTCAGTTCTGAGACACCATTTGGAGGAAAAATAATTGTCTTCGGAGGAGATTTTCGTCAAATATTGCCTGTAATTCCGAAAGGTAGTAGACAAGATATAGTTCATGCAACTATAAATTCTTCTTATATTTGGCAAAACTGCAAAGTTTTGAGGTTGACAAAAAATATGAGACTTCAAGGTTGTAGCATAACATCTGATAGTGAAGAGCTCAAATAGTTTTCTGAATGGATTGCAAGTATAGGAGATGGAACACTTGGAGGGCATAATGATGGTTATGCAAGTATCGATATTCCAAGTGATGTTTTACTTAGTAATGCAAATGATGCACTGCAAACAATTGTTGAGAGCACATATCCTTCTTTTGCGAATTTCGTCATCGATCCAGATTTCTTGAAGGATAGAGCTATATTAGCGCCAACTCTTGATGTTGTCGAGTCTGTAAATGAGTACATGATCTCACTGAATTCTGGTAACGCAAGAACATATTTAAGTTCTGATAGTCCATCCAAGTAAGATGCCAATATTGACTTATTATCAGATGTTCACACTCCAGAGTTCTTGAATAGTATTAAATGTTCAGGTGTACCGAATCACGAGTTAAAATTGAAAGTTGGTACCCCAGTAATGTTATTAAGAAATATAGATCATTCAGCTGGGCTATGTAATCGTACTAGATTGCTGATTACAAAATTGGGCAATCGTGTTCTTGAAGCAAAGATTCTTTGTGGAGACAATGCTGGTAATAAAGTTTTGATTCCAAGAATGTCATTTACACCTTCTGATCCAAGATTGCCTTTCAAATTTCAAAGAAGACAATATCCATTGATTGTTTCTTATGCAATGACAATAAACAAAAGTCAAGGTCAATCACTTTCTCATGTTGGACTTTTCTTGAAGAATCCCATTTTTAGTCATGGACAGTTATATGTTGCGGTTTCAAGTGTAACAAGTAAGAAAGGATTGAAGATTTTAATATGCAGTGAAGATAGAGATCAATGTAATGCAGCAACAAATGTTGTGTATAAAGAAGTATTTCAGAATTTGTAATAAAGACAAATGTTATCTTTTATGTCATCAAAATAGAATTTATCGTATAATTTTATTTACTTTGAGGTATATATTGTTATAATTCGTTCATAATCATATTAATATATTTTGGTCTAAGATATTTTGTCATTTACACAAATAGTACTAATGATACTTACGTTGTTAAAATTTAATTCGTTCATAATTATATTAATATAATGTTATCTTTTATGTAATTCAAAATTGAGTTTATTCTAACTTTTGTTTTAATTTCAAATGTTATATAAATATCAAGAACATTGACTTATTTATTTTTAAAATAAAACAGTATTAAATATAAAAACCGTGCATCGTACGGGTGACATACTAGTTCTACAAAAAGGGTTTTAAATCCATATAGGTTGTCTACAAGTCTCTTCAAACCGATTTTGAAAACTCGCAACACGCTGGTCGTAAATCGGCCACAAAGTTGGGATTTCGGGACAGTTTCTAAACCCATAAATAGAATATTACCTAAATATATATAAATAAAATCAGAATATATTTATAAACAAAACTAAATATTTTATTTTTTATATATATTAAATATATTAAACTTTTATAATAAAAACTGTATCAGTAAAATACTTATTTAAATAATAATATAAAAACACTAACATAATATTTAAATAATATT
>JANAVB010005458.1:0-39278 GCA_029216955.1 Iris pallida
GGATCTGTTACCCTTTTTATATACTAAAAGTGTGGGTAATAGACCATAATGAAGATGCTCTTTTAGGAAGGAAGTTCAGAGGTATGATCATACATGACTTACTACCCAGAAGATACGATATAGATTATTTGGGATGACCAGAGTGTAAGTTCAGCAGTACCTGAGGGTACATAACTCAACAATCCGGTTGATTCGGAGGATGTCATTTAGACATAATACTTCCTCAGGAACGTGCCGTTGACAGGCAACATGAGCAAGTCTCCATTTTGTTTCACGATGCGGTAAGAACCATTAGAGAATACAGCCTCGATGACAAATGGGCCTTTCCACTTTGGCTAGAATTTACCGACGGTTTTGTGAGTCATAACCATCGGCCTTCGAACTGCCAAGACGAGATCGCCTACTTGGAATGTTCTGAGTTTAACCTTCTTGTCGAAGGCCCAAGATGCGTGCTTGATACAGCTCGATTCGTTGTTGAGCTAACAGGCGCTTCTCATCTAAGGCCTCCAACTCTTGTAGCCGGCGACGTAATTATCTTCTGTCGTAATTGATAGGTGAGGGCGACGCGGAGCGAGGGGATTTAGTCTCTAGTAGGAGAACTGCCTCACTCCCATACACCAGAGAGAATGGTGTGTTTTTGGTGGCCGTCCGAACTGCAGTACAGTACGCCCATAAGCATTCACCAAGCTTTTCATTCCAGTCACGTTTGTTGGAAGATACAAACTTCTTGAGCAGCTTGATTATAGTTTTGTTGAATGCTTCTGCCAACCCATTCGCCGCCGGATTGTATGGTGTTGAAGCAATATTCTGGATCCGATGTTTGTCACAGAACCGATAGAAGGCGTGGCTTGCGAACTGCGGACCGTTGTCGTGGATGATCCTTCGGGGCAGTCCAAAGCGATAGATGACGTGATGTTTGAGGAAGTTGATCATGTTTGATGTCTTTACTTCTGTAAGCGGTAGCTTCGCCCATTTGGAGAAGTAATCTGTAATTGCCAGTATGAAGCGGTGCCCTCTAGATGAAGGTGGGGTGATAGGACCAATGATATCCATTCCCCATGCCTCAAATGGCCAGGATGCCACCGTTGGGTGTAGGAATTCAGATGGTTGATGTATGAAATCTGCGTGGACCTGACAGGCTTTGCACTTTCTTGCATAGTCATCGCGTCTGCCACCATCGTAGGCCAATTGTAGCCCATCCGGCGAAGCGATCTTATAATTTCGGGCCAGGCTGATGGGCCCCGCAGACACCGTCATGTGCTTTACGTACACTTCTTTGGCTTCTGTATTGGACAGACACCGAAGCAGTAATCATCGTATGATCGCCGATACAGCATCTTTGTTTCAGTATCGTAGAAGAATCTGAGCGAACGTCTTCTAAAAGAGGTGGCTTCTTTCGGGTTCTCCGGCAAGATGCCATAGACAGTGAAGTCAATAAATGGGAGCCTCCAATCCTGTGTCTCATCGACCGTTAGGGCAGAATAGCTCTCAGCAATTTGGACATTATTCTTGGGACAGACCAACTCATGGCCTATTACGTCTACCAAATGATGCATATATTTTGGGACCGCCAGGGAAGCGTCCAGTCCTGCTAAGGCGTCGGCTTCGATATTCCGGAGTCTCAGAACACGTTCTATGAAGAACCCTTTCAGAGACGTAATGATGGCGATCGCTACCTGATGGTAGGGGATCATATCTTCGTGACGAACTTCATATGAACCCCGGATCTGATTGACGATTAACTGTGAATCGCCATATGCCTCTAGGTACTCTACCCCCAGTTCTTTGCAAGTCAGAGACTGATAACCAGGGCATTGTACTCGGCCACGTTGTTCGAGCAGGGTTCTGTAAAGGAATATACCTGGTTGATCACCAAGTTAGAGGAAGAAATCAGTACCACTCCGACCCCAACGACAATGTTGCCCTTGGGCCCGGTTCTTGAAGCACCGTCGAAGAACATTCGCCAGACGGAATCATCGGAAGCCATGTTTGAATTGGCGACCTCGTCTGAATCTCTTCATATATTCTGGTTGACTCTGAACTTGGATGGGCTGCTAAAAAGTCCGCCAGAGCTTGACCTTTAACAGCCTTTTGTGGAACGAAGATCATGTCGTAGGAAGACAGTAATATCGCCCAGGTAGCAAGGCGAGCTGAGTGCCCCTGGCTTGGTCATGAGAACCCTGAGGGGGTTAACTCGAGATATGATATGGATGGTTTGTCCTGTAACATAGTGTCGCATCTTCTGGATAGCGAACACCAGAGCAAGACATTCCTTCTCTACGGCGGTGTATCTATGCTTAGGCCCAATCATCATTCGGCTGAGGTAATAGATAGCTTGTTCATGTCCCGTATCATTATTTTATGCTAGTAGAGCACCGAGGGAATGCTCCATCGCTCGCACGTAAAGCAAGAATGGCTTTCCAGCAACTGGGGCCACCAGAACTGGAGGATTTGACAGATATTCTTTGATGTTGTCGAATGCGCGTTGGCACTCCATACGAAAGAGACGCCCTTCTTCATGAGGTGGATGAATGGTTGATATCGCCCGAAGAGGTTAGAGATGAACCTCCTGATGTAAGCAGCCTCCCTTGAAGGCCTCGGAGTTCACAGAGATTTCTCGGGGGACACATCTCCATGATTGCCTTCGTCTTCTCGGTATCTATATAAATTTCCTGGGCAGTAAAGATAAAACCCAAGAATTTTCCACTAGATACGCCCAAGAAAATTTGGTAGGATCATCTTCAAGTTGTGCGCTGCATCAGGTCGAATACCGTCCTCAGATCCTGCAGATGGTCTCCCTTAGAGCAGCTTTTAACAGCGATGTCATCAACATAACACTCCATGGTCTTACGCAGGTGATCTCTGAAGATGACACTCATGGCTCTTTGATATGTGGCGCCGACATTCTTTAAACCGAAGGGCATAACTGTGTAACAGTATACGCCAATCGGTGTTCGGAATGATGTATGCTTTTCGTCGTCAGAAACATCTTGATTTGGTTGTATCCTGAGAAGCCATCCATGAATGACATGCGCTAAAGCCACATGTGTTGTCGATCATGATGTCCGTGATGGAAGAGGGAACTCATCCTTAGGACATGCTTCGTTTAGATTTCGGAAGTCGATACAAATTCGAATTTCTATTCTTGAGGACTGGCACTATGTTGGCAACCCATTTGGATGTTGCTCCTTCCGAAGCTACTGGCTATCAATTTATTGACCTCAGCTTCGATGGAGTTCATGATGTCTGGACGAACCGTCGTTGCTGTCGTTTGACGGCTTTGCGTCTGGATAAATGTTGAGTTTATGAAGTGCAACCTCGGGGTTTAGCCCTGGCATGTCTTTATAGCTCCAGGCGAATACGTCAATGTACTCTCCGACGAGTTAAAAGTGCCTCCCGCTCTTCGTGTCAGGCTTTTGCTGACGAAGATTGGCTTGGAGAGGACTCATCACCGAGGTCAACTTGCATAACCTCATCTTCAGTGGAAGGTTCACGGAGTTTGAAGTTTTTCCATTGTGCATCTAGCTGTTGAACCCAAGGCTCCAACTCGAGAAGCTCAGATACGTCATCTTCTTCGTAGGCATTAACAAATGCCAAATTGACAGACCAGACTTGTCTTAATACGTCTCTGATGCTGGTATCTGAATCAGAAGTGGGCGATCTAGTTGAATGTGAATGCCATTCGCACTCTTCATCCGAGCTCTCGGGAGTTGTTGCAGGAGTAACATAGCTTAGGCCATGTCTGGTCTTGCTATAGTAATCCCAAGGTTTTCCAGTCGGGACTGGTAATTACAAAGGTAGTCGTCGGCCGGTGCCGTAGTTTAAGCCTGGTGTAGACTCCATGTCTACCCCTATTTTTGTATAAGATACTTGGAACGGGACCTATAGAGATAAAGCGGCAGTCTTCCAGTGTCGGATTTGAGATCGACTTCTTTGGCCTGAAGGACTGTGGATCATTCTTTCGGTCGAAGATGATTGGATGATCGTCTCCCTCGACTATGAAGCAGGCGCCTTCTACATGAGTGATTTGATTCGTGGCATAGACATTTGTCACGTGTGTGTAGGTTGTTGCCTATACCGTGTTCCATAGCATACATTATTCGAAGCTTATTAAGCTCGAGGTCGTTCAAAGATAGTCCTTTATTGATAAAGTACGGTATCTTTTCGGTGGAATTACATCGTCAGCGGAAGGAACATCAGTATGGGCGGCCACATACTTGGCCAGTTCTAGCTCGTCTTCAACTACCCCCTATATCAATGAAGATTGAGAGGACAACCTGGTAGTTTGATCATCAGAGGCTCTACTAGTGGCGTCGGACGTGGAGTTGTTGGCTCACTGGCGACCCCCGGCTTAGTACTGAGCTGCCGATTTATTCTTGGCTCTTATTCAGCCAACCTCGGCATTGAAGATTGGGAAGATAACCTAGGCAGCTTGATCATCAAGGGCTCCCTGAGGGCGTTGGACGTGGGGTCATAGGTGCGCTAGCGGCCCCTGGCTCAGTGCTTGGCTGTCGATTTGTCTTAGGCAGACGAATGACCATCGGCTTGACGGAGGGATCAACCTCTTCTGTTTGTTGTTTTCCCGCCCTTGGTAATCTGATCGTCAGTGGCTCCGTATTGGGCCTCCCCTTGGCCAGACCTTGGCAGTCGAATTGTCATCTGCTCCCTTTGTGCAGTGAGCACCGGAAAACTACGCAAAGTGGCTGTAAGAGGCGCAGTCCTGCCTGGTTTGCGGGGTTGGAGATAGATTCTCAAGGGTTCCTTCGGCCCTGCAATTGCCTCTGTCTGCTTCTGAGCATCCTCCTTGATCAGGTGCCTCTTGGATTTCTCGTACAAGCAAGAATCTGAATAGTAGGATTTGACCCCTTTGAAGGGATCGATGTCAGGAAATGCTTCATAAAGCCGTGCTTGTCGACGTACTTGAAGCACTGGTGCAATGTGGAGGGCACGGTCATGTAATCATGTATCCACAGACGCCCTATAAGAATATTGTAGGAGGTGTGTGCATCGATGACATAGCATGTTACTTCTGATAAAGGTCGCCAATTTGGCACTTACGTGAATCTTCCCGATGGGATAGCTTCTCCCAGAATTGAAGCAGTTGATGGCGGTGCTGGTAGGAGTTAGCTGATGCATAGGGATGCAGATGGTGAAGTAAGCTATTCGAAATAATGCTTATCGAAGAACCGGGATCAATGTGCATCCGATCCACCTTGACGTTGTCGACGTATCCAGTGTAATACAGAGGGCGATCGTGCAGGTTGTTCTTGATAAGTATGTCCTGTGGAGTGAACATATTGGGCATTGCACGGTACAAGCACTGTCATGGGCATCTGTTGGCGAGCTCTCCCCTGTGAGCTTGACTTGAGTCAGACAAGCATCAGTATTTTGAAGCGCGTCACTCAGGGCGACGCGAACATCCTTGGAAAGTCTCAGGAGTTATATAATGACAACTTGGCTGGCGTGTTGGCCAATTGTGCCAAAATATCAAAATATAAGGCCTTTCCAGCCCGTGAGGTACGTCCTTTCGGAGTGGTTTGTCGAAGCGTGTCTCCTTCGGCTTGGACTTGTCAGCCAGCGGGGCTGAGAAGGTCTGGGGCATCAGTAACGGCTGGATGACAATCTTCAGCCGAGTTACCCTGTGGGTTGAGATTGTGCACCGGACCGAGTAACGACAATTGTCGCTTCTTCGATGTCAGCCGAGATTGTGTGGAAGGACTTGACTTTTCCATCCTTCTTCTTGCCGGTGGAGGGTGGTACGGCTGAGTCACTCACTTCAGGTACCAGGTCCGGATGGACCCACATGACTACCCCTCGTGATGTGGTGAGGGGCACTATGTCACGCCCCGATCCCGCAGAGTCCTTTCGTCCTCGCTTCGGACTCTTTGGGACCGTTCGTCCTCGCTAAGGCGTGATGCCGTGCAAGCCTAAGTTGCGATTGCACAAGGCCAAGACCTGAAACAAGACAAGGTTGACAATACGCAGCGGAACGTATCGCAGATAATTGAAGCAGCAGCGGACATATTTCAGAATACATGCATTGAACACAATGGTAACAAGAAACAATTCTCTGTATTGATTTTATTTGAACAGATTACAAGCTCTCGATTCTCTCTGATACAAGGTTACATTCTCTCAGAACTTTACAGATTACAATGATCCCGTTCCCATACATTACATCCTTTTATATACAAAACCAAACTCTTGTACGGATGTCATCTCTTGGCATCTCTTCTGATTTCTGGCTCCTGAGGATGAGGCTCAGGCTATCGCTTCGGACTATCCTTTTCGATGCATAGTGCACCTGCATGACTGATGGTGGGTCAGTATATAAGTACTGGTGAATTATGGACAAAGAGCTACATTTGTCTGAAATGATCACTGTTCATTTAGTGAGAAAACGTTTCTTGTGATGTGATCTTGCTATCTTTTACCTATGTTTATTTCATGCATACAGAGTCAGTTTACATCTCTTTTTGAAAACATCTTTGAAAAGCCAACATTTCAATTCATTTCATTTCAAGCATACAAGGGACTATTCAATTCTAGCACGATGACTATTCATTTCATGTGCAGTGCGCAGCGTGTTTCATGAGCATATTCATTTCTTTGATCAAGCAATTCTTACGGACAAGTATAAGCACGATATCATATTTTTTTTTTGATTCAAGACATTCTAAGGGTCTGATTACAAGCATGATATTACATCTTTTCTTTAGTAGAACATAGCACTTCTTGGTAACAAATTAATCTTTCAAGCAATTCATATAGCAAACTCAAGAAATACATGTGTATCACTTTTCAGTGATTCTTACCATAGCCGACCGTCCATCCCTGTACAAGACAAGGATTAGCATAAACATGATAAAACCATCATTTTCCATATGATCTAAACTCTTGAGGTACATTTGATCTATTGGCGATTATTTATGAAGTCCATCAGATAACAGAGCCGAAGCCCCTAGATAACAGAGCCGAAGCCCCCATACAATAGAGCCGAAGCCATAACAGAGCTAAAGCCCCCAGATAGTGGAGCCGAAACCCCTAGATAGTGGAGCGAAACCCCCAGATAGGGGAGCCGTCGCCCCCAGATAACAGATAACAGAGCCGTAGCCCCCAGATAACAGATAAAAGAGCCGAAGCCCCCAGATAACATACCGGCACCCATTTTCACATGGATGCCCTCTGCGTTAGACATACATTTGCAAGCAAGCAGTTGAGCAGTTCTACTTCTTATACATGCAGATTATCTAGTTTCTTGTACTAGCAAGGCAACATGTCTTCTTATTAGCATGCAGATTAATTCTTTCTTTAGCATACAGGTTCTCTCTTTCTTTGTTTTTAGCATGGCAACATGTGAAATCTCTTACAAGCATACATACTGGTTACCATCTTGTTATTAGCATGACAAGGTTCTCTTTATCAAGGCAACATTCATTTCTTAGCAAGGCAACATGTGAATTCTCTTAAAGCATACTCAAAGATTTACCATCTTGTTATTAACAAAAGCATTCAATCAAAAATTTAGATTCTTAAGGCGTAAGCGAATCAGCAAATGAGACTTCATCCACTCACCCAGATTAATCGTCTTCTGTTGCAGAGCCAGCAATTCGATCTTCCTGTCTATCTAGTGCCTTCGCAGAGCGGGGCACTATATAATTATCCACTGAAAAGAAGTTTCGTCCTCGAAACTTAAGGAGAAACTTACGATATCCTTAGCAGCGATAGTCCTCATCCTTCGCCATCATCAATCCATGAAATCATAATTCAGATCATGTCAAAACTCTTGTTCAATAAAGCATTTCAATCTCAATCAATCAAATCGATAAAACATTTGCCGGCATCATAAAATATTTACGGACTTATTGTATGGAACGTTCATCTCATTATTGATATCGAGTAGACAACGGAATTTCGATCAGAAGACATGTACAAATTCAATTGAATCAAAATTGGCCAGAGGATCGTGTTGCTCTGATACCATTCTGTCATGCCCCGATCCCGCAGAGTCCTTTCGTCCTCGCTTCGGACTCTTTGGGACCATTCGTCCTCGCTAAGGCGATGCCGTGTAAGCCTAAGTTGGCACTTGCACAAGGCCAAGACCTGGAACAAGACAAGAACAAGGTTGATAATACACAGCGAAACGTATCGCAGATAATTGAAGCAGCAGCGGACATATTTCAGAATACATGCATTGAACACAATGGTAACAAGAAACAATTCTCTTTATTGATTTCATTTGAACAGATTACAAGCTCTCGATTCTCTCTGATACAAGGTTACATTCTCTCAGAACTTTACAGATTATAATGATCCCGTTCCCATACATTACATCATTTTATATACAAAACTAAACTCTTGTACGGATGTCATCTCTTGGCATCTCTTCTGATTTCTGGCTCCTGAGGATGAGGCTCGGGCTATCGCTTCGGACTATCCTTTTCGATGCATAGTGCACCTGCATGCAGACTGATGGTGGTCAGTGTATCAGCATACTGGTGAATTATGGACAAAGAGCTACATTTGTCTGAAACGATTACTGTTCATTTAGTGAGAAATATTTCTTGTGATGTGATCTTGCTATCTTTACCTATGTTCATTTCATGCATACAGAGTCAGTTTACATCTCTTTTTGAAAACATCTTTGAAAAGCCAACATTTTAATTTATTTCATTTCAAGCATACAAGGGACTATTCAATTCTAGCATGATGACTATTATTTCATGTGCAGTGCAGCGTGTTTCATGAGCATATTCATTTCTTTGATCAAGCAATTCTTACGGACAAGTATAAGCACGATATCATATCTTTTTCTTTGATTCAAGACATTCTAAGGGTCAGATTACAAGCATGATATTACATCTTTTCTATAGTAGAACATAGCACTTCTTGGTAACAAATTAATCTTTAAGCAATTCATATAGCAAACTCAAGCAATACATGTGTATCACTTTTCAGTGATTCTACCATAGCCGACCGTCCATCCCTGCACAAGACAAGTAAACATGATAAAACCATCATTTTCCATATGATCTAAACTCTTGAGGTACATTTGATCTATTGGCGATTATTCATTGAAGTCCATCAGATAACAGATCCGAAGCCCCCAGATAACAGAGCCGAAGCCCCCATACAATAGAGCCGAAGCCATAACAGAGCCAAAGCCCCCAGATAGTGGAGCCGAAACCCCCATATAGTGGAGCCGAAACCCCCAGATAGTAGAGCCGTCGCCCCCAGATAACAGATAACAGAGCCGTAGCCCCAGATAACAGATAAAAGAGCCGAAGCCCCCAGATAACATACCGGCACCCATTTTCACATGGATGCCCTCTGTATTAGACATACATTTGCAAGCAAGCAGTTGAACAGTTCTACTTCTTATACATGCAGATTATCTAGTTTCTTGTACTAGCAAGGCAACATGTCTTCTTATTAGCATGCAGATTAATTCTTTCTTTAGCATACTGGTTCTCTCTTTCTTTGTTCTTAGCATGACAACATGAAATCTCTTACAAGCATACATACTGGTTACCATCTTGTTATTAGCATGACAAGGTTCTCTTTATCAAGGCAACATTCATTTCTTAGCAAGGCAACATGTGAATTCTCTTAAAGCATACTCAAAGATTACCATCTTGTTATTAACAAAAGTATTCAATCAAAAATTCAGATTCTTAAGGCGTAAGCGAATCAGCAAGTGAGACTTCATCCACTCACCCAGATTAATCGTCTTCTATTGCAGAGCCAGCAATCCGATCTTTCTGTCTATCTAGTGCCTTCGCGGAGCGGGGCACTACACACTAGACCAGCAGCCTGGTCTCGGGGAGGTAGAAGATTAGCGACCTCCATCTTTGCCCGGGGCATGGGTACTACTCTATCTTGAGTCTTCGTCGGAAGAAAGCTGCCGAATTGGACAGACACCATGTTGGCCGCCTAATTACCTCCTTGAAGTCAATGGCCAGAGCCTTAGAGTCGATCAGGTTCTGGATGTACCGCTTCAAAGCAGTCTTATGTAGCATGGTGGATGTAACGTTGGTAGTGGCAGTACTTTGGGCTTTCCATCTCCGCAGGACAAGGTTCACGCCTTAGAGGAGGGAGCTGAATTCGATCTCCTTGTACGAGCATGTCAAGGATGGGCTTGACATGGTTGTCTTCGAATGAGTAAGTCATCTGCGGCCACTGCTTCTCTGTCGGCTTCGGTTCGGGCTTCGGGGCTGTGTCATCCACCATAGCCTGTTTGCCCTTGTTGTCTCAGTTGTTGGAGGAATTACCACCGTTGTTGTTGTTGGCATTAGGGTGTTTGCCCTTGTCCTCTCCTTCTGAGATGTGCAATCCCAGTTGGCGAGCTTTCTTCAACTTGTCTTCTGCGCTAGTGGCGCTAATGATGAAAGTCTTCCAGTCCTTGAACTGACTTTCGCCCATCCAGAGGCTGATTGTGGGAAGCAGCCTTTTTTGGCAGATTTCAATCAAGGAAGAATCTGGATTGCCAGTGGGCAATTTCGGTTTGGCGAAACCACTCAATGTAGTTCCTTGTCAGCTCTTTCTCACCTTGAACAACATCCATGAGGGTGGACATTATCACATCTTGTCCTACCTCGTAGAACCTTTCAAGGAATATGTTTTTGAAGCCGGCGAAGGAATGGATGCAGTTGTCCAGCAGATTGTGGACCAATCAAATGCTGCCCCCTCTAATGCCTCGACAAACAATCGCGTAAGGATCGCATCATCGTACGGCAAGTGGTCTGTTGTGACCTCGAAGTAGGTTATGTACCGGCTTGCAGAGGTCTTCCCGTCGTAGGGGTTGATGTTGAACGGCTTGTACCACGGAGGGAAGGGCACATCCCTCCATGCAGTAGGATACGGTTGTCGTATCTTCAAGTCCTGAGAGTATTCTCGTGCGTGGAATATTGTATGGAGCTCCTGGACTTCTCTTCTTGCCTTCCTAGTCTTGTTTGCAGCACTAGGAGCCGTTATTCCGGGTGGATTGTCACCCGGGGTTGCAGTTGTGTTCGAGTCTGCATTGACGGTGGGACCCAAACTTGTCTGATCAGGCGTCCTTTCTTGAAGAGTAGGTAGGGCCGCCTTGATTTCTTCTACCGACTTCACTAAGGTGTGAAGTATGGCCTCAAGAGTGTCGAGGCACTGTCGATCGCTGGGACCGTCTTGATCATTCCCAGTCATGAATGTCGTTCTTACACGAGGGACAGTGGAAGGTACGGTAGAAGACGTGCTCTCCGAATCATACCCTCGTAGAGAGAAGTCGTCGGGGTACGTGGGGATGTTCTCTTCCGATTCGGACTCGGAGGAAGTGTTACCCCCTGCATTGGAGGTTGCTTCATCTTGGGACCCATAGACATCTGGGTCCATTACATCTGTTAGGGGAACTGTCTTCCCTGGTTGATCTTCTTGGAATACCGGATTGTCATGGATGTTTCGAGGGGTGTTACCCCCAGCTTCGGCTACCCCCTGAGGTGCAGTTGATGAATCCTCCAGTGTTGAAGAGCGGGTGCCTTGGTTGATGAATCCTCCTGAGGTGGTTGTGGACGGCCGCTTGGACGTAAGTTTCCTCGCCACGCTAGTTGAGATCGTCGGGCTAGAAACATTTATCTTCTTTCCCGCCTTGCCGGTAGGGATCTTCTGATAAGAATTGCAGGAGGCGACATGAAGCGCCTCGTCTCCTGAGCTTTCTTGCAGGACCAGTCCTGGCTGCTGCAGTCGTTGAAAGACGGATTGCCGGTCCTCTTGTACTGCCGCCTTGCTGCAGCAGCAGTTGACAATAACTTGAGTGCAGTGATGTCCATAAAAGGACTCTCTGTACACCAAGTTTTCTTCTCTTTCCTTGCGTTTGTGAAGAATCACATCACATAAGTCACTCATTTTGTGGGCCCGGGAGTTTCGAGCACACGAGTGTGTTGGTACCATATTTGCTCCATGATTAGGAGACTCTTCGGAACCACTATATCCGTTTGCTGCCAGGGGCTGGACACGGTCGGTTCTGTACCATCAGAGACCCGCCTAACAGTAAGCGGAGCTCTCTGATGGTCAGAGGTTGGGACAGCTGACTGAGCTCGACGAGCTCGCGCTGTCCTAGACTTCTTCCCTCTAGCACCCAAGGGCGCATAGTAGGAAAAGTCCAAATTGTGTCGTACAGAGTCTGGCACATCCTTATAAGAGCATCTGAGGTCAGGATCGCATGAGAGGCATTCGAAGACTGAACCCGAGCCGTATGGAGCATATGGTCTGCGGCTGGTATTGGTGGCCGTATGAGCATTCATGCGGCTGGCATTTGTGGCCGCATCAGCATTCATTCGGCTAGATTTGGCTGTCGCATGGGCATACATGCGGCTAGCATTTGTGGCCGCATCAGCATTCATGCGGTTGGTATTTATGACTGCATCAGCATTCATACGGCTAGATTTGGCTGCCGTAGGAACATTCATGCGGCTGGATTTATTGGCCGTATGAGCCTTCATGCTGCTGGAATTGTTAGCTGCATGAGCGCGGCTGGCACCCTTATGCGGCTTCCTCTTGGACCGCATAGAGTCCCTATTTGCTTCCTCAAGTCCAGTATCGTAGTGCTTTCCTCTGCCGGACTTGAGAACAGCAGGGTCCTCTGCAGCCTGAAGTGGGACCGCATGGAGTCTTCTCTGCCGTCTTGGGCAGCAGAGAACGCCTCTTCCAAAGCTTGGGAAGGACCAAAAGTCTTGGGCCTCCACTCCCTGCGGGCCTTCTTCGTGCGGGCTCGCTTCTGGACCAGGCCAGCGCTCCCGTCGGAAAGCATCGCTTCAAACGCTTGTTGGTCGAAGCGAACAACCAGCATTTATTGCGTAGAGCCAAGCTTGGCTGCGTCCGATTGTGTCACCAACTACTCAGCAGTGGAGAAGTTAGTCCCCAGCAGAGTCACCATCGCATTTGCCATTGATTATCGAAAGAACAGAAAAATTTTATTGGAGGACTGAACTTTGATTCACAATACAAACTTGCTGGTACAAAGAGAGCCAAACCTAGGAAAAGCAATCTAAGTACAATTGCTTAGTTTTTCTGGGGGTGACGGTAGAGGCTCGGGAGAGCGCTATCAACTCTGTCTTACTCCTTGGACGATCAGACGTAGTTTCTGCTCTGGCGAGGAAATATTCTCTGTGTATGTGGGGGTTACTAGTCTCTATGCTCAGGCTCCCTCTGTGTGTCCTTTTTTACAAGGGAACAGCACCTTACTATTTATAGGAATTGTGATGAGCGGGGTGTACAGTAACTGCGCCTTAAAAAGTGGACGGTTGGGGATTGGTTAAGATTAACCTTGATCTGTTTGTTGGAAATCAATCTGGGCTGTTGAGTTGGTTGGAATAAATCTGCATTGTTATGATTTGTTGGTTGTAATAAATCCGAGTGGATAAGTCTTAGTCAATCTTCTGCTACGTGTCCAAATGCCATTTATGCTGCTAGCCGCATGAATGGGGCGTCCTGGCAGAGCCGCATGAGTATGGTCTGCTAATTGAGCCGTGAGAGTGGCCTCACAATCGAGCCGCATGAGGATGGCCTCACAACCGAGACGCATAAGGGTAGCCCCCACAGCCGAGCCGCTTGAGGGTGGCCTCCAACTGAACCGCATGAGGGTGGCCCCCAACTGAGCCGTATGAGGGTGGCCCCCACAACCGAGCCGCATAAGGGTGGCCCCCTATCTGAACCGCATAAGGGTGGCCCCCTCAACTGAGCCACATAAGGGTGGCCCCCCATCTCAACCGCATAAGGGTGGCCCCCACAATTGAGCCGCATGAAAGTCTTTGAAGCGATCCGCATAAGGAGTTTTGGAATTGGTTGATCGTGCCAGCTATAAAGATTTTTCTCGTCTCTCTAGGAGCACGTCAATATGCCAGAGTCATCATTTTACCTTTATGTCAGAGCTGTCAATCCTTTGTGTTAGAGCTGCCGCATTGCGTCAGAGCATTTAATGAGCCAGCGGCACAGAGTAGTTATGGCCAGCTATAGAGGCCTATTTTTGACCGCATAGGGCCACGTGGCTTTTCCTGAGCCGCATGGAGCTATCGGGGACTTTTGAGCCGCATGAAGCTCTAAGGGACTTTTGAGCCGCATGAAGCTCTAAAGGATTTTGGGCAGCATGAAGCTCTAAGGGACTTTTGAGCCGCATGAAGCTCTAAAGGATTTTTGAGCCGCATGAAGCTCGAAGAGATTCTTGAACCGCATGAGACTCCCTCTGTTTTGAGCCGCGTGGACTTTCATGTTCTTTTTTCTGCTTCTACAAATGCCTTCTTCTTGATTGTAGCCTTGAGCTACTAGACGTGCTTTGTTGCGTGTGACTGAGCCATTCTCATCTAGCTTATTTCGGAACACCCACTTAGTACCAATGATTGGATGATCAATAGATCTGGGAACAAGTTTCCAAACTTGATTTCGTTCAAATTGGTTAAGTTCCTCTTGCATAGCAGAAACCCAAAATTTATCAAAAAAAAGCTTCTAAAACATTCTTAGGTTCAATTTTGGAAATGCAATATTTTCTATTACCAATTGTCTTGAGCTGGAATGAGTGCTTACGCCTTTTGACACATCACCGATTACCAGGTCTTCGGGATGGTCTGGTATAAATCGCATACGTTTCAGCAGACTTTCCAGATAAGACGTGGAATTATCTTCTATTGTAGGAGTTTCTTCTTCATTGTCAATGTCGTATTGTCTGTTGACATTTAGCTCATCAAACTTGACATTGATTGATTCTTCAACAATAAGTGATTTCTTATTGAATACTCTGTATCCTTTGCTTTTTGTCGTATATCCCAAGAAAATTCCTCCATCAGTTTTTTTATCAAATTTTTCCAAGTTGTCGTTTGTATTTAGAATATAATATCTGCATCCAAAGACCTTGAAATAGCTGATATTAGGAGTTCTATTAAACCATAATTCATAAGGAGTCTTTTTAGAGATAGGTCTAATAAGAACTCTATTCAATACATGGCATGCTGTATAGACAGCTTCTTCCCAAAAGTAAGGAAGATTGTACTGATTAAGCATAACTCAGGCCATATCACCGAGAGTTCTGTTCTTCCTTTCTACAACTCCTCAACAAATTCATGGTTATCGAATTCTCCTCCATGATCACTTCTAACACGAGTAATCATGAATCCTTTCTCGTTTTGTACCTTCTTACAGAAAGATACAAACTCGGAAAAGGCCTCATTCTTATTTGTAAGAAAATAAACCCAAGTATATCGTGAATAGTCATCGACTATCACGTAAGCATAAAGTTTTTCGCCAAGACTAGCGACTCTACATGGTCCAAACAAGTCCATATGAATTAATTGCAGGGGTCTAGAGGTACTTACAACGTTTATTGATTTGAAAGATGATCTAGATGCCTTATTTTTCTCACAATCAGCACAGATCATATCTTTCTTGAAACTTATTTCAGGTAAGCCTCTTACCAGTTTCTTGGTGGACAATCTTGCAATCGTGTCCATGTTTGCATAACCATGACGCATATGCCAAATCTTTCGTCTTATGTTGTAAACAGACACTTTTCTGTATTATTAGTCTTTTCTGACAAATATAAAACATATATGTTGTCCTCTCTTATTCTCTCAAAAGAAATTATTCCAAAGGTTTTATCATAGACAAAACATTTATTTTTAACAAAATTTATTCCATAACTGTGATCAGCTAATTGACTGATACTCAACAAGTTATGTTTCAATTCTGTTACTAAGCAAACATTTTTAATAATAGGAGAGGGAGAGATACCTATGTCACCAATGCCAATGATATTACCTTTAAGATTGTTTCCAAAGGAGATATAGCCTTCTTTCTTCATCGATAGAGTTACAAACAATTTGTCGTCACCTGTCATATGCCTGGAGCAACCACTATCGAGTATCCACTTGCTTTTAGTGGGAGGAGGAAGGTCTACCTACAACACAAGTTGAAGATGTAACCTTTGGTACCCACTTTCTTGAGGGTCTTGATGTGTTAGCTTTTGGAACCCATTTATACAATTCATATCTACTAGCTTTCTAATCTTACATTGTGGTGACACATGTCCTTTTAATCCACAATAATGACATGTAGCAAAAGTGTTAGTGCTAGGTTTTGTTTGAAAAACATGCTTTTGAGTTTTTGAAAAGGTGTGTGTACTCGTGTTGTGTGAAAACATGTATATATAAGCATGATTTCTAACATTACCAGTCGTGTTGTTAGTGTGGTGTTTGTGTTTAGCCTTCTGACTAGTATTTATCTGAGCAATTGGTCTAGCGACTTGTTTGCCCAGTTTTATCTCTAACTTTTTAGAGTTGTCATTGGCTTCATTTAATTTGGCCGTGAGTGCATCTACTCTTTGAATAGCAATGTTATACTTCTTCTTCTCTAGTTCATAGAGATCGTTAAGTTTTGCATTTTCTTGATTTGCTTTTTCAAGCTTTTCAAGAGAATCATGCAGACTCAGCCTTAAAGAAGTAATCTCATTGGTGTCAATAGAAGAATCTTTAATATCTTCTAAATCCTAGATTGCTTTGAAAATTCAGACTGTACAAATTTTAACTCTTTCTTAGCATTTTGTACATGTCTATCATTTTCTTCTAATCGGCCAATAGATCAGAGAAAGCCTTAATACATCAAAAGTAAATTCTTCATAGAGAGGATTAGTTATTACCTTAGCATCTGTAGCCATGAAGCATAGGTTTGCTGAGCTCCTAGAGTTGTCTTCTTCTTCAGAGTCACTAGCCTCGCTTTCACACCAGATACTAGTGTTTGCATAGTTTTTGGTTGTTGACCTTCTCTTGCTTATCTGATCATATCTGCTTGTTTGATCATATCTGCTTCCTTTTCTTATAACAGGGCAATCCTTCTTTAAGTGACATATTCTTTTGTAGCTGAAACAGATCGGTTCTTCGTCATCTTTGAAGTCCTTCTTCTTCTTGTTTGACTTCTCGTGTTTGAGGAATCTTCTGAAGTTCCTTGTTATTAGGGCCATTTGCTTGTTGTCCGAGTCGTCTGATCACTCTCGTCGTCAGAGATTGTTTTATGATTTGTCTTGAATGCTATTGTCTTCTCTTTCGAATGTTGATCTTCGAAATCCTGAAGGTCCAACTCATGTGTCATGAGCTTTCCATTCAGGGTTTCAAGACTCATTGTCGAGAGATTATTTCCTTCTATAATGAACGTTGCTTTTAGATTCCAGCTTTTTGGTAGTCCACGAAAAATCTTTCGAATCTTTTCATGATCGCTGTAATCTTTGCCAAGGAAAGCTAGAGAATTTACAATATCTAAAAATCTAGTAAACATAGCAGTAATAGTCTCATTAGGTTTCATTTTGAATGCCTGATATTCTTGTGTAAGTCGTGAGATTTTGGGTTCCTTCACTTGTGAAGTACCTTCATGAGTAACCTCAAGAAGTTTCCAAACCTCGTTGGACATGGCACATGCAGAGACTCTATTGAACTCAGTTTTATCAATAGCACAGAATAAAACATTGATGGCTTTTGCATCAAGACTAGCTTGTTTCTTTTCATTGGCGGTGTATATATCAAATGGTTTGTCAACTAGAGCACCATCTATCGTAATAGGTAGAGGTTTCTTATAACCATTGACGACAATCGACCATAAATTGAAATCAAGTGACTTGAGGAAAAAGCTCATCCGTGTCTTCCAGTACGTGTAATTTGTGCCATCAAATAAAAGTGGCCTATTGGTTGACTGACCTTCACCGTTGCTTGGAAATAGGGATGCCATATCTCAAGGAGTGTTAATTCTGTCGAGAGAAACCTGCTCTGATACCAATTGTAGGAACAATGGTACCTCTAAAGGAGGGTGAATAGAGTGCAGCGAAGAATATTTAGCAATTAAAAATTTAACTCTAAGCAGCTGAAGCAATATATATATATATAATAATTACATGTAAGTCAGTAAAATCAGGGCGAGAAAACAATACGCAAAGACAGCAGGTTTATACTGGTTTCCCTCTGTGAGGACTAGTCCAGTCTCGAGTACTCAACCCGATGTTTGAATCCACTATTTGAAATAGAGATTACACCACGTGTTTTGCTCCGAAGAATACGCCAACTTCACCACCGTCGTGTTTTTATCCAAAGCCCACGAACAAACTTCAACACCTTTCTGAAGAAAGCTTTTATACGCCAAGCTTGTACAACTCGAAACTCCTACTCGGAAACCACCGGCACTTAGAAGAATAGAGTTGACTTGGAGATTTGAAGATTAAAGCTTTGGGAATAGAATATAAAGTTTAGGAATAGATAGAGAAGATGAAGATTGAATCTGTGTTTAGAAATAAAATTTTCTTCTCTATTTATAGGTTTTTCTAGGATAGAGTTCGGACAGAACTCGGTACCCTAACGTTCAAAAATTCAAACGTTGGAGATCCACAAGAATAGATAAAGCTTCTGACCATGAGTGAATCCTGCTAACCGAGTTCGGGCAGAACTCTGGCCGAGTTCGATTAGCTTAATTCCAGGGTTGTTTTGGTTTTTGGATCTGGTTTGGATCAAATCAAGAATGGGTTTGGTTTAGGATAGACTTCTAATTGTCAATGATCCCGATTCACAAATAATCTAGACTCAATAAATAGAAAAATATAGAATAAATAATAAAATCTCAGAGACGACGCAATCTGTATTCTTCGTTTCTTTTCATATCGAGATCGAAGTTTTAAGACACTTATCGAAATTGATTTGACTATGGCTAAATGTGCCAACACAAGGAAGAGGAATAGTACATATCCGCCAGGCACCGCTACTCTTAAGGCATAGAATATTGTGTCATCTATCGCACATGCTACTTCTACTAATTTTTTATTTGTCCATCTCCACCAACAGTAAACTGCCTTCCAGAACCCTCCAACACATGTTACTTTTTTACATTTAAAAGTATAGATAAAAAAAAATTATGTGATAAGATTGTTGATTGATCAAGGGATCCCTTCTTTTTGAGTTGTGGTTATTTCTAGCCCATCAACCCTTATTCTACTACAATATAGCAATTAAAGTAACCATGATGTACCTCCACATTGGTACTTCATTAGAACTGACCAGTACTTTAGTTGGTAGGGATAGGTGTTTGCCCAATGATTATATCATGTTTTTGAATATGGCTAATCAATTAAGTTTAACATAATGACATCACTAATATTCATGTAATCACTATCATGTTACTACTTAAACTTAGCATTGTCTTAAATGTTCTATATCATATCGTTATGCTTGTATCATATTGTTTTGTTTGTCTAACATGTTCTTAGACATGCAGTAAGCATGATCAAGCTTTTCCAAACTAGGACATATGCAATGGGCCAAAGACGACGTTATACAAGGAGATTTCTCTAAACCGCCCAATGACCTATCCGGGGCCTCACATCGGGGGTTTCGCTGCCCGGTCAGCGGACAGGGGTCGAAGGGGCAGCGCCACCCGTGGGAGTTCAGGGCGAAGCCCTCGAAAGGTATTCAGATTTCCAGATCTGTTTATCTTTAGACGATTGTCGTCAAGAAGGCGTCTTCATGTTTGCTCAATATCAGAAAAAAGTATCATCAAAGGGCTCTTGGTTTTTCTATTTTTTTATCAGTGTATTTTCTATATTTATTGAGTCTAGGAATACGATGTAACTGCATCATACTGGCAAATAGGCTACCCAAGAAACATTTTCAAAATACCCTTTCATTTTAAAAATAAGCCCACTTACAAAAGCCCAAACTACTTCCTAACTACTTGACTTTTCAAAAAGCCCAAAAACCAATTTGCAAAACCCTAACAGAACCCTAGCAGAACTCGGGTCGAGTTCGGCCAGAGTTCGATTAATGAACGTTATGTGAATATTGGATTTTGAACTTGGTCTTCCTGCAGTTATGGATTTTTACGAGATTTTCTCATAGAGTTCTGTCCGAATTCTGTCCGAATTCTGCCAGAATTCTGTCTTTGGAAAAACTATAAATAGAGAAGGATTTCGATCATTCAATTCACTCATACACCAATTCATTTTCATATCTCTTCTATAAGCCTACTACTTCTTCCAAACTGTTCTGAGCTTTTATTTTCAAATCCCAAGCCAGTTACAATCTTCTAGTCGATTTGCCAGTGCGGTACGGTCTAGAAGTTTCAGAGTGATTATAATCAGAGACTTGATTGAAGGTAGACACTTCACAATTGAAGTTGGTCGAGTACTTCGGATCAAAGCTCGCGTTGTAGAAGTTGCAAGAACTTCTGATGAAAACTTGTGATAATTTTCCATAGTGGATTCAACTGGAAGCTAGAGTTCTTCCGACTGGACTAGTCCTCATAAGAGAGAAACCAGTATACATCCTTATGTTTGCGTTTGCTCTCTACTCTCTACTTTTTATTTACATATCTGTGATATATTATCTGTGATCGTGTTGCTAATATTTTTAAATAGCTAATTTTCCGTTGCCTACTCTATTCACCCCCCTCTAGAGTATTGTACTTTACGACTCGTTCCTACAATCGGTCCTACAATAGGGGTATATCATGTTTTGACCACTTTTGACAGTTAGTTGTAGTGCCCCGTCCCGCTCAGTTCAACCGAAGGAATCGAAACGCAACGGCGTTTGGACAATTAGCTATGCAACGGTTTGCTCGAACACCCGCTCGGTCAAAACAACTCCTCGCTCAGGTGGGTGGGTGAACTTGCCTCAGCTTAGCCTTTGCACTAATAAATAAAAGTTTTAATTGCATTGAGTAGTATGCTACTAAAAAAGAAGAACCCACATAGATAAAAGGAATAATCCCGCTTTGAGTCAAATGTATATAGAACATGGAATAGCTAACTTGTTACCTAGATATCACTCCACAACGACTTTCAAAGTTGGCACTCGGTCCTTCGATCCCACAGCTTGGTTAAAAAAGAGACGACTTGAATAGAGTGATCACAGTTATACTGGCACATAGGCTATCTACTTGCGGTCATAGTCTAGATGTTTCCACGATCGCACTACTTATCTTAGCATGCACGTGTTCATAATTTTAATACAGGTCGTTTATGGCACGGGTTAAGGCACTAGAAGAATACGGTTGTTCAAGTTGAGTTAAGTAGGAGGGCTATCAAGTAGTTGTCCATGAGTTTGAGTCAAAATGATATGGTAACATAGAAAGTTCTCGGGATCGATAGTCGCTGAGGCAGTCTCCAAACCATGCAGATGCATTGAGATGAAAAGATGAGATAAAAATTGGTCTTATAAGTACGTCAGATTGAGTAAAGTCTTTCATGTTCATGGACAATTTGTGCATAATATTTTGTTCCTCGAATGATAATTGAGGCACCGGGATCGATTCGTACCTAGGGGGAACAAGTTTGCCGTATTCGACGTACTAGCATAGGGAATTGCGAAGCGTTCAGGTAGTTTGACTGAACGATGACTCCGAAATGCTTGGGTGATTCGGGGCGCAGTGGGGCTAGCTACCTTGTTACTGAATGATCGTCATCTAATCCATTAATTTCCAAGATGGCTTCAATTGCTAGTGACCCTTCATATAGAGAGTTGGTGTGCTAAGCAACAGTCCGCATGCATGGTGTCAGGTGAGCCACAAGAAGCGTAAGCATGGCACGAATGAGTCAAAACAAATGTGTGCACGATTTGCAACACAAATATGGAGCCTATGATTTGGCTAAAGTAGAGGCACGTGCTTCAGCACAAGATGTGGCATCATTTGTTTGAGTCAATGACACAAGTTTATGAGTATGGTTTGAGTCGGTTTTATGTTGAAATTGTTAGCCCAATAATTATATCATATTTTTGAATATGGCTAATCAATTAGTTTAACATAATGATGTCACTGATATTCATATATTCACTATCATATTGCTACTTAAACTTAGCATTGTCCTACTGTTCATTAAATGTTATCTTATTTGCTATTGTATACTGCTTTATTCGTCTAACATGTACTTGCAGACAAGCAGTAAGTATGATCAAATAAGGACATATGCAATGAAGAATTAATGATGGGCCAAAGATGACACAATACAAGATTTTTTCCGCCTAACGACCTATTCGGGATCTCGCATCGGGGGTCGAAGGGGCAACGCCCCCTGTAGAGGTTCGAGGGCGAAGCTCCCAAAAGGTATTTAGATTTCCAGATCTGTTTATCTTGGACGACTACCTTCAAGGAACATTGCGTCTTCAATGTCAGGAAAAAGACGTCATCAAAAGGGCTATTGGTTTTCATATTTATTTTGTATTTTTCTTTTTATTGAGTTTAGGAAAAATGTAAGATTGATCAGATCAGTACTGGCTTAGCTATTCTCATATATAGCCTACCTATCCACAAATATCGATCCAAAAGTCCACATATTAAAAAGCCCAAAACCTATCAAAATTTGGCCAAAATAGTTCTGGCAAAACTCTGCCCGAACACCGTCAGAACTCGTCCCGAGTTCGATCTGGAAAAATTTGAAATACAGTTCCAACCAAATCTGCATCCAACGTTCGTATGCGAAATTCTAGCATTTGAAGTCTGCCCGAGTTCGGTTCCCAAAAAAATACTATAAATAGAGATGAGATTACCATTCATTTCACTCATCCCATTTTATCTCTTCTCTTCTCCATCTAAAGTGTTCTTAGCTTTTACATTCTATCTAAGCCTTTATGACTCTTAGCCAAGCCCGTACAATTTCTATTTAATCTAGAGTTTGTTATTGAAGAGTTGTATCGGAGGCTGTATTCAGAAATATTCCAGTTTTCTAATTTTCTTCTGGAGTTGGTCCTGCACTCGTCGCCAAGCACGGTGTTGTAAAGTCGGTCATGCACTTATCTCCAAGCATGATGTTGTAAGAGTTGCAAGCGTTCAGTTAATGTTTGTGCCATACTGGATTAACAGCGAGCAAGAGTACTCGCGACTGGACTAGTCCTCTCAGAGGGAAACCAGTATATATTGTTGCGTCACTGAGTTTGATTTCTTGACTCTTACTTTACCGTATTTTATCTGTCATAATATATAATTGCTTAATATTTTAATTGGTGATTATTTTTTGCTGCCGCACACACTCTATTCACCCCCCCTCTAGAGGTGCTCAATAGTCCTACAGAAATTAGAAAGACCATAAGGCAAGTATGAATGGGTTGCACTGTGTTGCGAGGCACCACCTCAATGTTTGTCACATAAATGGGTCTTATGGCACGGCTACGATGTTTGCACAATTGAGTTTTATAGCACGGTCTCAAAGAATTGATAGTACGATCACGTTGGTTGCAACATGAATAGGCCAGGAGTCTAAGTAATCAAATTGATCCTAAGGCAAGAAAATAAAGACAATCAAAGGAATAGTTGCACTCACTAAATGAACTTGTTGGTTTTGTGTGGGTGGGCGAGGGACTCACTCACCAATACAGTTGTGTACTAACACCCCACCAGTTTTTATCTGCAGGTTCAGGTACTTACATCGTTCGAGGTAGAGCTCGTTTGGACGCGCTGAGGCATGGAATTCCCTAGTGTTTCGAGATGTGTGATCGTGTTAAAGACTTCATATATACGGGACAATGTATGGACATTGCCTTCTGAAGCATCCGCAAAGTTGTAAGCCTTCGGGCATAAACGATTGTAATTGAGAGAAGAGAGGGAGCTGAGTGTTTGTATTTAGAGAGAAAGTGACTTGAGTGACGAGTAATCTTGGCTTCACACCCTTGTAATCTTATTTTCAATATCAACAAAGAGTATTATTTTGTACATGTCTTTGTGTTATTCACTTCTCTGTTCGAACTTCTGTGCGATGACCCATTGCAAGCTGTTGTAATCAGTCGTTGTGGAACCCACCTTATGGAGCGCAACCTAGGCTCGTGCGACATCATGCCCTAGCAAGGACGATCAGTTCTTTGGAACCGGGGCGTGACATAACAGCCACCATGACCCAATTTTGACAATATCCATGACCCATCCTGGACATGAATTGAGATGGTGACATGTTCTAAGTCGCTTTATTTAGGATAGATGAGCCTATAAGACATATGCTAGAACTCTTCTATCTAAGATCCAGACTAAATTTCATTCACACTTCCTCGATCACAATTTTAAAAATGAGTGCAAATGCCCCCCCCCCCCCCAAATGATTTTGTCATTTCATCAATTTTAGGGGTTTATCTATAAATTTGCTAATTTTGACCAAGGCATTTGAACAGTTGACGTTACCCTTTTCAAACATCAAAAATTTAGAATTATCTGATTATTACCAATGATGGAACTATTAGCCCAATGATTATATCATGTTTTTGAATATGGCTAATCAATTAAGTTTAACATAATGACATCACTAATATTCATGTAATCACTATCATGTTGCTACTTAAACTTAGCATTGTCTTATGTTAGCATTGTCCTAAATATTCTATATCATATTGCTATGCTTGTATCATATTATTCTGTTTGTCTAACATGTTCTTATAGACATGCAGTAAGCATGATCAAGCTTTGTCAAACCAGGACATATGCAATAGAGAATTATTGATGGGCCAAAGACGACGTCATACAAGAAGATTTCTCTAGAAAGGTATTCAGATTTCCAGATCTATTTATCTTGGGACGACCACCGTCAAGAAAAAAGGCGTCTTCAAGTCTGCTCAAATATTTGAAGAAAGGCGTCATCAAAGGGCTCTTGGTTTTCCTATTTTATCAATGTATTTTTCATATTTATTGAGTCTAGAAATACGATGTACACTGCATCGTCCTTGCAAATAGGCTACCCAAGAAACGTTTCAAAATACCTTTTCATTTTGAAAACAAGCCCACTTACAAAAAGCCCAAACTACTTTCTAACTGTTTGACTTTTTAAAAAGCCCAAAAATCAGTTTGCAAAAACCTAACAAAACCCATGACAGAACTCCAACAGAATTCGGCCAGAGCTCGGCCCAAATTCGGCCAGAGTTCGCCAGAGTTCGGTTAGTGAACGTTGCTTTTTGAACTTGGTCTTCCTGCAGTTACGGATCCCGACGAGATTTTCTCATAGAGTTCTGCCCGAATTCTGCCCGAATTCTATCAGAATTCTTTGGAAAAACTATAAATAGAGAAGGATTTCAATCATTTCAACTCACTCCTTCACTTTCATATCTCTTCTCTATAAGCCTACTACTTCTTCCAAAGTGTTCTGAGCTATTCATTTTCAAATCTCAAGCCAGTTACAATCCTCTAGTCGATTTGCCAGTGCGGTACGGTCTAGAAGTTTCAGAGTGATTGTAATCAGAGGCTTGATTGAAGTTACACACTTCACAATTGAAGTTGGTCGAGTACTTCGGATCAAAGCTCGCGTTGTAGAAGTTGCAAGAACTTCGGATGAAAACTTGTGGTGATTTTCCATAGTGGATTCAACTGGAAGCTAGAGTTCTTCCGACTGGACTAGTCCTCACAAGAGGGAAACCAGTATACATCCTTGTGTTTACGTTTGCTTTCTACTCTCTACTTTTTATTTACATATCTGTGATATATATATTCTGTGATCTTATTACTAACTTTTTTAATTAGTTAATTTCCGCTGCCTACTCTATTCACCCCTCTAGAGTATTGCGCTTTATAACTCGTTCCTACAATCGGTCCTACAATTGGTATCAGAGCCAGTGCTGCATCAAGAGGTATTATATTTTGATCCCATTGCTCCTACAATTGGTATCAGAGCGGGTTCTCTTTATAGAGGTGCTTGGTATATAGATATTGCTGCTCATACCAATTGCTCCTTCAATTGGTATCCTAGCAAGGATTCTATCATTTGGCTTAACATCCTTGGAGCAGATCCTCATTACCAGAGCGGGTTATACAGGTAAAGCGAGATAATATTGTTATTATATAACTGCTGTTACATAAGATCACTATATCACATATGGCAAGTATGTACTTTACAACTGAAGAGCAATCCTCAAATAGACTCCCACTATTTGATGGTACAAATTACACATACTGGAAAACACGAATGAGCTTCTATCCGAAGTCTCTAGATTTTGACTTATGGTCAATTGTTGTCAATGGCTACAAAAAGCCTACTATCACTTCTATTCCATCCTCTATAATCAACAAGCCCTATTATAGTTACATGGAGGAAGAGAAGAAGTTAGCTAGCCTTGATACAAAAGCTATGCATATCTTTTATTGTGTTGTAGACACAAATGTATTTAATCTTATTAATACTTGCACAACATCTCATAAAATTTGGAAAGTTCTTGAAGCTACTTATGAGTGCAGGTATGAAAGCAAGCTAGCAACTCCAGAGAGAAGGATAGTCTTCATAATGATGCAAATGTATGCATGATGGAATTGGGATTTAAGGTACAACACAATTCCTTATACGAAGAAGAGATTGTATGTGACAACTACAAGAAGATAGACTACATCCAAGAAGATTGTACTACTACTAGAAAGGAGAGTCACTACGAACAATCAAATAAAGGAAGATCATCATCTCACAAGTACACTAGCACGAGCATATGGTGTGAAAGCGCAGCAACAGATTCTGAAGAAGAAGAGAGACCTCATCAAGCTGCAAATTTATGCACAATGGCATTATCTAACGAGGTACAAAATAATTCTTTTTCTGAAGAGAATGAATTTTCTTATGATGAGTTATCTGATGCTTTCAGTGATCTATATGAAGAACACAAGAAAGTATTAGATAAGTATAAGCAAGCTAGAAAGGATATTCTATCCTATAAGCGTGAGATTGAAAAGCTTACTTGCTTATTGAATGATGCTAGAGATACTTCTACTTCTGATAATTCTCCTGAGATTTCCACACTAAAGTTTAGATTGCATGAGGCACTTGATTGCAGTGAGAAAAGCACTCAAGAAAATGCTAAACTTAAGGAGGAACTAGAATCAGAAAAGAAGAAGTATTATATTGCTTCATATAGAATTGATGCTCTTTCTGCTAAGTATGATGAGATCTGTGCTAACTCTAAAAAGTTAGAGATTATACTGGGAAAGCAGGTAGTACAACCTACGACTCAGTCTAACACAAGACACTTAGCACATCACAAAGTCACCCATGTCAGATCTTTTAGAAAGGAAGCAAGCAAAGCTAAAGCTTCACATAACCATGCTTTGTATTACAAGTATCCACGCACATCATATCACCACTACACGTTCTCATACTGCTACACATAGTAGTACTAATGTTAATTTTTCTGTCATTATTGTGGTATGAATGGACATGTTTCTAATCATTGTCAGATTAGAAAACTTGTTGATATAAACTTGTGCAAATGGGTTCCCAAAGCTAACAAATGTGGATCCAAGTATTGGATACCAAAGTCTTCACCTAATATTGCCGGTGAAGCTTCTCATATCAAATAGAACCATGGAACATGTTGGTGATTGCAAAGCTACAAAGGTCATCTTTCAAGCAATTGCACCAACAGAAGTGTGGTCACTAGAACCACTTCGGTAACATGCTTTCTAATTAGTTCTTAATATCTAGCATGTTCTTATTGATTTCTTACTATTAGCTTTCATTGATGTCTTTTAAATTATTTATTGTTTGAATCAATGTGAGACATAATCCTAGCTTGACTAGCTATTTAGCTTAAATGTTTAGTTCACACTAAATTATCTTTCACTCACATTCCATTAGTGTGACACATTTGTCTATGTATGCTCTTTACTCTTATTCTTTATTCTTGAAGCATGCATAGGAGCTCTTTTTTTAGTTAAAATGTTTTGACTCTTCGTCTTTAATATATTTTTTTAATGGTCACTTCTTATCGATTTGTCTTTAACATGTATTATTTACTTTGATCGATATTTTATGAGTATGTATGCTTAGCACAAGTCTTCTATTTACTTGAAAAGTATATACATATAATTTTATTTTAACCTTGTGCTTGCATAATATACTTCACTATTGATTCACATATTTTATTTTGATTAACTTCTTATGAATCAATCAAATCTTTGTCTGATAAGCATATTTATGCATGTTTTTTGATCTTGTGATATTTTTTTATTTTTTATGCTTATTAAGGATACATGAATAATTTATTTTTATTTATATATTGCTCATGTTTCTTATATTTTTGTATAAATATCTTTATGGGGATATATGAGTTTAAGTTCAAGTTCTATATTATATTATTTTGAAAAGTAGTTTCAAACTTGTACTTATCTCATACTTAAGCTAGTGATTACTTTGAACAAATTTATGTTCTTATTTTTTTAGCTTCTTCCTCAAAGCCACTTTTAATGATGTTTTTATTTTCTAGGCTTTTTGGTTGACATTTTGGATACATGATATTTTTAATATCTTGATCTTGATAAACCATTCTTTGGGTACTTACTTATTTTACTTTTAGGGATTCTGGATTTCGACGATGTTCGATGATACTGCATATATTCCTTTGAATCTAAGTTCTTAAGAGTAGAAATCATTTTAGGAACAAGCCGAAAGGGTCCTTCTGTCATACAGGTGTAAATAGTCTGAAACGACACGGTACACTAGTCTTCGGACTACCGCTAGCTGAGAACCGGCCCCTACAGCTAACCTAAAGTGATCAATACTTTATAGACTTAAGATTTATTAAGGTGTACTTGCAACTATCGTCTAGTTCTGGATCCAAGGTACTGAACCCAGTCCCCTAGGTTCCAAAATACATCAGCGTATCTAGATCCTACATTTTGATTTACAAATATTTTATATTTTATTGTTAGCCAATGATTTTGTAGCACATATGGATAAATATAATTGATACATCTTATACCGTATGTTACATTGTTCTAAGATTTTAAGTCCATAGAATATAATTTATTTCATATTGCACTAATTCTTCTTAAATCTTCGGTTATTAAAGAAGAGATTTATTTTGGGTACAAGCCTACAAAGGGTTTGTCTGTCACCACGACTACGGTCGAAGCGAAGTGGTACTTAAGTGTTCCCCGGTGAACCTCCGTTAGCTGGGACAGTACCTCTACAGCTAACCCAAGATTGATCATCGCTTTATAAACTAAAGATTTATTTAGATCCAGTTGCAATGGTTATCTGATGGATTTTTGATTTTAGATTTGATGGATAATATTCTCTCTTTATATTTTAAAAAAAAGGTAGCATATGTTGATCTATCTTGTCGATTGTGAGACTATATAACATAGATCAATTTATGTCATCTTTTGACTTATACGATTATTCTTCATGCTAATTTGAAATATCTTTTGATTGTTTTATTTTTAAATGTTCATTTAATGGATATTTCTTCTTTTGTCTAAAGATGATTATTTTCGTATTCATGACTACTCATTGAATATTATGGTATTGTGATTTCATCTTTAGCTTGTGTAATATTCGTAATATTCATGTTTTTGAGCTTTATATTATTATCTTCTTATTCAAGTTACTTACTGTCTACAATAGTAATTCTTTGCGGGGAGAAGTCAAGCATATTGAATTTCTCTTTCTCAAAGTGTTTCTTTTCTTTAAACCTTACGGTTGTCAGGTGAACACCGTGCTAAGGCTTTAAGAGGGAAGAAATGAACTTTGATAAGAAGACCTAATATTTTTGGATTAATTTTCTACTTTTGAAAATATGTCTCCGAATTTTATTTTAAAATTTTGTCAATATTATTATTTTTGGATATAGCCATGTAAAGGTGGAGCAGTTAATTGTTTTAAATCAATTATCCCCTTGACATGCCATATATCTAGAATACACTTTTCGTTGGACGTTTATCTAGTTATGTTTATTTGTTCAAATGGATTTATTTATGATTTATGGATTCTATTATGGAAATTGTTTTCGTGATTCGAATCGCCAGCTTTCAGTCTGAGGACTAAATGGACGCATTCGAACATTTATTGAGACAGTTTTTCATAATAAATTCTGAATTTTTTAAAAGTTTTTTTTATTTTTTTTGATTTATTGAATCTGTCTGGTACTCAAATGTTATTATTAAAGACAGCTTTCAAAAATCTTTTACTTACATGAAATGTTTTGTGTTATATTTTTTTATTAAAGACATATTTTCTTCATCTTTAAGCATTTATTTATTGGATATTTCTTTTTCTTGCCTAAAGACGATATTTGTTTTGAGTTTGGAATTTTATATGCATTTGATCAAAGGAAAGAAAAGATGCATATCTTGGATATTCCTTAGATCTTGTGATTATTTATTTTATCTATTTTATGCATATAAATTATTTTTGAACTATATACGCATATTTTAAGGGGGAGCAAATTAATTATTTCAATTATTTTATGCCCTTAATATGTGGTATACCTAGTTCACCATGGAGTTATGTTATCTTAGTTAAATATCTTGTCGAGTTATTCATGATATTTGGATTTGTATTTTATGAGAGAATATATGATTATTATTATTATTTTTAATTATCTCATTCGAGTTTCTAAAAGTTATCTTGCTAAATATGTTTAATCGTCCTTATTTGATTATTCCTTGAGTTTAAATTAATTTAATTTATTGATAATCCTTTTGAGTTTAAACTGATTTGGCATTTCTTATTGAGGTTTTATCACAAAGTTCATGATTATCTATATTTAGACTAATCATACTTTGCGGGGGAGCATTCAAGTCGACTGAATTTCTCCTTCTCAAGTATTTTGTCTTCATTACATTCTTGTTTATCTGATGGATATATATCATGCTAAGGTAATTGAATTCAAATGCATGAACTTTGGTATAGATTTTGCATAGATTCTAGTATAATTATTTTGATCTCTTTTTGATGATTATACACTTTATGGAATTGATTCACTAATTTGTATGGACAAATTATGAATCATATTTTTTTTGTGATCATTGTTAAAATTCTTATTATATTTTTTTTATATATATACTAGATCTGCGAATTTCTATTCCTCATGATTTATTTATGACCAATGATTGATTCCTACTATATTGATATATTTTTTGGTCTATTTCAAAACTCAATATGATGAACGAATTGAGTTTTGAATGCCATTTTTGGATTTCTAGTTGGTAAACTATGTATTGATTTCTTTCCATGTTTTTTTAAGTTCAACCAACTATGTTGTATTTTGACAAGTTTTTCTACTTTAGTTATGCAATTTTCTAAACTTGTCGTTACACTGTTCTCCTAATCCTTGATCATGATTATTTTTACTTTTCTCTTTTACTTGCTTGAGTTCATTTTAGCTCTAATTACGGGGGAGCTTATTTTTTATCATGTCAAAGGGGGAAAATTAAGTTTAAGTCAGCCCACAATATTCTAGTATTATGTGTTTATTAGTGATACATGCATCTATTGTATATATATTAACTTAAAGGATTTACCATAATCAAAAGGGGGAGATTGTTAGCCCAATGATTATATCATGTTTTTTAATATGGCTAATCAATTAAGTTTAACATAATGACATCACTAATATTCATGTAATCACTATCATGTTGCTACTTAAACTTAGCATTGTCTTATGTTAGCATTGTCCTAAATGTTCTATATCATATTGCTATGCTTGTATCATATTATTCTGTTTGTCTAACATGTTCTTATAGACATGCAGTAAGCATGATCAAGCTTTGTCAAACCAGGACATATGTAATAGAGAATTATTGATGGGCCAAAGACGGCGTCATACAAGAAGATTTCTCTGAACCGAAAGGTATTCAGAGTTCCAGATCTATTTATCTTGGGACGACCACCGTCAAGGAAAAAGGCGTCTTCAAGTCTGCTCAAATATTTGAAGAAAGGCGTCATCAAAGGGCTCTTGGTTTTCTTATTTTATCAATGTATTTTTCATATTTATTGAGTCTAGTAATACGATGTACACTGCATCGTACTGGCAAATAGGCTACCCAAAAAACCTTTTCAAAATACCCTTTCATTTTGAAAACAAGCCCACTTACAAAAGCCCAAACTACTTCCTAACGGTTTGACTTATCAAAAAGCCCAAAAACCAGTTTGCAAAAACCTAACAACAACCCTGACAGAACTCCAACAGAATTCGGCCAGAGTTCGGCCTGAATTCGGCCAGAGTTCGGTTAGTGAACGTTGCTTTTTGAACTTGGTCTTCCTGCAGTTACGGATCCCAACGAGATTTTCTCATAGAGTTCTGCCCGAATTCTGCCCGAATTCTGTCAGAATTCTGCCTTTGGAAAAACTATAAATAGAGAAGGATTTCGATCATTTCAACTCACTCCTTCACTTTCATATCTCTTCTCTATAAGCCTACTACTTCTTCCAAAGTGTTCTGAGCTATTCATTTTCAAATCCCAAGCCAGTTACAATCCTCTAGTCGATTTGCCAGTGCCGTATGGTCTAAAAGTTTCAGAGTGATTGTAATCAGAGGCTTGATTGAAGTTACACACTTCACAATTGAAGTTGGTCGAGTACTTCGGATCAAAGCTCGCGTTGTAGAAGTTGCAAGAACTTCGGATAAAAACTTATGGTAATTTTTCATAGTGGATTCAACTGGAAGCTAGAGTTCTTCCAACTGGACTAGTCCTACCAAGAGGAAAACCAGTATACATCCTTGTGTTTGCGTTTGCTCTCTACTCTCTACTTTTTATTTACATATCTGTGATATATATATTCTGTGATCTTGTTACTAACTTTTTTAATTAGTTAATTTCTGCTGCCTACTCTATTCAACCCCCCTCTAGAGTATTGCGCTTTACAACTCGTTCCTACAATCGGTCCTACAGGAACTTTGGGAATTACCTCGCTTCTCCATATATTTATATGACATGTCATCATCCAATGGTGGTATTCAGAGTTGCCCCACTTATCTAAATTTTCATGTTCCATTACGTGCATGACTCTGGATGTTGTTACCACTATGGGCTCTGTACACTTCATTTTTCTAAAAATAGGCTTCCCCCTAAGCAATCACCATCTCTTTCTTGCTCCTTATAGAATGACTCCTCGGAAGAGGTGATTAACATTTAAATTCTTTATAATCATTCTTTGCCTTCTTTAAAGATTCATGTTTTAAAGCATCTTATATAAATCCTTACTAGTGTGGCTGAAGGATGCTTGTAAGCAAGTTATGAATGTTCTTTTGGATTGTGACTGCATGGATCATTGTCACAATCTGCTCCCATATTTGGGATACGAGTTCAAGGCCAAGCCCAGCTATGCCGTGATATCGGCAGTAATATGCTATATAGACCATAATATGAATTTATGTCCAAATACTATATAATATCCATAATAACTAAGCTATCTGTCAAAAGAAGGAATTTTAGCAAGACATAAAAACATATAAGGTATAGAAAGACCAGAAAGCATATGGAAAAAATATACTCTCTAGACTTTAAGATATAAAAAGAAGGAAACAAGGCCACAAACCTAAATGTCCAAGGGCGGATCTATATAGGGTCTAAGGGGGGGGGGGCATGACCCCCTCCCCCCACCCCCCCCCCCCCCCCCCCCCCCCCCCCCCCCCCCCCCCCCCCCCCCCTCCCGAATTTTTTTTTTAAATGTTGATTACTATATAGAACTTTTTTTACAAGTTTATAGTATATATTATTTTGACCCTCTAATGTACAAAGAATTAGCTAGCTTAAGTGATAGTGCTTTGGCTTTCAATTTAGAGGTTGCAAGTTCGAATCTCATCTCATAATTAAATATTTTACATATTTTAAAAATCTTTTATGTATAATATTTTGCTTGCTCTTTTGTAACAATTTGAAAATATTGGTTTTATCTTTTTTGCTCATTCTTGTTTGAGTTTTAGTTTTATTTTTATTTTTATTTTTATTTTGCTATTGAAGTCCAATTAATATGACAACTTTAAGGATTTCTATATATAGTAGCACGGCCTCTCCACAATTTTAATTTTGGCTTTGCCCTTGTAAATGTCAATCATGAAGCACCAAAAACAAGTTTTGCCACCTAAGCTGTCAATAGTATCCAATTACGATGGAAGAATGTACATAATACCTAATAAGAACTAATAATAGATAATCTATATGTGTGTGTGTGTGTGTGTGTGTGTGTGTGTGTGTGTGTGTGTGTGTGTTTGTGTGTGTGTGTGTGCGTGTGTGTGTCTATATATATATATATATATATATATATATATATATATATATATATATATATATATATATATATAAAAGGTGATGTGATTGGTAAACATATATATATATATATATATATATATATATATATATATATATATATATATATATAAACATGTACAACATGAATAAAAAGGTGATGTGATTGGTAAACATATAAAATATGAAAGCTAAGGGACCAGCCTGCATGATGAGTGTCGTGTGCAATATATAACAACTACTTTATAACAAGAAAGAGAGTAATAACAACATGAAATAGTATAACTAGGTAAATCATGGAAATAGTAATCAAGGATCATGAAAAACTGAGTAAACTAGCTACTTGTACGATAACATGTGCATGAATCATTACTTGCATGTCGACAAACATGTGGCCCCCGATCTCTGAATAATATCTCCGACCATATATATTAACATGAGGGCACAACACGTCAGATATCCACATGACAATAATGTGTTTCTTCCATAGTCGCACTCATATATTTCATGTTCATGAATAACGCAAGGACAATAGAAACGCGACAAGCACGAAATACATAATTATGATATTACGTACAAGAATGTGAAAATGTAGCATTACGATATCCTCACTCATGTGTGTGAAATAGGTATATGTGATATAGTACACTAGCATAGTAACATGATAGGTAGAGATGATACAATAACTATTCATGAAATAACATGTAATATAAAAAAAACTTTAAATAGGTTATTTATATACTTGTACTTGCTTGAACCTTTAGGCGGTAAGTGGTCACATCTTGAGACGAACATAAACCCATGATACTAGATCCAAAGTCATCCTAAGAATCTCTCGTAGAAACAGGTTACCAAATATTACATTCTCACAACATTACGAACAAAGCAATGACTCCTAAACTCAGTTATTTAGTAGGAAAATATAACTTAATTATGAAATAATTATGCTAAATTTTCTTTTAAACTTAATTAATTTTGATTTCTAATATATTTCTAAAACTTTAGGTTAAACAATCAAGGGTTTCACTTTCAAGGTCCATGAAAGGCAAATCGGTCCAAACCATTGTCTAGAAAGTCAAAAGGTAAGAAGGCTTTGAAAAATCGATAGATGTTCATAGTGAAGCAGACAGAAGTTGCTACTCGCCCTCGATACAAAGCGAGGCTGGTAGTTAAAGGATACAGTCAGTGAAAATGCATGGATTTTGATGAAATCTTCTTACCGGTCGTCAAGTTATCATCTATTCAGATAATGTTAGTGTTAGCATCCAGTTTCAACTTAGAGGTTGAGCAGATGGGCGTGAAGACTGCATTTCTCTATGATGATTTAGAGAAGGAATTATACATGGAGTAGCCATAGGGATTTTATTAGCAGGACATGTCATATTTAGTCTGTCAGTTTGAAGAAGAGCTTGTATGTTCTGAAGCAGGCTCCGAGGTAGTGGTACAGAAAGTTTGAGTCATTTATGGAGAAGCATGGTTATGCATGTACGACTTTGTATAAATGTGTGTTTGTGAAGTATTTTGTCGAGGATGATTTCAATATATTATTGCTCTAAGTGGATGATATGCTATTGGTGGATCGAAATATCAACAAGATAGCAGAGTTGAAGTGCCAACTGGGCACGACCTTCTCTATGAAGGATTTAGGCACAGCAAAAACTGTAATTGGGATGGAGATAAATCGAGAAAAAAAAAGGTTCAAGCTGATTTACTTGTCCCAAAAGAAGTACATTTATTGGGTACTTCAGCATTTAGGGATTAATATGTCAAAGAAAGTAAGTAACCCCATTGCAGCTCACTTTAAGGCCTCATTTGGTTCGCAGAATTATGGGGTTAGGAAAGGAAAGTCATTACTTTCCTATATTTGGGTGCCAAAGGAATTGAGGAGGAAAGGAAAGTCATTTACAATGGAAAAGAAATTATAGAGGAAAATGATTTCAACCATCCAAGCAAGGATTAACTTTCCTACCTTGAAGTATTCAATTTTCCTTCCAATTTCCTTGGCATTTCCAAACACCATAAAGGAAAATGGATGGGAATTATAATTTCCCAAAGGAACGAACCAAACGAGGCCTAAGCTTACTGTGGAGAAGTGTCCATCTATCGATGACAAAAAAGAAGATACGAAGCGGGTTTCGTATGCTTTAGTTGTGAAAAATCTCATGTATACTATGGTGTGTACGAGGCTAGCTATTGCTTACGCAGTGGGTATGCTTAGCATGTATCTTACCAATCCAAATAGGGTACATTAGAGTGCGACCAAGTGGATTCTACGATACCTTAACACTGCTGATTGGAAGCTTTCATTTGGTGGTGACGAGCCAAAGCTAGTTGGTTATACTGACGCTGATATGGTTGAAGATGTAGACACGAGGATATCGACTTCGAGCTATTCATGATGTTTGTTGGTGGAGAAGTTTCGTGGCAGTCACGTTTTAAATGTGTGTTGCCTTATCTATGATGGAGACAGAGTTTATTGCGGTGAAGAAGACTTTCAAGGAGTTGTGGTTGAAGAAGTTTTTGTAGGAAGTTGAACTTAAGCAAGAGTAGTATGTTTTGTTTTGCGATAGTTAGAGTGCAATCCATCTTGAAAAGAATCCGACGCTTCATAGTCAGTCCAAGCATATTGCAACTCAGTATCATTGGATACGAGATGTGCTTGAAACGAAGGACGCGACGCTTGAGAAGGTTCACACGGAGGACAATGGAGCAGATAAGCTCACAAATGTTCTAGTCAGAGGAAAGCTTGAGTACTGTAGGAGGATTATTGCTTTTACGAGCTCCTCTACCTAGTTGGGAAGGGGGAGATGTGTTGGAGTCAAGTGGGGTTCCCAACCTATGTGGGGAATACCCTAGAGTGCAATCATCCATGTGTTGGAGAAGCTCGGGAGTTGAAGGCGGAGTTCTGGTGAGGACAGGCCAAGTTCAGTCCGAATTCGGTCCGAACTATGCCATATTCAAACAGAATATTTTTTCTTGGCTACCCGAGTTCGGTTCGAACTCGGTCCTACAGGACCGATATGTTAAGCAATATATACTCTAGAGGGGGTGAATAGAGTGTGCAGCAGAATATTATGAATTAAAGCACAAACACTACTATATCACTATCGTATTGCGGTGGTTATGTCACAGTTATATAAAAGCAGTAAATATGAGGGACAGAGAGCAAATGCAAACACAGTGATATATCCTGGTTTCCCTCTTATGAGGACTAGTCCAGGCCGGAGGACTCTTGCTCTGAGTTGAAATCTACTATTGGAAATACAAGCTTTAACCGAGTGCTTGCAGCTCTTTACAACACCGAGCTTAGATCCGAAGTGCTCGACCGACTTTAATTATGAAGTGTGAACTTCTTGATCAAGCCTCTAATTAAACTCTCTGAAACTTCTAGACCGTATCGTACTGGCAAGTAGACTAGAAGTTGTAAAATAGGCTTGGGATTTGAAAATGAATGTTTTGAATTAGAAAGCTAAGAGAAGAGAAGCTGCTCGGAAGAGGTCACGGATTGCCCGGAGTGACAGACAGGATCAGATCGAAATCAGTCCCACTTTATATAAAGTGAATGAGTGATTTGGAATGAAAAATTCTTCTCTATTTATAGGATTGCTAAAAACTGAGTTCTGGCAGAACTCGGATGCCAAACGTTCAAAATTTGATCGTTGCAGCCGAGTCTGCGAGAAGAACATGTTTATAGGGTTTAACAAATCATGTACCTGAGTTCGAGTTGAGTTCGGGCTGAACTCTGTCCGAACTCTGGTATGACTGGTATGACTGTTTAGGTCAAAATCTAGGTTCTAAAACTGGGTTTTTGACTTTTTGGGTTATTTTTCAAATACAGATTTTTGGGTTTTTTTAAACAAGTTTATTTGTAAACAAAGTTTGGTAGTTTGAAAATTGTTTTATGTCAAAGCCTATTTGTCAGTACGATGTGATTTACATTTTTTCTAGACTTAATAAAATTGTGTAAAATATATTTGAGAACGGAAAATACAGACGCGACGACTGAGCAAATCTCGAACGGTAGCAGTACTAATTGTCGTAGTCCGTTGTGAGCAGCCCGTATATCGAGTCCGAGTTTAGACGATTATCAAAATTGGTTAGACCATGACCAATGGGCCAATAATCTCCCATATTTGATAATTGACAAACCTTGACCGATATAACACCTTGATCAAAAGAAATCCTTCGAAATCCTTTAAAGTTGTAGTAGTTGTACCCTCTCCTCTTGACAAGTGTTTTTTTTTCCCATTGTCATTTACCAAAATGGTCTCCTGTAATTTATGCGTACAAAAAGACAAAAGTGAAGAAAGAGATAGTAACAATAAAGCATATATGTCACAGAGTAGTAATATATAAGAAGCTATATTTAAGCTAAACTACTAAGTATGAGATATGTGCATATGGCCAAAAGAGAGAATACGAATAAAAACTACTAGCATCCATAAAGAAACGTGTACTTAGTACATATGAAAGTGAAAGAGTTTTAATCTATAAAAGCAACTAGGAAAATAAAAAACTACAAAAACCAATACTACATGTTCTCAGAATGTATAACATTTCTAAGACATTATGACAATAGATAGAATCTACTAAACATAATATCTAGGCTAAAGACAATGACATCTAGATATCATCAATCCTCGCCTGTCCTGATCAACTGCGACGTCTTCACCACCAGAATTGTGAGCAGGCTCACCAGAAGATCTGAACCAATCAAATGTGCCAGCAGGATTGAAGTACTGACGTACTTCCTAATCCTCAACACGGTAGCCAAAAAAGTAGGATCTCTGGAAAAGAAGCCAGGGCCGTCAGGCTGTGGAACTGAGCAAAACGGAGATCAGCCAGTGTGTTGGAGATTGCCTGAATGTGAATGACATCATGTTATTCATAATCTCTCAACCATGCATTCCAGCGAGTCTCTAAAGCACTAACTCGATCAAGAGTAGCCTGATGCTGAGCTTGGATCAGTTGCATGTAATCTCTCATCATATGGTGGAGACCCTCAATAGTATATGGATAATCAGTGGATGGAGTACTAGCGGCTGGGGTGGTAGAAGCTGGAGCAGGAGGTGGAGCAACAGGAGACGAGTAGCAAAAATCTCAAAATGCCTAGCTGCACTAAGATGTGCAAGTTCAGCGAGGACATTGCACTCATCTAAGTCAATATCAAAGTGCCGAAAGATAAGTAGCAAGTACATCCATAAACAAGATTTCTTTGTTCATGCAAGCACATACCATCATCAATCATAGTCTTTGGGAATCAAAAGGTAATTCCAAAGTGAATATGGTAGATGGCAGACACTCAATAGCAGTTA
>JANAVB010005459.1:0-32436 GCA_029216955.1 Iris pallida
CTGATTGCTGTCATTTTTGAGTGCACAAGAGTGTACGTACTTGCAGTAGAGTCTTTGCCAGTGTTAAGAGTAGACAATGTGGCAGAGACTTCACCATTGGCTACCAACTGATTATTAGGGACATAGACAGAGCATCCCTTCGACTTGGCAGTGGTGATGGAGGCTGAAGTGGGCTTGCCACCCTTAGCCCGCTGTATTTCTTCGTAGGCGAGTTGATCGAATTGGATCGATATCACCTTCTTCGTCGAGCCGACTGACGAAGTGTCGTATTGAGTTGTTGCCATCTCAAAAGAGGAGATGGTTTTCCCCAGCAGAGTCGCCAATTTGTTTTCCATAAATAAATTCACTTTATTTATTGTGTATCTGGGAAAATTACAACTGTAGGAATCCGATCTAAAAGACGATCGCTTTATCCCTTGGACTATGCGAAGAAGAAAAGCTCTCAAAATTTTGACAGTAAGTTAGATAACTATGTATCTGTACAATGAATGAGAAAAAGAACTCTATTTATAGAGTCAAAAATAATTGAAAGGATAACTGTCTTCACAGCCTGTGCCTAGTTGAAAATCACACAGGATTTAACATACGCAAGGTTGTGAGTAGTTACTGGACGTGGCCTGTAACTGTTGGACACATGGCAATTATGCATGAGTCATGTGCAAGTTACAAGACACGCAGGCGAGAGATCAGTGGCATGGCTGCCACGTACTCCAATTTGATGAAATCCACGCAGACTTGTTGAAGACGAAATCCACGCAGACTTGGGTAAAAAAGCTTCAAAATCCACGCAAACTTGGGACAAGAAGCTTCAGAATCCACGCAGACTTGGGGCAAAAAGCTTCATAATCCACGCAGACTTGGGGCAGAAAGCTTCAAAATCTACGCAAACTTGGGGCAAGAAGCTTCAGAATCCACGCAGACTTGGGGCAAAAAGCTTCACAATCCATGCAGACTTGGGGCAGAAAGCTTAAAAATCCACGCAAACTTGGGACAAGAAGCTTCAGAATCCACGCAGACTTGAGGCAAAAAGCTCAAAATATACGCAGACTTGAGGAAGGAACATATAAGTTCAAAATACACGCAAACTTGAGCCAGAAGGCTCAAAATATACGCAATATTGAGGCAGAACTGCCAGCTGTCTTGATTCGACGTGCCTCGACTGACACAAAATCTCTGACAGTGATTACTTTTGTCAGTCGCATTAAATGACAAGAAGCTCTTTTGGTACGCCAACTTAGTGAAGGCTGAGTCTTGCTGAAGAAGATTTCAAAAGTCACGCAATAGGCGGCTATGATCTCTCGAGTTCCGTGCATACGTGGCATACGAGAAGACATTCTTCGACTGTCGTGCTGTCAGTCATGATGATACTCTGACAAAATGATGAGCTGTCTTCCAGCGTGATTTTTTTTAATATTGTCCTGTTCAACTCAGCGTGACTTTCAGACTCTGTTTTAAGGCCTACAGATATTATCGAAAGTTCATACAAGATTTCGCTTAGATTACAGAGCCGATGACTAGGCTCACTCGAAAGGATATAGAGTTCGTATGGACAGAGGACTGCAGGCTGCGTTTGATGAGTTGAAGAAGAGGCTGACGACAACCCCTATTTTGGTTTTGCCTTTGGGATCGGGAGGTTTCCCCATTTATAGTGGTGCCTCGGGCAATGGACTGGGTTGTGTCCTATAGCAGAACAAAAGAGTGATAGCCTCTGTGTCTCGACAGTTGAGACCGCATGAGAAGAACTACCCCACGTACGACCTAGAGTTGGCAGCCGTGATCTTCGTCTTGAAGTTGTGGAGACATTATTTGTACGGAGAGCGAGTGAAAATCTTTACAGACCATAAAAGCTTGAAGTACGTCTTTACACAAAAGGAGTTGAACAGGAGGCAGCGCAGATGGCTTGAGATGATGAGTGACTATGATATTTCTCTACAATACCACCCGGTAAAAGCCAACGTTGTTGCGGATGCTTTGAGCAGGTATCCCATAGCAATGTGCTTGACTTGAGATCGTCGCTTTTTAGCAGACTTAGAGAGTTTGGGCATCGAGATCGTCATTCTAGGGGCCGAGATGCAGATGATAGGCATGCAGATTCAGTCAGGATTGATGGACAGGATTTAGGAGGCACAACACCAGGATGAGCAGCTGAAGAACATTATAGCGCAGGCACGGGCCGATTTGCTAGACGATTTTACTATTGCACATGATGGTTCGTTGACGCACGGGACGAGACTTTGTGTACCTAGGGGAGAGCTTAGAGAAGAAGTTATGCAGGAGGCACACCGTTCCCAGTATTCTCTACATCCAGGAGCCAATAAGATATACAAGGATCTGAGGAACCACGTATGGTGGTATGGTATGAAACGAGAAGTGGCCCGTTTCATTTCTAGATGCCTCGTGAGCCAGCATGTCAAGACCGAGAGGCAAAGACCAGGAGGGTTATTGCAGCCACTACCGATACCCAAATGGAAGTAGGAACACATCACCAGGGATTTCGTTTCCGATCTTCCACGGTCATCAAGGGGGAAAGATGCGATTTGGGTCATCGTTGGCAGGTTGACCAAATTGGCCCACATTATACCATTCAAGGTGGGGTTATCTACAGAAAGGTTGGCAGAGCTTTATGTGAAGCAGATAGTTAGGCTGCACGGGGTGCCTGTGAGTATCGTGTCAGACCACGACATCATATTCACGTCTCACTTCTGGAAGAGTCTACAGAATAGCTTGGGCACAGCGCTTAAGTTCAGCACCGCCTATTATCCGCAGACGGATGACAGACGCCCGAGGATATGCTACGGACGTGTATGCTTGATTTTGGCAACTCGTGGAAGGACCACCTTCACCTCGTGGAGTTCTCCTATAACAACAGCTACCAAGCTAGTATCGAGATGTCCCCGTTTGAAGTACTGTACGGATGGAGGTATTGTACACTGCTATCTTAGGACGATGTGGGCGAGCGAGCGCTGTTAGGACCAGAGATGGTAGTAGATGCTGCAGAGAAAGTCAAGCTGATTAGAGAGCGGCTTCGCGTGGCTCAGGATAGACAGAAGCACTGGGCCGACAGTCGCCGTAGGCCGTTAGAGTTTGAGGTTAGCAATTTGGTATTTTGAAAATTTCTTCGACGCATGGCACTATTCGTTTCGGTAAAGGCGGTAAACTCAGTCCACATTTCATTGGGCTATTTCGTATTCTCGAGAAGATCGGTGCAGTAGAGTACCGATTAGCATTGCCGCCTGCACTGGAAGGAGTGCACAACGTGTTCCACGTGTCTCAGCTGAGACGATACGTTGCGGACCCCGGTCATGTCTTGGATCATTCGGAGATCGAGGTGGGACCGAGTCTCAGTTACCAGGAGCAGCCCGTAGAGATTTTAGACCGCAAAGAGAAGTTCCTGAGGAATCAGACGATTTTCTTGGTTCGTGTCGCGTGGAGGCACCACTCCCCGGGCGAGTCCACATGGGAGAGAGAAGATGAGTTGCGCGAGCACTATCCCTATCTCCTCGATCCATGAGGTAATATCCCGTGACTTGTCTATCTCAAATTTCTAGGACAGAATCTTTTCAAGGGGAGGTAGATTTGTAAACCCTTGATCAAATTTCCACTTTTGATAAAACTTTTTAACATTTTTCTTTTTGGAACATTTAATTGTTATGTTATCGGAGTAAAACTGGAAATATATGTTATGTCAGGGACCTAAGTATAAACTTGAGATTCAAATCTCAAGTTCTATTTAAAACTTACACTAATGGTCAGCCTTCAATTCAAATTCCTATTATTAAACCGCAAAGAGCTAAACCCCCTTCAAATTCAAATCCAGTCGAAATTGGATCCCTCCAAACTGGAATTCAAATCGGATTCTCCCTTATCGATTAACCTTTAGTATAAACTGAACTCTCTCTCTCTCTCTCTCTATATATATATATAGAGTTCTGTCGACCCCAAAGAAGAAACCCTAAAACCTTGCCACCACATGTTGTTCTTCAGTCGAATTAACCTCGGAGTATCTCGTGGAGAATAGACGTTCAAATTCTTCATCAGGTACTCCGTTTTACACAACGTTTTCCTATCAAATCTTTAAATCTAGCAGTCATCATCATGTTGTAGGTATTTGTTAAAATTCCTAGTAGAATCCAGATGAAGAATAGAAAGAACCGAACATCAGGGATAAGGTTGGGGTGTTCTAACCCCTGGGTACAACAAAGGAATAGGAAATGGTGTCAGTATAGATTTGAGCCCATATCAGGGCAATAAAGTTCGAGTATTGAAGGGGGGTATGGGATTGATATATCTAGCTATAGGTATGAGTTCCCCTGTATGTGTTAAAGACCAGTAGGAGTATACATTAAGATGAGATTGGTGGCCCTCATACAAGGTACAGTTAGAAACTAGTGTGGACTATTACCTAAACCAGGGGGAACTGTGCATCAAGTACAGACTAGAGTAGACCTACACTCATGTACCCATCTGTTCAAGACTCATGGCCTTGTACCATAAAATTACTTGTCCAAAAATATATTGATACAGATGGAGTAATATCCACCAGATTTATAGGGATGGTCCAGTTACTCTAGGGTAACATATTGGTATAGGTAATTACCTGCAGTTGGTACCCTGTGTCAGTTTGGATAGAGGATACCACAATCCCAAGCTAAGTTCAGGTGCAAGCTGTGAGCATGACCCTGCCTAATAACATGATTGGCAACTTTGAATAGGTGGTCTCTTGAGATAATGACCTGAGATGGGACTCTTTCGAGCTCTCATCTGTATACCAATGTGAAGTAAATCCTTTAATGCACCTGAATAGCAGCAGGACCAAGTGCAGGTATGTACAACAGATGCACATGGTCAAAAATGCAGCAGGCAAGGTTGGTACAAACCTGGACATCAATAAAACCTTTGTGCAATGAGAATCGTGGGTCTTTGCCAACTGGGTGATTGATGAAGGTGGGTAGGGGCACTGCTAAATTCAGTTAGCACCAGGATAGGCAGGCAGGATAGGAGTATAGGATCTGTCCCATAACAGTTGGGTCTAATCACAGGGGTATGTGGTCTTATCCCCAAATTCTGAGGTACTATATATGATACTAGTAGGATAGCTAAGTCCAATCAGACTTTAATTTGGTAATACAGAGATAGGTAAAAGTCTCTTAGCCATGCCTCTTTAACCAACGAACCTGACACCCATAAGCAATAAGCAAAGCATATGACCAATAGGTTGGTACATACCTAAGCTAAGGGTACCAGCAAAGTTGTTATAGAAGAGGGTAAGCCTTATAGACAGATTAAGGAGTATGGCATGGGGGGTAAGTACTACACAAAGAGTTGGAGTATCCTTTACATACTGGTGTAATATGCAGGAGGTTCCACATATAGACCTTTAGTTAGTAGGAGGGTTCATATCCTTTACACATGTGGACCTGTAATATGCATGAGGGTTCATATGGACCTGCAGTTAGTAGGAGGGTTCATATACTTTACCTACTGGTGTATTTCGAGAGAGTCCTATCATTTAAAGGCTTGCAATAGCAGTACCAAGTTGGAAAGAGACAGGGCTGTGTGGACAAGTTCAGGGTGGTCTGCAGCATTAGTCTGTACTAGTGAGTCAGGAATGGGTAACAGTGAGTTGGGGAAAGTGAAGCCTAGTATGTATTAGAGTAATGGGTATGATCTACATATTCCTACTGGGCAATGGTACAAGACTAGCTTATATTATTATCTGAGTTCATTTAGCAAGGGTTGCCAATATTGGATGCATGGGATCTTGCATGCCCTTCTTTGCCCTGATGTACTCAGGTGTTGTCTGAGTGATTCGAAGACATCATATATCACCTAGCATGTAGAGGACTACTAACCTACTGTAAGAAGAAAATCAAGAAAATTAGTGAAATAGACTATAGATGGATAGTTATCTTGGAAGGACTGTAATGACATGATATATATATACATATAACACATGGGTAAAAATCACCAGTTTGTACAACAGGGAAAAAAGACACTTAGGGTTAACAGGTTGTACCCCAACTAAGAGTAGATGGAAACTAGGAAGCCTAGAGCCCAGTTTAGTTGAAAGATATACTATAAACCAAATGGGAAGGTTAGTTTATTTTAGAATCACTCATTAATATTGTGTTTCATTTAAAATAGGTTACTTGGATCTCGATTGGGACTCTGACTAGTGCCAGCAGCCCAGGACGCTAGGCGAGTACAGTTTATTGTTTGTTTTCGATATTGATCTTTACTATGAATCATTTTTAGTAATGGATATGTAATTTTCTGTTTTCATGTTTTTGATATATTTTGCCGTGTCGGGGATGTAAAGTACCAAGGATGTGTGATCTGACCTTATACAATGTATACCGTATAGATAGTGATTTATTTATATCGTGTAGATAGTGATTGATTTTATACCGTATAGGCAGTGATTTCATTATTGTATTATACCATGTAGACAGTGTTACATTAAACAGTGTAAATATAGTAGATAGTGTCGTATAATTGTCCCAAGACCGGTCACATATCAAAGGTACTTCAGTCAGTCAGTCAGTCAGTCAGTCAGTCAGTGAGTATTCTTTTTTGTATTTCATTTACTGTCTTTTGTAGTAATTTATCTTTCTCCATTTTATTTTCCAAATCATACATTTAAAGGCTAACCTCTCTTGTATAGTCATTTTTATATATTGAAGCTGCATTCAGTAAATTGTACTTGTTCCATCCTGACTTGATAAGCAAACAAATTTTAGGTGATTACGAAGAGGTCGTGTGTCCTGACCAGTACGGCCCGTACTTTGGAGATATAGTAGAGATGGACATTGCTTATCAGGAGGAGTACGCAGCATCTGATCCTGCTGCGCTTGCTTAGTTATATTTAGTTAGTGCTGAGTAATTATAGTGGATACTGAGTTCATTTTGAGACATATAGATGAGATTTTATTTGTCTTTAGTCATCACAGATTTCTTTTTATGATATGGTTCTATTTATATTCATCTTTTAGATGCTGAGTTGTGATATTGAGTTGTTGATTCCCAAGTGGTAATATCTTTTATTGCGTGGATGTTCATCATATTGTTACAGCGTTCTACCGTCGACTCTGCGGCGTAGGCTGGCGTGCGCACGGTTCATGCCCAATTATTGGGTACGGATCGTGACACACGTGGCTGACCCAAACAAAACTTCGTATGCGCCTGAAATCCATGCGCCCAAATAAAGCTTGCACCTCTTAAGCCATGCACCCAGACTTGCTATTGATCTCCAGAAGTCATATGCCAAGTCTCCTTATGCGTTAGATCTCCCAGGCGTATCAAATCTATCATCCTTCAATAGATTGAGAACTTTGAACAATGTACACGCGCCATATGTCGTTGACTCAATCTTTCTCATGAATGGGTGCCAACCACCCAAGATCTCAACAACAAACGAATCTTAAAAATTGTCACGTATCAGCTCATCCGCAGCCCAACGGTACAGTTACACCAGATTCAGTTCAAAGCCTCCTGGGCGCAGCGCCCCTGCGCCTAACAAAGTCATGCATGTAGCATTTCTACATACAAAATTTTCATACGCGCATCGCATATGTGCGCATAAATGGATCATTCTACCACCTATAATTAAAGGGGTCATTCCTTCATTCAACCGCCACCGGTTTTGATCACATATTCAGAGTTAGAGCTTACTTCAGGAGAGCCGAATCGCCATTCAGCCAAGACTTGCATTCGCTTCCTGATTGTCGTTAGATCATCAATGAAGTAAAGGATCAACCCTCTATCGCCACTAGTCCCCAGAAAAAAAGTATACTCGAAAGATCCCACCGAGGATCCAAGTTGTACTATATTCGTTTGTTAATACAAAAAGTTCTCAATTACTTTGTAATGGCAAACAAGCTGGAGATTCTGCTGGAGACCACTTTCTCTTCCAACGAGAAGGTAGTATCGCAATTCAACAACATCAAACTTGGATCCTTCCAGAAGACACGGGTGGTGTGTTTCGATCAGCAAGTATATGTGGAGTTCATCTCTTACGGCAGTACGAGTCCTTCGAAGCGGCTGCCGAAGCCGAAGAAGAATCGCCAAGTCTGGATACCCAAGTGCGATACGTCGAGCACTAAAACTGAAGGTACTGCATCGGCGTAGCCACTCCATCCTGCTGACTCCACCAGCAAGCAAAATACTGCTTCTAGAGCGGCGTATCTGTCAGAAAAACACAGTGTTGACTGCAACTCCCAACCTGCTTCATCAAATTTAAAGATGATAAGCCAAAAGAACAAAGGTGCAGCCACATTCTCGTGCGCGAGCTCTGCTGCACATGAGAAGCCTTCTGTCTTCGACAGAATTACTTGCCATCAGGGCAAGAAAAAGTTAGATTCTGAGTACTATACGCCTTTCCAGGCTAGTACAAAGAAATCCAAGTCGACACGTTTCACAGCCCGCACCTGGTATAGGAGCATGATTAGTGAACAAAGCCCAGGCTACGCTGCAGCATCGGCAGTAGAACGCTATCTAGGTTACTAACTATCTATCTCACACAATGATATAGTGTACCTGTCATAGATCTCGACTCTAAATGGAAGACAAGTATAATGATGACACTGAATACTCAATCACAATCTAAAACACGATAAGATATCAAAAAAATCTAATAAACTACAAAGTCTGAAACATCAACAACTTCCAAATACAATATCCATATCCAAATCTCAAATATAATAATAAGTCTCCATTATATAGACATGCCAAGAGTTATAACAGTGAATGTAACACAAGCTATAATGGTAACTAATTCCGTCATTTATCACTCATGAGTATCAAGACCCATGGTTGCTATCCCCTCCTCGGATCCATAGAATACGGGACACATGTCCCCTGAGCAGTCATCTAAAAAATATATCCAGTCAGTATGGAATAGCACATCTCCTCTAGCAATTCCAATTAAACAACAAAGACTATAAAATAGTTATAGTAAGTAATACTTGATGAACATGGGAAGAATGAGTCAGGAAATGAAATAGAATAATAGCTAACTAGAGTACAAGGAAAGTAAATTTGGTAAACCAGAAGAACATGGTAATAAAGGCTGTAATAAAGATAACTAAACTAGAACATGTGTGATATGATTCTAATAAGTATGATATGAGTCCAGCAGTATAATGTGAGTCCAGCAAGTAAGCACTAAACCAGTGTGTTTTGAAATACCACTTTCGACATCTAAACGGCTATGGGTAAATACGAAAAATCACACACTTGGCAAGTGTGCGACGGTTATCTTTCCAGATTAGACCAGTAGTAAATATGGCACATCACACGCTTGGCCTAGCGACGACGGCTATCTTTCCAGATTAGACCAGTAGGGGTGATTCTAGCATGTTTAGCAATATTTACATGTCTACTCGAGTATTTTCTCGCCGCGACTAGTACCATCCATATCCCGACACATAAATTAAGTACAAATTCGGCCAAAAAGTAAGTGTTGCTAGTTGGGATTTTAGTAGGTGGTTCTAGCGAATGATTCCAGAAATAGAGGCTAGACAGGTAAGATACATGTGTCGTAAGTAAATGAATCAAGAAATGTCAATCTGTGTCATGTCAGAGAATCAGATAATACTATACTAGAAGCTGAATCATAGTAATTATCAGATAATGAAAACTATTAGAGAATGTACTCTTTTGTAGTCCTGAGCAGTAAATATGGATCGATGCCCAAAATGGTGTCACACAAACCTATATGAGATATACAGAGTTACTTGGTGTTCTAGAGTAAACAATTAATTTAAATGCACTAATTATATGCTTTTAGACCTTTTCTAGATCATAGAAGTCAAACGAGGTCAAATCTAGTCAAAACTAGGCTTCCGGGGTTAAACTAGGTCAATCTAACTTAAATGTTGACTTTCGGGTCAATCTGGTCAAATTGAGTCAAACTAGAATATATAACTTATTATCTACCATCTATATTTACCTTAGTTAATATCCATAACATACCCTAGCAATTCTCGTATATAGATACCCAATTCCATACCTATTCCTAGACAATTAGCCTATACACAATACCCACACCATATACCATTCACCCACACCAATATACCAATTATCTATATATAATATATATCAATATCCTACATACCATATACCCTTATATCTATAATAATGAATACTCATGATACTCTACTCGATTACCTATCTACTGCATACATAGATACACATACACATCTATACACAACCATATATCTAACTATCTATTTATATATATGCACATCTATCCCTCCATCAATCCAACTATTTGTTTATCTATCTATTTCACTCTATAATTCATTATCCCTATAACTAACTACCAAACTATCTATCTATTTATCTCCTATCTAGCTCCTATCTGTCTAATCCTCCTCTCCCCTTATTTCTAATTACCTGTTCACTGATGCTCTCCACATTTTCCTTACACTTACACTACTATATAGCAGCAGCACTCTACTCTCCATCTAAAGCCTCTTGCTGCTGTTACAATCAGTACAAAGTGCACAGGCCTTACAATTGGACCTCTTCTTCTCCTTCAACTACCCTCGACACAAGACACTCATACACACCACTGACACATATTTACTACACTAACACAAACTGCCACAGACTACTAACTTTACAACATTATCAACTATTAGCCTACACTAATATCCCTCATCGATACCTGTCATATACTTATACTCATCTCCTATGTAGGGACAGACATATGGGTTTATAGGGGACACACATATACATCAACACATGAGTATCCACCTGTGTCCAAAGTGATACACAAATCAGTGGCTTGAAAACACAATATGTATATCTAACCCTGCTGCCAAGCCAAAGGCCAAGCATGGCCTGCGTACACAACTAAATTCCTATGCATACTTCCCATCTACTTACCTGCCTAACCCCTACTACTCGTATTAGTGTATCAAAGTAATGTTGCACTTGCCTATTTCTCCCAAGTCCTTCTACCTAACTGCCATGAACCTTTTTCTGAAACACAAGCATGACTTCCCCAATCCTATCTACTATTAGTCCAGTGCCCCTAAATATCTTGTGCACCTGCTCTAAAACCCAAACCCAAGCCATAGCTAATGGGTCCTTCCTCTTCCTAATGCAATAGGTAAGGTTTCCCCTTATCGTCAACTGAACACACCATGTATAGACCTATCTAATACAACGTGTACATGGCTGGATACCAACACCTTACCTATCCCTCACTGGCACCTAACACAACTAAATTCATTTCTCCATCTCCCAACTCTTTCCTCCCTATCCCGCTGCTTCATTTCTTCCTTCACTCTGACTTCTATTTCCTATTTCACTTCTCCTATCCCTCTCACACACCCAGGCATGTGAGAAGACACACATACACACACACACACACACATAGGTACTCTATACACCTGTTGTCCCCTATTCACTCTCTATCTAACACTCGTACTCGAGCTACTCACATACACAATGACACTCTCCATTTTCTTATCAAAACTGAACACACATATATTACCCTCACTCATGTATACTGGTTGACACACACTCTGCTCTTCTGTAGGACTTGTCCTTCCCACACATCCACCCTGTATGCATATGTGTATATACTCCATTGGTAAACAAGCAAGTAAAGAGCAACCTAGTGTTGCTGCCGCTGCTACTGCCTGCTGCTACCCTTTAATTCTATGTACAGATTTCCCAAGTCCCCTCCCCATCACTCCTAACTCCCAACTGGCCTTCCTTTCTTTCCTTACTGCCATAACTTGTTCTTCCTTAAATCCCTGTACTCTACCTATTTACCTGTCCCTTAACCTGCCTTTACCTAGGGTGTATCCCCACACGTCTTGTACACAGGGCCAAGGCCTCCAAGGTTTCTGTTGCTTATATCTGGAACCATCTCCACTTTCCTTAATGTCTGCTACTACAGTCAATGGGACTGCTAACAGTAGCAGTGAACACTACCCCCCTCAACTCATATATAGGACTGATACATGTGCATATGTTGAATAAGGATTGAACACATTTGCCCTCTCTCCCTTCCATCAATTGATACATCTAAGAAGTGGCCCATACCTACCTAGCAGTCGACTGAACAAGGTAGTGGTATAGGACTGAACATAGATTATAGGGCTGATGCATCAAGCTAAGTCTAACAAAGCCCCCTTCTCCCTCCCATACAACTATTGCCATTACCCCTACACGCAAAATAGTCCATCTATATATATCAACAGTCTAATATACCCAAACAGTCTACATTGCATATATTAAAACAGTCCATATATGTCTACAAGCCCCTATGGCACACAAATCCCTCAAACTTAATCCTAATCATTAGATATGCTCGCAAATGCTAACCTATATCAATACACACCTAAAATAAGGATTAAAACTAAAATTAAGAACATGGGGTGTTCCTTTGGTCTTTTTGCCAAATACTTGGCGTGCATATCACGATATGCCATGATACGCACTCCAAATGGATCCAAACTCGACCCGAAGTATATCCACATGTCCCAAATCACAATTAAGACTCAAGAAATTATTCTTAAACCCTAGGAATGTCATTATCGGATTTCTTCCAAAATGGGTCTAAATACAAAGGAGAAAGTCCTCAAATGGAAGGAGAAGAGTCAAAACTCCTCACCATTGGTAACCCTAATGCAAGGGGTCCCTAATTGATGCATATACACTATTTACTATGAATTAAAGGGTTTAGAATGCATTTACCTATAGGTGATGGATTTCCAATGAAAATGGCTCCAAGATCTAGAAATCTTTAAGCTCCATGTGCTCCAACCTCCAATGTCTTGCTTCTAGATTCTTCTACTCACCATGGGGAAGAGAATATAACAAATGTGGATCAATTTGCAGCAGATTTGATGGTAGAAACAATTTGGGAAAAAAACCTCTAATTAGGGTTAGGGTTTTGAATGGAATAAGGAGTAAGAAGATGAAGTGAGGCTATAAATAGAAAGTGGGCTACCATATGAGGTTTAGTTTAGGGTTTTGGCTAATGTAAGTTGTATACTAAGCACCTCTCTAATGTCATGACAAGTTTAGGGAATATGTCTTTCTTTCTAATTTGGTGTTTAGCCTAAATTCTATTCAATCTTGCTAGCTAACAAGGGCTAACTAGAGACTAACAAAAAAGGGTTTTAATACTTGTCTAGTCTCATTAATTAGGTTTACCAGGGTCACTAACAACCATTCTAACTAATGGCTAACCACTAATCATTCAATAATATAGCATATGCACTATATTAAATATTATAGATAATTAATCTAAAATATAATTACTAGTTTGGAAAAATAGATTTATTACTGAAAATATAATTTGAATACCATTAGACACATTAATAACAAGAAATAGAAAAAGTCAAAATATCCCTCTCCAGGAAAGTGGTGGTTAGAACACGGGCTATGCGTCCTCAATGTGTATGCCAGCAGCAAACCAAAAACGTGCGCTGAAAGTCATATGCGCAGCTGATGGTAAGCTGTATAGAGTTGACTCAGATGCTTATATATCTGGAATTGGTCAACTCTCAAAGTCCCCCTTCCACTTGGGCACATCTCATACGCAGGAACCAAGTCAGGGGCCAAATCTTGTGGTGTCGAACCCATGCGACGACGTGGGCTATGCGTATGAAGTGGATTCGACTCATAATATGTGTTTTTCTTTCACCAGTGATCTGGGTGCATTTCATGTGCTGGACTGGATCAAGGGGCGCATCACTCACATAAACACCCTGACGCTTAGCTTTGACAAACACCTGAAGAGGGTGTAAATGTGAACCTCTCTTCACAAGATTTATGTAATGTGATCACTCATAAACGTAGATCGGGAGACGACTACCACGCACAACGCAACCCTCACGGGGAATACTTGTGCTTCGGTCACCATCAACTGCTGCTATTACAAAATAGTAGCCCCACCACCAAGGTAGTCTGTGTTCCAGCGACTGCAATCTACCGCACATATCTGACATTGTCTCGAAAAGAGGGACCAATCGAAGGCGAGGAAGAACTTTTGGTCTCTTCGTGCCACGTCATCTCCAGTTCTTCTGCTCCCAAGAGAAATATAAAAACCGATAATCCTCCGGCCTCGGCTAGTATATCAAAGAGCCGATCACGAAGGAATAAAGAAATCATCCTTACTGTTAGGGTATTCCAGAATACCCGATCAAAAGTAAAGACCACATCGACAGTACAGGTTGGGGTAGTCAGACCCCGATTATCCATAATAATCCCTCATTCGAAGATGGGGACATCTGTCAAGGAACTGACACCGATGAGGGTAGGGGTAGCCAACTCTGGGATTGAGAGGAGGAAGCCTTGATGTCGACCTTCCCGTAAGAAAATGAGGCTGAAAGTAAAATGCCAACCGTTCCATCTACTTCAGCCCATGTCATGCCTGTTTACATAACAGGGGGTGGAAATTAAGGAGAGGGAGAAGCTTCGACTCTGGATCTCGTACATCGTATGGATAACCTGGAGACGGGCCTTACCACCCTTACTACCTCCATACAGGCCTTGACTCAGGTCATGTTCGACATCCAAACACCTTGGCTGCCTAACCTCCGACAAGGGCTCCTAAATCTGTCTGTCCTAACCTACAAACCAATAGGGAATTGAATGTACCGCCTTATTCATCTGCTCATGCCTCTACTGAGGAACTGTTCGAGCTGGTGAGAGAGCTGCACGCCAACGTAGAGGATAAGGACAAACATGAGGAGCGTCAGAAGCTCAGGATCCGGCAACCTTACCCTCCTGAGTGGAACAACGTGGTTTATCCCCTAAGTCTAAACCACAGTCTCCGATACCATTCGATGAAAGGGAGTCGCCTCGTCGGTATCTAACCTATTTCTACTCCATGATGGGGCATTTTACAAAAGATGACACCTTGCCTACAAGTCTGTTCATCGAGACATTGAAGGGGTGGCCAATGAATGGTTTTACAGCCTTCCCGATAATTGCGTATCCTTCTTAGAGGATCTGAAGCATCTCTTCCTTTTCTCGATTCTATGATGGTGGAATGGACATGACAATGTCTTCCCTCATAGAAATCACCCAGAAGGAAAAAGTGACAGTTCGGGCTTATATCGAGTGCTTCCGTCAAGCATGTCTAAGGCTACCTCCTGGTATTCCTGAGCCTGTGCTGATGGATTCCTGTCGCAAGAACAAGACATCGGCAGTTAAACTTTAGGTCTACTCCACCTAATACATAGACTAGACCGCACTCATTATCGGTGTTGAAAGTACCAAGATGAAATCTCGGGATGCTCGTCTTCTGGAAGTCAGCTTCCCTGCGTTCGATGAAAAGAAGAAACACCCCGCCAATAGCGATAGCAATGGGCGTGAGTCTTCGACTGAGGAGGTGCCTTCCGCCACCACTACAGTTGCCCAAGGGGAGGGTCCATCCCAACCTCCAACAGCAGACAAATAGAAGCAAAAGGAGGTTCATTTTGACAAGCCTCTGAGAAAGACGATGCTTCGGGGTTGACTGTTACGACTCGCCACCAGATTTCTGGATACGAGTCGGACACGCCTGGCCTATGTTGTAGACAAAACATTGTAAGCTGTATTTAATCCCTAGGAACTCCAATATCATGGTATCTAACCATGGCTCAATCACAGATCTAGTAATGAAACAATCCAGCACAACGCACACGATCACAGATTACTATATCTTTTTGGTACATCATACATGTCAACCTCTGGAGACAAATTCGGTAACTAAATCGAGAAGAAAATAATAATACATCTTTCTCATGAAAACTGTCCAATATATCAAAATACCTACATCTGGACTTCTAGCATCTTCTAGGAGTCGTCATCCACTCTAGCGCCATCTTCTTGCCCTGGTCTAATATGTCAACTTTCCAGTCAGAAAAGGGGAAAAGTACATCTACAACACTGAGACAAATATGACATACACACAAGTAAAGATTCAATGAACATGACTAACCTGAATCACCTGAGATGCATAATCTATTGAAACATGAAACAAGAAAATCATGACACGTGATTTGAAATACATATAAAATATGTCACCGTCTGGATAAAGATCAAGAATAAGAACAAGTATATGGTACGACTTAATCACACGTGTACAGGTATGAAATTAAGCTATCAACATGAATTCCTAGTTGGACTTTGGTCACATATTCGTAGTATTTTCCCTCCCCAAGATGCAAGTATAAGATCAAGAACATAATAAGTACCAGAACCAGAAGTACATGATAAATTGTGTAAACAACGTATCCATCATGAATACAAGTCCACATGCAGTAAATGAGTCAAAGCCATAGAATGTACTTGCCTTTGTCCTTGCAAATCAAATGAGTCTTAAATAGCCACCTAGAATAGGGCAATAATAGGTTAGATTCTAACAATGGCAACTCGCTAGCTAACTATCACTATCTATAAAGACTAACAATATAGTATTACTAATCAAATATATTAATAATGATAGCAAGAAAATAATTTAGAAAATAATATTATTTAAATAATATCTAGAACTTGAATATGGGTATTTACTAGCAAAATAATTTAGAAACAATTTTATTATTTAGGAATATTTCTACTAGAAAAATATTATATAGGTACTAGCATATTAATAACCGTAGCAAAAGTAGATTTTAGTAAAATACTGGCAAAATTAGTTTTTCTTTTAATATAATATTTAGTATCTACTTTACAAAAATATTTGTTATCAAAAATATTACAAGATAATAGTAATAATAATAATGTTAATAACAATAATAACAATGGCAATAATGACTACATTAATAGTAATAACAATAATAATATTACTACAATAATAATAGTGATTAATAACCTAGCCTAACCATTCCAGCCTAAAAACTAAGCCTGCAACCTAAACCCTAACTCTATTTCCCTTATTTTCTCTCTACTGAGCCCAAGAAGAGGCCCAGCCAAAAACTCTCAAGTCCATAGTTCCAAACAAATACTATTGTTGATATCTCCTATTCTTTTTTATTTTTTTTTAATTGCAGCCCACTCTAGTAGCCCACCAACCCGACCCATACCCATACACACAAAACCCTAACCCATCACTTATTCTCTCTCGCTCTCTCAGTTCTTCTCTCACAACCAAAATTCTCTAAACCCTAATACTAAGTAAGAAGAAGAGCATGAGGAAGAAGAAACAGCTGATGAAGTTGAAGGCTCGAGAGAGTGAAGCTTACCTCGACGATGCTCGGCGGCTCGGTCAGGCGGAGGTGCTCGAAGTCTTATGGCTGGGTTCAAGAGACTACGGCGGAGAAGCAGGATAGGCGATGGAGGACTCTGGGCAAGGTAGATCTCGTGGAGGCGGCTTCCAGCGGTGGGGAAGACCAGATTGGGGTCGATCCGATAGCGGATCTGGCGACGGAGTAGTGTCGCGTGCCTTTGGCTCGGCAAGTCAATATGGTCGAGGACAGCTCCAGTTCAAGGTTGTGATGGTGCAGATCCGATGCAAGGTTGATCTCGAGGACGCGATGGTGGTAAAAGATAGATCCGGGCTAGGCAAGGCAGATCCACGGCTAGAGGCGACGGCTCGAGGAACCCCAGCGGCGGTCCACGCGGGTAGAGGAGCGCTGGAGCTCCGGAGCAGGTGGTCGAAGCCACAGATCCGACGATCTGAGGTGTGGAGCGGCTGATGGCGGCGATCTAGATCCAGGCGGTGGTCGTGAAACTCGTCGTCGGCGGTGGTCAAGATCTGAAGGAGGTATTGCAGAGGAGTTTCTTGACGGCGGATTTGAACTCCTACGAGTAACCCGTCAGACACAGCAATGGCGAAGCAGACACGGTAGAAACTATTATTAAGGTTAGGGTTTGTAATGTTGAGATCTACCTATAATGGTGTCCTATGAGAGTTTAGACACAGAGAGATGTATGTCCTGTGTCATGGGACACAGGACACGCCAGGGGGTTGAGGGTGGACACGGGGAATGTTCGTGTCGGAGGAATATAATTGTAAGGAAAGGAATAAATGAAATGAATCTGGACACGATGGGACACGATCACTAGGACCACAAGAGTAGTGATTAAGAATAATAATCAGCAATAATGGTGGCTATTTATAGCTTGATTAGGAAGGTCCTAGAATTTTTAGGCACATAGGCTGAAAGAATATTCTTGGAATATTCTAGGCCAATCAGAATTAGCCTAATAATTCTAGAATGTTCTCATTAGAACATGTGACTAGACATTCCACAATGACATTTCTAAAATAATCAGTCAAATTAGTGAAAATTACAAGTCTGCCATTACCAGATTTAGAAAAATATAATTAAATAAACTTAAATTAATAATAATCAATTAATCTCGAAATATTATTTTCAATAATTAAAAGTAATTAGTATAATTATAATTAGCTAGCAAATAAATCCTTTTAAGATAAACTCAATTAGAATAAATAATTATAGTTAATTAAAATTGTTTAATCAATTAGAATAAAATATTCTAAAAATATTAAAATATTTGTAAAAATTCTAAAATTTATTTATTTAAGAATAGAGGGGTTACAAATCTACCCACCATAGAAAAATTTCATCCTCAAAAGTTCAAATGGCATAATAAGTACGATTGAGAATAACTAATTACGAAAATTTAAAAATAATTAACATTGTTTAAATATAGAACCAAAATTTAGGTACGATTAGTATAATCATGATTATCTAGGAGTGATCATGCGTTCAAAATCAAAATAGTATTAAAATGACTGTTATGATTTAATTCTAAATATGATCAAGAATATAATCAAGAATATAATCGTCACCTAAGTACCATCAAAAATCATTTTAGGCATAGCTAGAACAGCTAGGAATAAAATTCAATCATTCAAATACGGTTAATTAAATATGGTCAAAATTATTTTGGCTTGATATAATCACAACTATTATGGTCATACGTGCTAAAATACGATAAATATAGAAATGATACGACTAAGAATAAAACAAGAAATTTGAAAATTTATCTTTACCAGAAATCAAATTTAAACATGAGCAAAAATTAAATTCTAGAATTTGATTCGAAGCACGATCAAAGGAATCAAATCGTTTAGGCAATATTTTGATAAAATCATTTAGGTATAAAATTTTCAAGTGATATAGGCATGATCAAGTTAGATGTGATCAGAATATGATCAAAAATTACTTAGGTATGCTCAAGGCTAGCCATAACCAAGAGAACTAAAAATTGTCTAAGCATGATCAAAATTACAATCATTTAGATACGGTCAAGGGTAGATTTTATATCTAGTCACGGCAAAAATCATATAAGTACGGTTTAAGGGTTATCTAGATATGACTAAAATTAAAATTTAAGCACGATAATGAAGGTAATCAAAGTGATATAATCATAAATGAAATCTAGTGTATGTTTTTATTGAAAACCTAATAGTGATTATAAGAATAGGAGGAATATCAAAATTAAGGGAAGTCAAACAATGGTTACAAGATAGGATATGCATGAAAGAAAATAACTTATAAAAATAATTATCTCATTAACACCTCATGCGGAACTAATCTTCTAAACTTGCTAAACTAGCTAAAACTCACAACACGCAGAGAACTAAAACAACCACCGCAGTCACTAATTCTGTTCTTAACTAAAACGAATCCATATAAAATCGACTAATTTAACTTCCATCACGAGGAGTTTATTTGTAATACCAATTTATTTCAAATTCTAACCTTCCAAATCTTACTACAATCATAATTATCGATTAATTAGCAAATCCTCAAAAATCCCTATTGAATCAATCTATAATTTCGAGAACTTCAAATCCAGAAACCAACTAATAAATTTAAATCCTCAATGTTTGACAATCATCTAAAAAACTCAACTGCTCTTTTACTTCAACCATTATCCAGCAACTTCCTCAGTGTGCATTCCATAATTTCCTACCAGGCTCTTGTCTCCATTACATACTAATACTTTGATACAACTCTATAATAGCTTTCTATGGGTTATATTCGTCCTTTCCATGTATAGCAATCATGTAATTTCTAAAAAAAATTATCCCTTTAAATGTTCCTTTACTTCGATCTTCTTATCTTGAAGTATAGTTCCAAATTCATTTCCTTTGTGGAAGAGCCTTGTCACATCCTAGATTTTCTTTGCCAACTCTACTTATGGCTTTCTCTATCTTTCTGTGTAACTCATGTCCTTTTAAATCATAACATTGGTCATTCTACGAAATGGCTATATTCTTTCATTTGTTGGAGTCCAGTGCCCAAGCACTAGTAAACACCACTAATGGTTCTATCATCTTCCTCTCAAATAAATCACAAGCTCTATGATTTGTAACTCTCTCAAGACTTATTACTAACTATCTTTCCCAAATCTTTTTTTACTACATTTTCCCCCTGTAACTAACTTAATTGAAATGCTAATTCCCAAGGATACCTAAAAATGAGCTAGGTAACTATCTATGTTTCCCCTGTATATAATTATCAACTATATGCACACACACACACACACACACACACACACACACACACACACACACACACACACATATATATATATATATTTAATATATATATATATAAATATATATATATATATATATCCAAAATTGTATGTCGACTATCTAATATAGCAATCTTACAAAGTACATATATACATAGCTATCAAAATATGCAACCTTTAACAAAATACATGTAATACATTATATTTGAATCATGAAAGAAATAGGCTAATAGATGTTGGAAAATAGTCCTAATGAGTTCTAAAAATCAAGTGGGAAATATATGAAATCTATGGTAATAGAGATGATGAGATCAACCACTAAGGCCAAAATCTAAACAAATCAATAAAATTTTGGTAAATTTGTCAATGTCGATAAGAGACCAAACATGGTATATAACACGAATATAGTCTAAATGGTATCCGAAAACCATATCTGAAGTCACTTTTCCTAGAGTTCATGCCCCACCAGTATGCATCTGGCTGCCATAAACTTTTGGTTCCATGACTCAAGTAATGATAGATTACCAGATTTGCTATCAACTTTATCCAATATTGTCGGAACAACTCAAGAGATCAAAGTATTATGCTTTTAAGGCACATCCTCAATTATATCCAAGAGCCTATGAATACCTGAAATTATTTTAACTTAGAGCCATGCCTCGCCAGTGCGCAGCTGGCTTCAGTAAACTCGCAGTCTCCATAATCCAGATAAATGACTGTAGTGCGCATCTGTCGCGCCATAGTAGGTCGTCAAATTTTTCTCAACTTTATCCATAGGAATTCCAACAGAGTTTAGGAAAATTCAAACAAGTCCCAAGTTAATCATGATAGAAAAGACATAAGTATCGTGTCTTGAGAATCAAACGGTTGATTACCAGGAGGAAAGGATTAAGGTGTATAAAGGAAAGTATCTGCTCTTGGACCTTTCTCTATTTCGATAATTTCTAGAAAACCTATAGACTTTGAATCGATCCAAACTGAGTTGATAATTGAGATGGCTAAAAAATAGAGGGAGTGAGGATTCGGGTTGGCTTGAATAATATCTTTTAGAAATCTTGACCTATGATGGAATCATGCTGGAAAATAATTCCTTATAGTCAAAATCAAATTGGAATTTGGCAAAAAATCAACAAAGAAATCTGAAATAATTTTATAATAGCATGGTTTCAAGTTGAGTGGAAGAAATCAATAAAAATATTCTGGTTCTGGGAATTACTTAGAGAATATTGACCTATACCGGAATTTTGCGGAAATAATTCTTTATGGTCAAAGATTTTTTTGGGGAATTTGATAGGTAAGTTGGCCTAAGTAGTTAGTCTATGGGCTCATGATAGAATATTTTGAATTGGTTCAAGGAGAGTCAATTTAGAGTAGTTTAGCTAAACCAACAAAAGAATTTGGAGGGCTTGGGAAAATTAATCATTGATGAGAGGTTTGCTAAAGAGCAATCAATACTTCTAAAATAGTAATTGGCCTAGTCCCTAAAGAATAATGGCGATGAGGAAATGATATTTGGAAACCGACTTTTCATCTCCTTAGTCATCTATATGACTCGAGAAGATACGACGATTTCAAGAAGTAAGACAAATAGTAAATATATATAATCATACAATCGGCCTAAGCTGTGATTGAGCATTCCTATATATCGCAGAACCCAATGATACTATAGTCCTAAGCACCATTAGATAGACCTGCATGAGCCACCACCAAAATATGTCACGACCCACCCCCAATTTTTTTGGATAAGAGTCGGATACGCCCAACCTACGTTGTGGACACAACGTAGTAAGATGTATCTAATCCTCAGGAACTACATTATCATGATATCTAACCTTGGCTCAATCATAGATCTAGTAATAAAACAATCTAGCACATAACACATGATCACAGGTCACTATATCTTTTTGGTACGTCAAACACGTCAACCTCCAAAGACAAATCCGGTAACTAAATCCATAAGAAAATAATAATACATATCTCATAAAACTATCTAATACATCAATATCTACATCTGGTCTTCTAGTATCTTCTAGGAGTCGTCATCGATTCTAGCGTCATCCTCTTGTCCTGGTCTAATATGTCAACTATCCAGCCAGAAAAAGTGTAAAATATATCTACAACATTGAGACAAATACAACATATGCATAAGTAAGGCTAAATTGTACTTTGATACCCTCAACTATTCCGTTTTTCAAGTTGATACCATAAACTTTTTTACTCAACAACTTAATACCTCAAGTAATATTTTTTTCAACTTGATACCTAATTTTTAAAAATCCCCAAAATGCCCTTATCCCTTCCCTCTTCCCTTCTTCCCTCCCTCCCTCCCCCACTCCGACGACCACCTCCCTTCCTTTCCTCTCCGGCGACCATCTTCCCCCCTCCCGCGGCGATGACTCCCCTCCCTCTTCGACGATGGTGGAGTCGGGAAAGGAGGGCAGTGGAAGAGGGAGGAGAGGAGCGGAGGGAGGGGGGTACGGGTGGCCGGAGGGTGGAGGGGAGGGGGGAGGAGGGACAGAGATAGAGGTGCAGACGGGGGGAGGGGAGGAGGGGAGGGTGCAGCGGGGTGGGAGGGGGGGAGGGGCGGAGGGGGGATGTGCAGGCGGGACGGGAGGTGTCACGCCCCGCTTCCATAGGAGCGATCGTCCTCGCTAAGGCGTGATGCCGCACGAGCCGAGATTGCGCTCGTGCAAGGCGGGTTCCATAACGGCCGATTGCAGCGGCGGCGACGGGGTCGTCGCACAGAAGTCCCAAGCAAAGACATTGAATACGCAGCAGATATTTGGAACAAAACACAAGTTTTTCAAAAAAGCTCTTTATTGATATCGAAACAACGGTTATATTGGGGGCACAAGGCCAAGATTACAATCACTCAGATCCACTCGTCTCACATTACAATCAATCAGCTCTCTCTCTCATCTCTTTCGATACATATCTCGCCAGCGGAAGCTTCGGAAGGCGATGCCTATACATTATGTCCCGTATAAGTCTAGTCTTCATGGAACGCACGCTTCAAATCTCCAAAGAACTCCATGCCACGACGTATCCAAGCGAGCTCCGTGCCATGAGCTTCTACCTGTGCCTGCACATGGAAACTATGTGGGTGTCGGTAAACTGTACTGTGGAGTGAGCTCCTCGTCCATCCATACAAAACCGACACGTTCATTTTACTTTTGTACAACATAACCCTTTACGATTGTCTTTCTACTCTTGCCTTAGGATCGCTTTTAGGATAGACTCTCAGCCTATTCAGTGTCTTTAGACCGTCACCGTGCTATTGTACCGATAACTTCCTTATCCTTGCCTCTAGACCTTTCTCGTGCTTGCAACGTCAATGCACCAACTCATAGTCTTTCGTGCCATACTCTGGGACGTAACGACTCGGTCGTGTCAAATACTTGCCCGTGCCTCAAACATCGAGGTCGTGCCTCACAGCGTAACCTGACTTATCCAAACTCGCCTTACGGCCCTTCCAGACTTAACTCAAACGTCTAACACAACTTATGGAACCGTGTTGAGAACTCAAGTATGATGCCGTATCTCGTGCCGAAGTACGTGTCTTCACGTATAGCCGAATCGTAGGCTTTATAATACCTTATGTGCATACGTATACTCATTCTATAACTCATAATGTACCGTGATTATACTTCCTTTGTTACGATCGACACCGTGCATGCGGATTTGCCGCTTAGTACACCAATTTTCTATATGAAAGGCCACTGGTATGACAAGCCATAGCGGACATAGCTCGGGTAGGCGGCGGGTCTTTCGATGCAAGGTTGCGAGCCCATGGAAATCCCCCGACTACCCTCACGCAATGAATCGTACGTTGCGTAACGTCTACCCCTAGGATGACTGTGCCCGGTGCCCCGACGTATAACCAGTCTAGACAGAAATCCTTGTCGATAAGGTGTCCAATGACCACGTACCTACGAGACATCTAGACTCACGTAAATGCATGGCCTAATTTTTTGGTACGATTGGAACAATACTCAGCAACACGTGCTATGAACCATACTTTGCGTAACGTACATCGGGACCGTGAGACTCCCAACCGAGGGACCGCCTCATACTCCTTAACGTGGATTGGAACGTGAGACTCCCAACCGAGGGACCGCCTCGTACTTCTTAACGTGGATAGAAACCGAGACTCCCAACCGAGGGACCGCCTCGTACTTCTTAACATTGATAGGAACGTGAGACTCCCAACCGAGGGACCGCCTCGTACTTCTTAACGTGGATAGGAACGCGAGCCCAACCGAGGGACCGCCTCGAACTTCTTAATATGGATAGGAACGCGAGACTCCCAACCGAGGGACCGCTTCAAACTTCTTAACGTGGATAGGAACGCGAGACTCCCAACGAGGGACCGCCTCGAACTTCTTAACGTGCATAAGAACGTCTCATACCCCAATATATTATAACGACACTATCGTCCAAGTCACACTCTACGTGACGAGCCTTAAGACCGTGGGAACGAATGGCTATATGCCGTCGTAGAACCGTGGGACCGTACATATGCTCAACTTGAACAACCAAATTGTTTGGGTACCCAAACTCATGCCATAAGTCGTGCAATACAACATAGATCGTGGGATGATCAAGGCTACGCCGAGCCTTGCACTCCATAGAAACGTGCATGCTTTATCGAGCATCTACGCGGGCGACGCCTATGACTTAGGCTAACTCATAGTTTGTGACGAATACCAACTTTACCTTTACCAAGCCACGGGAGGAAGGACCGAGTCACTTCTCTTTTTGTCTAAGTCACTTCTCTTTTTGTCCAAGTCACTTCCCTTTTTGTCCAAGTCATTTCCCTTTTTCTTTGTCAGTATCGGGAATATCCCCATTATGTCCGAGATCCACATCTATGAATTGAAAGGTCCGAACAAAGCACGCCGTGCACCAACTCTAATCGACGGGACATTTTCTATATTCTAAACTTAATTCGATCCGTCGGGATTATTCCCTTAGCTATGTGGATTCATCTCTTTTATTATCAAGCCTATTGTGCAAGTTAAAACACATAAATTATTAAGTGAAGGCTAAGATGAGGCAAGTACACCGAAACTACCCCACCTGAGCGATGTCTTCAAGTCGTCGTTGCAAGGCCAAGTCGAACGCCGTTGGCGTTTCGATTCCTCCGATTGACTGAGCGGGACGGGGCACTGCATCACCACTCAGAAAAAGTTTCATCCTCGAAACTTACTGAGTACACTTATCGGCTTATAACTTGATTTAACATCCTATGTTTCTCGCGTATGCTACTCCTATGCGTTTCCTCAATCCGAGCCACGCTCGTGCTATCGCTAACTTAGTCGTAGGGCACACCAACCGATCAACTAACATTCAAACTGTCTTAATTCAATGATCGCATTACCATCAACATTTCCTCAAAACTCACGATCAAAATCTTCGACACTTTCCGTTCCTCAAGTCTCACTTGATTCAACGTATCACTTAGTTGGATCGTGCACATATTCTAGGCGTCTCCAAAATACATGTATTTCAGCCAAGCCTCGTGATAGAGAATCCGCCATCGCCACTCGAGTCAGATCGTACATATATTCGGGCATCCCTGATATACGTATGTCAACCGAGCCTCGTGAGTAATGCCTCCATAGTTCCTATCATTTCGTACCGGGACGTCTGCCTAACCACTAGGCTATGTCTTTCCGTCAGTACTGGAATTATAGTTCCCAAACAACGATATCAACACTGACCCCATCCTAAGGTCAAACCAAATCGATGGTACGGGTTTTTCTATCTAAGCTCGCATCACTCCGATTTCTAAACATCGAGCATCGATTTCCTACGCACATCCCAATATTCGTCGCACGGGGTCCGAGTCGTTCAGTAAGGCCATCCTACGATAATCACGTTTCAACCGATTTTTTCGATAAGACATATCACTTGTTCATTAAGCCATTTCGTATAGTCTATCTCTTTGAACACGTTCGACATAATCTGCCTATCAATCATTCCAAGTCAAGCACGCTACGACACATTTTATCGCTAAACCATAATTCACGTCTCATATTCCCTAAGTCATTCATCCTAATTTACGTAATCGATCACAAGGTCGTCCGACTTAACAATATGTTGCGCCCCGATCTCATGCGAGTCTGATCACTCACGGTGGTTCATGAATCACCATGCAACGCTTCCGCAGGATAATCATCCTCATCGGGACGTAACTCTTATTTAGTGTCTAGACTAGTTATTCTCGATGCGCAGATTGGACCAACTCAATCCTCAAGTTTCATTCCTTCATCAATCAAAAGTCCTACAAATCCCCGAATTCACCTTTGCATCAAGCCAACAAGTCGAAACAATCGAAGTTGTTGTGCCCTGATTTTCTGAGTTCGATCCCCGCGACATGAATCACCATGTCAGCGCTTATGCGAATCGATCATCCCAAATCCGACGCAATGCATGTGCGAGGCTAGAGTTGCACTCGCGCAAGACAAGATCGTCGACGATGTGGTTATCGCGTAACCATCAAGACATGATCACTTTCACCCCAACATTTATCTCAATTAAAATCCAAGTATAGCATCCAACCGAATAATAGCACTTGCACGTTCGTGATTCACCGAGTCAGAGTACCCCCGAGTTATCCATATCTTTGATACGCCTCAATACCATCGACGATATACGTAACCTGACGATCTTTATTTGCAACAAATTCTGAGTCGTGTGAATGATGCTATCGTCCGACTGAATAATCTCCTTGATATTCAAATTCAAATTCGATCATCACCCCTCGAATCGTTTACAAGATCAATTTGTTCAAATCTGAAATCACGTATTATTCGTCCGTCTACCTTAAATCATCGACTAATGTACTTCCTCAATTTGAATCATTCCTTTGCTAACTCAGATCATCGAGCAACATTCAATCCAATCCTTAGAGTCATTCGCGTAACTTTAAAATCGAATATTTCATGCACGCTATCTACCCGTCGTGCTAACTTTTTGTATACGATCCGTATCAATTTCTTCAATCATGTCATCCATTTATTTTGTCGTTTAGAATCTCCATTCAACCATTTCGTAACTCGTATTACCTTTCACAAATCGTCCGAACGATATCTCATTTGTGACTCTCGAATCATGACCAACTAAGCGCTACTCGTTCTAAGGCTTTGCGATATCATCGCTTGTCGTCGCACTCGTACTATCCGTAATTCCTTTAGTTCCGCCTGAACAATTTTATTAACGTCTATACACCACTCAAGGTCAAGTCATTCTACAAATCCTCAAAACTATCATTCGAATCAAAATCGACTTTTTGAATCTCGTTTGAACAATTCCTCGAATTTCAAGCACGCTCATCTATATCGCATAGACGTTATCGTCGCTCGATAGCACTCTATTGGTAGCCACTCTAAGTATAGTTTCGTTCCAGACCGAGGTACTAATATCGCTCGCAACTCGCTTGTTCCATAAAGTCTAGGTACGTGACACACGACACAACTTAGCCAAAAGGCCGTGTGCATAACCATCCCATTCGAACTATACTTCGATTTCGTATACTCATTTGCTATTGTCAGCGTAAGATTATTCAAGCATGCAATACGTTTGCTAACTTTTAGCATTGATTTTTCTATCAACTTAGGGTCGACACCGTTCTTCCCAAAGGCCATCGCCTATCGACGCGTTCGATTGAACACATGTACGAGCTTTTGAAAATATTAGACTTATTGTATGGACATCCCGTGGAACAATTTAGAGAGAGCGCACCAACGATATCAACTTGCGGAAGGAACACTCAGAGTTCGGAAATATCAGAGTTAAAGAATTCAATTGATAGTCCAAGGACGTAAAGCCATGCCTGATACCATTATGTCGCCCCGCTCTCGTAGGAGCGATTGTCCTCGCTAAGACATGATGCCGCACGAGCCTAGATTACGCTGCAAGACGGGTTCCATAACGACCGATTACAGCGGCGGCGACGGGGTCGTCGTACAGAATTCCCAAGCAGAGACATTGAACACGCAGCAAAAATTTAGAACAAAACACAAGTTATTCAAAAGAAGCTCTTTATTGATACCGAAACAACGGTTACATTGGGGGCACAAGGCCAAGATTACAATCACTCAGATCCACTCATCTCACATTACAATCAATCAGCTATCTCTCATCTCTTTCGATACATATCTCGCCAGAGGAAGCTTCGAAAGGCGATGTCCATACATTATGTCCCGTATAAGTCTAGTCTTCACGTGGAAGCACGCTTTGAATCGCCAAAGAACTCCGTGCCTCGACGCATCTAACGAGCTCCGCGCCACGAGCTTCTACCTGTGCCTGCACATGAAACTATGTGGGTGTCAGTACTCAACTGTACTGGTGGAGTGAGCTCCTCGCCTACCCATACAAAATGACACATTTATTTATATTTGTACAGCATAACCCTTTACGATTGTTTTCTACTCTTGCCTTAGGATCGCTTTTAGGACAGACTCTCAGCCTATTCAGTGTCTTTAGACCGTCACCGTGCTATTGTACGATAACTTCCTTATCCTTGCCTCTAGACCTTTCTCGTGCTTGCAATGTCAACGCACCAACTCATACTTGTCTTTCGTGCCATACTCTGGGACGTAACGACTCGGTCGTGTCAAATACTTGCCCGTGCCTCAAACATCGAGGCCGTGCCTCACAGCGTAACCTGACTTATCCAAACTCGCCTTACGGCCCTTCCAGACTTAACTCGAAACGTCTAACACAACTTGTGGAACCGGTGTTAAGAACTCAAGTACGACGTCGTATCTCGTGCCGAAGCACGTGTCTTCACGTATAGCCGAATCGTAGGCTTTATAATACCTTATGTGCATACCGTGCACGCATTCCACAACTCATAACGTACCATGCTTACACTTCCTTTGTTATGACTAATACGTGCATGCAGATTCGCCGCTTAGACACCAATTTTCTATATGAAAGGCCACTGGCATGACAAGCCATCGCGAACATAGCTCGGGTAGGCGGCGGGCCTTTCGATGCAAGGTTGCGAGTCCCATGAAAAGCCCCCGACTACCCTCACGCAATGAATCGTGCGTGCTATAACGTCTACCCCTAGGATGACTGGGCCCGGTGCCCCGGCGTATAACCAGTCTAGGCAGAAATGTTTGTCAAGGTATCCAAACACCACGCACCTACGAGACATCTAGACCCACGTAAATTGATGCCCTAATTTGTTGGTACGACTGGAACAATATAGCAACACGTGCTCTAAACCACACTTTGTGTAACGTACATCGGGACCATGAGACTCCCAACCGAGGGACCGCCGCACTCCTTAGGAACACGAAACTCCCAACCGAGGAACCGCCTCGTACTTCTTAACATGGATAGGAATGCGAGACTCCCAACCGAGGGACCACCTTGTACTTTAATGTGGATAGGAACGCGAGAATCCCAACCGAGGGACCGCTCATACTTCTTAATGTGGTTAGGAACGTGAGATTCCCAACCGAGGGACCGCCTCGAACTTCTTAACGTGGATAGAATGCGAGACTCCCAAACGAGGGACCGACTAGAACTTCTTAACGTGGATAGGAACGCGAGACTCCCAACCGAGGGACCGCCTCAAACTTCTTAATGTGCATAAGAACGTCTCATACCCCAATGTATTCTGTGCGACACTATCGTCCAAGTCACACTCTATGTGACGAGCCTTAAGACCGTGGGAACGAATGGCTATATACCGCCGTAGAACCGTGGGACCGTGCATACGCTCAACTTGAACAACCAAATTATTTTGGTACCAAAACTCATGCCATAAGCCGTGCAATACAACTTAGCTCATGGGACGATCAAGGCTATGCGAGCCTTGCACTCCATGGAAACGTCATGCTTTATCGAGCATCTACGCGGGCGACGCCTATGACTTAGGCTAACTCATAGTTTATGACGAATACCAACTTTACCTTTCCAAGCCACGGGACGAAGAACATGAGTGTCATTTTCAAAGCACGCCGTGCACCAACTCTAATTCGACGTGGAACGTTTTCCATGTTCTAAACTCAATTCGATCCGTCGAGATTATTTCCTTAGCTATGTGGATTCGTCTCTTTTATTATCAAGCCTACTGTGCAAGTTGAAAACACACGAATTATTAAGTGAAGGCTAAGATGAGGCAAGTTCACCAAAACTATCCCACCTGAGCGATATCTTCGAGTCGCCGTTGCAAGGCCAAGTCCGAACGTCGTCGGCATTTCGATTCCTCCGATTGACTGAGCGGGACGGGGACTATAGGAGGGGAAAGAGGACGGGGGTGGAGGTGGTGGCCGGAAGGGGGGGCTGGAGGAGGGGCGGGGGGAGGGGTTGAGTGGTAGTTTTAATTTTTGGGTAAGGGCATTATTGTCCAAAAAATTAGGTATCAAGTTAAAAAAATAGTTTAGGTATCAACTTGAAAAAACAAAATAGTTGAGGGTATCAAAGTGCAATTAAGCCCATAAGTAAAGATGAAATGAACATGACTAATCTGAATCACCTGAGATATTAATCTACTGAAACATGAAACAAGAAGATCATGACACGTAATTTGAGATACATATGAAATATATGACCGATTGGGTAAAAATTATGAATAAGAACAAGTATATGGTACGACTTAATCACACATGCACATGTGTGCGATTAAGCTTTAATGACCCGCACACGGATATTCAGGCACGAGCGCATGGACCACGCAGCCTCCGCCGGATCGACGGTAAAACGCTGTCAAGTACCCATAAATATCTACAACATCTAGACGATCCATGATAATAAATGTACTCAAATATACTACAAACGATTAAAAAAGATATAAATAAAAAGGATACCAAATAACTCTGAAACAACCAAAGTCTACAAATGAATATACAGACCAGAATGTATCAGAGATAAATACAATAACGAAACAAAAATCAAACTACAAGGACCTAGAACTCCCGGAAGAACTCATTGAATAGAATATCGAGATCTGTCTCATCTAGCATCATCATGTGGTCCAATATATGGGACATAACAACTCCTAAAAATATGGTTATCCAGTCAGGATTGGAGCGAAGCACATAACTCTAAAAGCAGTCCCATGGCATGGTAGAAAAAATAGAACTAGCAATAGATAAAATACATGGCATGCTGGAAAAAAATACAGTAAATAGAGAATAGCATCATAAAGATATAAGAAAACTGAGTACATGAATAAAATAGTATACATGGTAAAGTGTAATAATATAAGTGATTTAGAGCACAAGACAATTATGTGATTGGTTTAGATTGTACATGAGTATTCTACGATAACTCGATTATACGTGAAGGCATAATCGACATATACATGAGTACACTAGAGGAATTTAATCACATAATCATTTCTACCCCCTACCACAATAAATACAAAAGGATCCGATCACATTACGTTACGTACATAATGTTAGTTTGAACATGAAGCACATGTAAGCACATGAGCGTACATGAGAGCACATGAGTGTATATGAATAATACGAATACAAAGAGTACAAGACGTACATGATAAAGTACATGAACATGAAATATCCATGCACCCGTTAAGGGGATAACATCTCATGACAAGATCTATATAGTACTGGTCCGTGATAACAAGGGTCAGCATCAAGTAAAGTAGTCTAGAGCAGACAATATAAATACTATGATGAAAAACGATCAGAAATTGTACTCGCCTAAAATGGTTGGAGTCGACATGCACGACACGAACGTACCGACACATGATAGGTATGATGCTATGCTCCACAAGATGGTCCCAAATGATAGCACAAGCGGTTCTATTGAGTAGAAGTCTAAATAGCCTAGTTCGGTATATAAAAAAAAAAAAAAAAAAAAAATCAAAGTTTGGCATGATAATCGGATCGAAATGGATACGACTAAAATAGTGTAATTAATGATTTTAAGGAAAAATATAAATAAGTAAATAAACTAATTTGGAATTATTTATAATGTCTAAAA
>JANAVB010005461.1:0-55574 GCA_029216955.1 Iris pallida
TCGATTCATTAAATCCATGAAGAAAGCTGGGGCGTTCATTAGGCCGAACGGCATTACCAGGAATTCGTAACGGCCGTATCGAGTGCGAAAAGTAGACTTCGACAGATCGCCCGTCTTGATCTTGAGTTGATGGTAACCTGAGCGCAGATCAATTTTAGAGAATACCGTAGCTCCTTACAGCTGATCAAACAGATCGTATATGTGGGGCAGTGGGTATTTCTTCTGGACGGTGGCTTTATTCAGCTCATGGTAATCGATACAAAGACGTATTGAGCAATCTTTTTTCTTGACAAATAGCACGGACGCTCCCCATGGCGAGACGCTGGGTCATATGAATCCCTTGTCGAGCAACTCTTGCAACTATACTTTGAGTTCTTTAAGCTCTGCAGAGGCCATTCTGTACGGGACTTTAGAGATCGGTCGGGTATCGAGGAATGTGTCAAGTGAACTCAATCTCTCGATTAGGTGGTACGTCGGAAAGTTCGTCTGGGAACACATCTAGGAATTTTGCCACAACGTCGGTCTGAACCGTGTTTGCGCAATCCTGTCGCATAACTCGAACGGACGCTAGATAGCCTTCACACTTGAAATGTAGCATCCGTCGAGCTAATATTGCTGAGATCACCATACAGGTCGACGACACCTCACCACACAAATAGCAGAATTCAGGCACTCCACGTATACGGTAGGTGACTATCTTTTTGGCACAATCGATGGTTGTATTGCACGGACCGAGCCAATCCATCCCCAGAATGATGTCGTAGTCCTTAATATCTAGAACTATCGCATAAAGACTGGCCCTTTTATCCCCTATACAGATGATTCCATCTCCGTGGACTAAATTTGTAAGTAGTGGCACGCCCGACGTACATTAACAGTAAGATCGAGACCTAGCGGTATCAGGGGAAACTTGTGCTCGATGGTGAAGTTCGTCGATATAAAACTATACGTGGCACCTGAATCACATAGTACACGAGCAGGTTCATTATTGAAATGCAGTATACCTATCATGACTGTGTCAGATGCGAATACTTCATCTCGAGTCATGGCATAGATACGGCCCTGGGCATTGGGGCGACGGTCTTGGCCATTCTGTTGTGCGATCTGTAGAGCCCTAGGTGCTTGGCCTCGGTTCTGTTGATGTTTATTGGAGGTGTTAGTTCGGATTCTCCGGAAAGTTGTGTGCAATATGGTCTGTTCGGCACCGCACCCGAAGTATGCTCCACTCTTTAATTGGCATTCGTTGGCCATGTGCCCCTCATTGTGAAAAAAATTGTAGACAATTTGATCCTTTTCCTGGTTGCCGCCTCCGTTGCCGTAATTTTGATGCTTGTGTGCATTGTTGCCTCCCGTATTACTATGGCGTTTGTTATTAAAGTGAACAGCACCAGTAGTAGCAAGAGGATACTCGGACTACAGACGGAGGCATGGTTGAGTGCCTCGTCTATGGTTTTGTATTCAGGCACCGAAATATGGGCACGAATAGAGGAACACAGGCCCACTTCGAATCGTCGAGCTCGACTTGTAGTTGTAGGTAGATATGCTCCAGCAAATATTGCCAGTTTGTTGAATTCGGCCGCGTACTGTCATACTGTCATATTCCCTTGCCTCAACTGCATAAATTCATTTTCTTTTTCCTGACGCACTGCTACAGAAAGATATTCAGTCTCGAACGTTTTTCTAAATATGGCCCATGAGATCATCGTCGTCTTGTCTTCATGTCGAATTGCCCGCTTCTGCATGGTCCACCAATCGTGCACGTTCATTCGAAGTAGTTATTGAGCACAAGCGACTTTCTTTAATTCTTCGACACCCAGAAGTTCAAATTTGTCTTCCAGCTCCTCCAACCAGTCGATCGCCACGGAGGGATCTTCTGTGCCGTTAAAGGAAATGCGATAACTTTTTATGAATTTTGATACGTCAAAGTTAGAACTTCTCGATGACACATGTGAGAGCACGAGCGCCTCCGATTCAGCTTCATTGGATCGAACCGCAGGCTCGGTCACGGCAGACGTCATCGTAGAATTATTGTTGTCCACGACAGCTTATAATATTTGTTGGAGTGTATTTAGCTGCTGCTGCAGCGTGAATTGAGCCTCGAACTGATTTTCAAACTGGGTCTGACGAGCCTCCACCTGTTGACGATGGAGGTCATTTTAACGTTGCTGTATTTCGAGCATCTGTAGCATCCGTTGTATCAGGTCGCCGAAGGATCCGGCTACGGTTGGCGTCATCCCTGTTGGGTTGACGGAATGCTCAGGTCTGGAACTACTCGAGCCGCTGTAAGCGCTCGCCTCGTCCTCTGTCCGAGGTTCTGCAACTGTAGGAAAAAGAAAAGCAACTCTTGTTAGTTTCAGAAAATGTCCTGGGTTCAGCGTATGGAACAACTCATCTCATCGACACGAGGTCAACGGTTTGAGACTAGAAACTTGACACTAGAGACCAAGGACGTAAAGCTATGCTCTGATACCATTATGTCACATCCCGATTTCGTAGAATCGATAGTTGTCCCCTGGGCGTGATGCCGTTCGAACCTAATTTGTGATCGCACAAGGCATAGTCATATGGTAATTCGAAACATAGCATCTAAGAGAGTGGGCGCAGACAAATTAAAGAACACATTGAGACAAAGAACTTTTCATTTTATTGATAATAGACATCATTTATAGACTCCATTACAATCGTGCCGCGTGGGCTTTATAATATAACTCGATTACAAAAGTAGTGCAGAAGAGATAGCCGTTCCATATATACATCCCTCAATTACAACAAAAGTATTCCAGCACCTGGGTTGGAGGGAGGCGGAGACATATTCTTTGGCTTGCGGAGTGTCTTCAAAAACTCAGCGGCGAGATCTTCGACGTGTGATCGAAGCTTCAAAAGTACGAAACGTCGCCTAGCTAGTTGGTGCGTTCCTCCTGGTTCCCGGCACCTGCAAAGAGCGAGGGTCAGTATGTGTAACACCCCATCCTAAAATACTTAGGACTAAGTATATAGACATGCCAGCTACATACATACGAGTATAGTCCAATATGTGGAATTCTCGTATGTATACATAAGCTGTAAAATGCAGTAAACCATGGTAACTAAATCTCATCCACAAAATCAAAAGAATAATGATATAAATCAACTCATGAATTATATTTTGTATAAGACGTTGGGCGGAGACAAATCCACTACCAACCAATTTAATGATAAGGAATACATAATGATGAAAGGAATTGTCGAGCGAAGTAAAGGCGAACCAAGTGCAATCATCCTTGAAGAAATAGAGTAGATCATGGCCCTGGCTAGAGCACCTATAAATAGACATGAAAGCACACACCTGGAGAGATCACTAGGTCCTCAGAGGGACGTAACAAGATACATAAAGAACATGCCATATAATCTGTGATAATATAAATAAAAGAAAATGTGCATGCAATAGGGACCCTAACTGTTCTACTGTGAACATATAGTTTGAGATACAATCCTTCGACACATGAGCCCTGGCTATAGATGGGATCAACATAGTTTTCATATAGGGCACTAGGGGCCTACGTCCATAACGTCCGAAGATCGTCTGTAACGCCCCAGTCCCAAAATATGTAGGACTAGGAACGTAGACATGCCAACTGTATTCATACGAAGTACATAGGCTTCGTATGAATATATAAGCTGTAAAATGCAATAGAACCATGACTAATCTCATCCACATAAAATAAATGAATAGAAGATATCATATAATGATAATGAATTATCTTGATACAATATGCTGGGCGGAGACAAATCCACTAGCAACAAGTAAAAGAAAATACATGGGAAATAAAATAAGTTTGGCGAGCGAAGCAAAGACGATCCAAGTGCAATCATCCTCGAAGAAATAGCGATGATCACGGCTAGTGCTAGAACACCTGCGAAAGACAAGATCACACACCTGGCGAGATAACCAGGTCCTCAGAGGGCCGTAACAAGACACATAATATCATGCCATATAAACTGAATAAATATTGCTCAAATAAATAAGTCAATTGAATTATAACATGGTCCAATACACACCTATTGAACTAGCTTACCATCCCCCCAACCAAACAAGGACAGAAGATGGTAAACTAATTCACGGTGACGTATCTTTCCATGCTAAGAATCCAATATGGTATCCGGACCCCAACAAGGTTCAATACCTTCTCATCGAAGTAGTAAGCCACACCTACAACCAAACAAGGACAAGATGCGACGAACTAATCCGCGACAACTTATTGTTCCAAGCCACGGTCAGATACATGTACCCAAACAAAGAGTACTCATACCTAACGGATAAGGGCGCCTAACCAAATCTAAGTGAAATGTAGTTAAGAACAATCCTTCCTACGCATGGGCCCTGGATAAATAGGATCGACATAGTCCCCCCTTGGGGCACCAGAGGCCCAAGCAGTAAGAGCATAACGTTCCGCAGAACGTCAGTGGCCGTCAGTAATCTTGGATCATCAACCCCGTATCTCCAGCGGAGCTTCCGGGTCACAAGGGAAAGTGCATCGAAGCCCATACGCTAAGGAATTGTCCTCCCCGCCCAATGACTACTATGTTGTATCCACAACAGAGAACCTCTATAACCGCTAAGTCAAACTAGCATGCAATTCTATTAGCGATTAAACCTATCGCACGGCTTGTACATACTGGTGGCCAGCCAATCATGTACGTCTGTGTTCTATATGCGACACACAACTTCGTGGTACAACGTGTCAAGGCCAATGAATGCAACACACAAAGGTGGTCCCTTAAATCTAGGTTTAATGTGTAAGAAAAATAATACATAGCAGAAAATATAAATGAACAGTAAGTTCTAACAGGTTATGCCATGTATCACAGTTTAGTTTGCATAAAGAAAATAATAAATAATGCATAAAATATGAGCTAAAATAAATAAACAGCAAATGACAAGGTGTCTTGCCTGGTAGGACGCCTGGTGTACTGCAATGATCAAGGTGGCACGAACTGCGAGTTCGGTGTAATAACTATACAAGATGACCTCTGATGGTGGCACGGACAGTTCCATCAGGTCCAGAATGGTCAGATTAGTTAGGGTGGACATAAGGTAGTATGGAATTGGTAAAGGAATAGGAATAGTGGGACTAGCCATGGACATGAGATTGATCAATAGAATTTGGATAATAATATATGATTTTAGAAAATTATTTATAATAAATAAGAACTTATATTTTTACAAGTAAAAAATAGTGTTTAGATAAATACTAAAATATAAAGAAACTGTGTTCACAGAAAACTCTTAAGTTTGTAGAAATACAATTTAGGTAGAAAACTATATTTTCCAAAAATATTCTAAGAGAAACAAAATAATTATAGAAAATTATTTAATGCTAAAATCCATATTTGTAAAACTATAATTTTGTCAAATAATTTACTTTAAATAAATAGAAAATTTACAACAATATATCTTAGCCTATAATATTGTTGTTACCAATAATAAAATAGTTTTTATGAAATTATCTATTTTAATTACTCAAGTAACTTGTATAAATAATTGATACTAAGAAAATAATAATATACATTTTATTTTAAGTATTTATCAAATCTCTTATCACATACTGTAGGACCAAGATCTTAAAAGTATTAATAATAAGAACAAAAAAAATAAAATAATCCAATTAAAATAACATCAAAACATCAGCCTTAATAAACTATTAATAACAATGATAATGATAATAATAATTATGAGGATAATAATAATATGATGATAATAATAATATTAATACTAATAATAATAATAATAAGATGATAAATAATAGTATAAACAGTTGTTCTCTGTTGAGTGAAAATACAAAAAAATGGAGAGAGAGAGAGAGGTATAGAAGCATGGAAAAGAATAAAGAAATGTTCATGTGGCCAAGGATCCCCATGCAGCTCAAAGAGCCCATGCGGCTCAGGGATTCATGCGGTTCAATAGTCCATGCGGCTGGAATAATTCCATACGGCCCAGAGAGGAGCCATGTGGCCTTCAACAGCTCTTCCCTTCGTCTTTTACTGCATTTAATGCCCTGACGGCTAACAGCTCTGACAAATGACAACTCTGACAAAAAGGCGCAATAATGACTGACGTAATGGCGCGTTCCTAGGGAAGAGGAGAAAATCTTCTCACAGCTGGCAGAATCCATCAAATCCCGAGGCATGCGACTGCGGCCGCCCATCTTCATGCGGATGCATCGATTATGCGGCCGCCCATCAGCATGCGGCTGGATCCCTTATGCGGCCGCCCATCAGTATGCGGCTGTATCCCTTATGCGGCCGTCCATCAGTATGCGGCTACCCACTCCCATGCGGCTGCCCATCTTCATGCGGCTGTTCATCCCCATGCGGCTGCCCATCTTCATGCGGCTTTTTATCCCCATGCGGCTGCCCATCTTCATACGGCCATTTAGCCTCATGCGGCCCACTCATCTACGGCTCTGCCAAGTTGACCCAGTGGTGACACGTGGCACTTTTTATGATGATTGAGACACATGGCAGTCTTATCTTCCTGGAATTATGGGTGTTAACAAATCCTAATCAGATTTGTTGCAATAAGTGCCCAGATCAAATCAAATCGAGCAAATTAGACACGTGGCAGGCCATTACAAGTCGCGAATATTCATGGCAATCAACATTTATTATCCACAGAGATTTAATGCTATCACATTAATTGCTTAAATCTATTATATGCAAGATGAACGGCCCAGATTAATTAATTTCCAGACCGTCGACTTTTGAGAATGGGCAATCATTGCAAACCCTAATGATGCCCCCACTCTTATAAATAGCAAGGTGTCATTCCCTTGCAAAAGTCCCTGGCCCGGATCCAGAGAGAATCAGAGAGAGAATATACAGAGATCGAAAGGACAGAGGAGCGTATACAGAGAGAACAAGGAGAGCATTTCTTCATCAACGCCAAGCATTTCTTCTCCAGAGCCAAGGCTGTACCCGATCATCCAAGGAGTAAGGCAGAGCTGCCATCGCTTTCCCGAGCCTCTATCGTCACCCCCAGAATCTAAAATAAACAATTGTACTTAGATTGCTGTACCTAGGTTTTTGTCCCTATGATTTCTTTGTACAAGCGAGTTTGTATTATGAGTCTAAGTTCAGTCCTCCGATAATTGTTCTGTTCTTTTACAATCAATGGCAAAAACGATGGCGACTCTGCTGGGGACAAACTTCTCTACGGCTGAGGAGATGGTGACGCAATCGGATGCAGCCAAACTTGGCTCCACACAACAGAAGATGGTCGTCCGCTTCGACCAACAGGCGTTTGAAGAAATGCTCTCTGAAGGAAGCGCTGGCCCGGTCCAGAAGCGAACCCGCACAAAGAAGGCTCGTAGCGAGTGGAGGCCAAAGTCATTTGCTCCTCCCCAAGCTCTGGACGGAGTACTCTCTGCTACAAGACGGCGAAGGCAACTCTCATGCGGCCCCACTTCAAGCCATAGAGGACTCTGCTGTCCCCAAGTCCGGCAGAGGAAAGCACTACGATGCTGGACTTACAAGGGCAAAGAGTGACCCTATGTGCTCCAGGAAGAAACCGAACAAAGGCACTAGCCGCAAAACGAAGACTCATGCGGCCAAGATTGCCAGCCGCATGAATGATGATCATGCGGCCGAAACTGCCAGCCAAATGCATAACACTCATGCGGCTAGGATTTCCAGCCGCATGGAGAACACTCATGCGGCCAGGATTACCAGCCGCATGGAGAACCTATGCGGCTGAGACTTCCAACCGCATAAAGAAAGCCCATACGGCTACGACTGCCAGCCGCATGAAGACTATTGATTCCAGCCGCCTGCTCCACGAGGCTCAGTCTTCGATCGCCTATCCTATGGTCCTGATCTCTTGCGTTCCCGAGAAGACATGTCTGACTCTCTCCAGCACCACTTAGACTCTTCCTACTATGTGCCTTCATGCACTAGAGTGAATAATTCTTGGGCAGCATGAGCTTGGCAAGCTCGGTCCGCTGATCCGACCTCTGACTATCCGAGCGGTCCACATACTGTTATACGGGCCTCTGATGGAAAGTTGTACAGAACCACTCGAGTCTGGCCCCCGACGGCAAACAGACAGGATGGTTCCCAAAAGTCTCCCAAAATCCAGGGAGCAAATATGGTCGTTTCGGACCCTCTGTCTTGCGTGAGGCTATCCTCCACAAATGCAAAGAAAGAGAAGGGGCCTCGGGGTGCAAAGAGTCCTCCTACAGACGTCACTGCACCCAAGTCATCGTCAACTGCTGTTGCAATAATGCGACGGTACGAGAAGACCGGCAGTCCGTCTTCCAAAGACTGCAACAACCATGTTCAGAGGATGAGGCACCTCACGTCATCTCCTGCAACTCTGCTCAGAAAATCCCCGTCGATGGAGAGGGAAGAAGACAAATGTTTCCAGCCCGAAGATTTCAACCACTATGACTAAGAGACTGTCGTCTAAGCGGGTGCCCACCACCGGAGTTTTCTAAGGTACCCGTTCAAAGATGAAATCTGCTACAGTGGGAGATTCATCGTCCCCATCACTTGGGGTTGCTGGAACTGGGGGTAGCACTCCCCCGAACCTCCACAATAATCCGATGTTCCAAGAAGATGAGCTGGAAGAAATAACTCCCCCATCAGATGCAGCAAATCCCGACGTCCCTGAGGACGTCCACAATTCCCAAGACGAGGCAAACTCGGAAGCTGGGGGTACTGTTCCTTCTGAGTCCGAACCAGAGGAAGACATTCCCACATACCCCGATGACTTCTCGTTACAGGGGTATGATTTGGAGTGTATGTCATCCACCGTCCCTTCCACTTCTACTCATGCCAGGACGACATTCATGACAAACGACGAACAGGATGGTCCCAGTGATCGCCAACGCATCGACACTCTGGAGGCCATACTGCGCACTTTGGTCAAATCTGTGGACGAGATCAAAGCAGCCCTCCCTACTCTGCAAGGAAGGACGCCTGGCCAAACAAACTTGGGCCCCACGGTCAATACAGACTCAAACTCAGCGGCACCAAACCCGGGCAATTTTCCTCCTGAAATGTCGGCTCCTACCGCTGCAGACGAAGCCAGAGAGGCAATAAGAGAGGTCCAGGAGCTCCAGGCCATGTTCCACGCCCGAGAAAACTGCCAAGACCTCAGGATACGATAACCGTATCCCGCTGCGTGGAGAGATGTTCCCTTCCCACCAAAGTATAAACCATTCCACATCAATCCATATGATGGGAAGACCTCCGCAAGTCGGTACATCACTTACTTCGAGGTCACCACCGACCATCTGCCCCATGACGATGCCATTCTTACACGATTATTCATTGGGGCATTGGAAGGGGTCGCCTTCGACTGGTATCGCAACCTGCCAGACAACTGCATCCACTCCTTCGCCAGCTTCAAGCGCATGTTCTTGGAGAGAATCTATGAAGTAGGATAGGACATCACAATGTCCACATGGACGTCGTTCAAGGGGAGAAAGAGCTGACAAGGAACTATATCGAGCGGTTTCGCCAAACCGCCATGAAATTGCTGTCCGGTAATCCGGATTCCTCCTTAATTGAAATTTACTAAAAGAGACTACTTCCAACAATCAGCCTCTGGATGGGTGAAAGTCAATTCAAGGACTGGAAGACGTTTATTCATGCCACTAGCGCCGAAGAACGGTTAAAGAAGGCTCGCCAATTGGGATTGCACATCTCAGAGGGAGAGGACAAGGGCAGACGTCCTAATGCAAACAACAACAATGGTGGTAACTCCTCCAACAATCGGGACAACAAGGGCAAACAGGCTATGGTGGCCGACACAGTACAGAAACCTTAGTCAAAACAGGCAGACAAACAATAGCCGCAAATGACCTACTCCTTCGAAGACGGCCACGTCAAGCCCATCTTACATGCTCATACAAGGAGACAGAATTCAGCTTCCTCCGCCAAAACGGGAACCTCGGCCGGCAGAAATGGAGAGCCTAAAGTACCGCCAATACCACCGCTACGTCCACTATGCTACACACGACTGCAACCAACTGAAACGGTACATCCAATATCTCATCGATTCGAACGCTCTGGCCATTAATTTCGAAGAGGTAACCATGGAAGCGAATATGGTGTCAGTATAATTTGGCAGCAACCCTCCAACAGAAACTCAAGACGGTGTGGTACCCATCCCTCTGACAACAATAGAAATTGCTAATCTTCCACCTCCCCGGGGTCAGGCTGCTGGTCTAGTACCCCTCACCACATCACGGAGGGAGGTTATGTGGGTCCATCCAGACCTAGTACTTGAGGTGACTCAATCTACACCACCTTCCATTCGCAAGAAGAAGAGTGGAAAAGTCAGATCCTGTCGCACAATCTCGGTAGATGTCAAAGAAGTCACGGCTGTCGTTACCCGGTCTGGGGCACAATCCCAACATGTGGCTGATAACTCGGCTGAAGATCATCAACCAGCTACTGCTGACGCTCCAGGACCTTCTCAGCCTCCGATGACCGACAAGCCTAGGCCGAAGGAGACTCGCTTTGACGAATCCCTTCGAAAAGAGGCACCGCTGGGGCTGGAGAGGCCCTACAACTTCGACATCTTGGCATAATTGGCCAACACACCGGCCAAATTTTCATTATACGAGCTCTTGAGACTCTCAAAGGATGTTCGCGCGGCCTTGAGCGATGCACTCTAGAATGCCGACGCCTATCTGGCTCAGGTCAACCTCACGAGGGAGAGCCCGCCTACAGATCTCCAAGACAACGCTTGCACGGGAGCGATGCCCAACATTGTCTTCACTCTGCAGGATATGCTCATCAAAACCAACCCGCACGATCATCCGTTATATTATACTGGATACATCGGCGACGTAAAGGTGGATCGGATGCACATTGATCCTGGTTCTTCCATAAGCATCATCCCGAAGGGTCTGTTACATCATCTCTGCATTCCCATGCATCGCCTGACGCCAACAAGCACCGCCATCAGCGGTTTCAATTCGGGCATGAGCTACCCGATCGGAAAGATTCGCTTGAAGTGCCAAATTGGCGATCTCCAGTCAGAAGTAACCTGTTATGTCATAGACGCGGACACTTCCTACAACATCCTCTTGGGGCGCCTTTCGATACATGATTACATGATCGTGCCTTCCACACTGTACCAGTGCTTCAAGTATATCGACAAACACGGCTTCGGGAGGACAGAATTTGTCGACATCGATCCCTTCAAAGGGGTCGAATCCTACTACTCAGACTCCAGCCCATACGAAAAGTCGAAGAGGCACCTTGATAAAGGAGATGTGCAAGCTCGTACCGAGACAGCCACAGGATCAGAAGAACCTCTGACGATCCACCTCCAAGCTCGCAAACCTGGTAAGTCTGTACCCCTTACAGCCACTCTGCGTAAGGACGCAATCAGCCTCTCGGCACAAGAAGAGCAAAATAATCCGGCTGCCAAGGTCCGGCCAAGCGCCCAGACCCATAACGGAGCCACTGACAATCAGGCTGCCTAGAGTCGGCCAACCATAAAGGTAGAAGATCAACCCCTCCGACAAGCCAATGACGATACGCTTTCCCAAGAAGAATCGTCACCCCGATGTAAAGTCTGGAGAATCTAGCGAGCCAACAACTCCCCGCCCAGCATCGAGTACCAAACTGGGGGTCGCTAGTTTACCAATAACTCCACGTTCTGCTCCATCCGCAGAACCCCTGACGATCAAGCTGTCCAGGTCATCCTCTCAGTCTTTACTTATACAGGGGGTGGCCGAAGAAAAACCAGAACTAGCCAAGTATGTGGCTGCCCGCACTGATGTTCCCTCCGCAGATGATGTAATCCTGCTAGAAAAGATACCTTACTTCATCAACAAAGGGCTATCTTTGAACTACCTCGAGCTTAATAAGCTTTGTACAATGTATGCTATGGAACACGGTATAGGCACTCACCTACACACACAGGTGACAAATGTTTATACCGCAAACCAGCTTACTCCAGTAGAAGACGCTTACCACATAATCGAGAGAGGGGAACATCCAATCATCTTCGGCCGGAAGGACGACCCACAACCCTTCACCACAGAGAAGGTCGATCTCGAATCAGATGTCAGGAGACTGCCTCTGTATCTTTATAGCCCCAATCCAAATATCTCATGCAAAAACAGGGTTATGATCTGGAGATTACGCCAGGCTTGAACTACGGCACTAGGCGACGATTACCTTTAAAGCCATCAGTCCCGGCTGGAAAACCACGGGACTACTACAGCAAGACCCAATGTGGATTAGGGTATGTTACACCCACAACGACCCCTGAAAGTTCAGATAAGGAATGCGACTGGCATTCACATTCAACCGGGTCACCAACTTCTGATTCGGATGCCAGCATCGGAGACGTATTCAGACAAGTCCTGTCAGTCAACATGGCATTCGCCGACGCTTACGAAGAGATGAAGACATTCCTGAAATCTTCGAGTTAGAGCCGTGGGCCCAACTGCTGGATGTACAATGGGAAAAGCGGTTCGAACAGAGAGAACCTCCTACTCAGGATGAGGTTATACAGGTCGACCTTGGTAACGAATCTTCTCCAAGACCAATCTTCGTCAGTAAAAGCCTAACAGACGAGGAGCGAGAATCGCTACTGGAACTCGTCAAAGAATACATTGATATGTTCGCCTAGAGCTATGAAGACATGCCAGGACTAAACCCTGAGGTTGTCCTTCACAAGCTCAACATTCGGCCAGATGCAAAGCCGGTCAAACAACAACAGCGACGCTTCCGCCAGGGCATCATGGATGCAATCGAAGCCGAAGTCAACAAACTCATAGCCAGTGGCTTCATACGCGAGGAGCAACATCCAGACTGGGTCGCCAACATCTTACCGGTCTTCAAGAAGAATGGAAAGATTCGAATCTGCATCGACTTTCGTAATCTGAACGAGGTATGTCCCAAAGATGAATTCCCCCTCCCTATCACAGATATCATGATCGACAACACATACGGCTTCGAACGCATGTCATTCATGGATGGTTTCTCGGGGTACAACCAAATCAAGATATCTTCTAACGACGAAAAGCATACATCATTCCGAACACCGATTGGCACATACTGCTACATAGTCATGCCTTTCGGTTTAAAGATGCTGGCACCACATATCAAAGAGCCATGAGTATCATCTTCAGGGATCACTTGCGTAAGACCGTGGAGTGCTATATTGATGACATCGCCGTCAAGAGTCGCCATAAGGGAGACCATCTGCAGGATCTGAGGACGGTATTCAACCTGATGCGAGCACACAACCTGAAGATGAATCCCACAAAATCCTTCTTTGGCGTATCCAGCGGAAATTTCTTGGGTTTTATCATCACCGCCCCAGGGTATCCACGTAGACCCTGAGAAGACAAAGGCAATCATGGAGATGGGCCCCCCGAGAAATCTCTGAGAATTTAGAGGCCTCCAAGGGAGGTTAGCTTACATCAGGAGGTTCATTTCCAACCTCTCCGGGCGTTGTCAGCCATTCACCCATCTCATGAAGAAGGGCGTCTCATTCGTATGGGACGAAGAATGTCAGCGTGCCTTCGACAGCATCAAAGAATATTTGTCGAACCCTTCAGTCCTGGTGGCCCCGGTTGCCGGAAAACCATTCCTACTCTATGTACGAGCAATGGAGCATTCCCTCGGCGCTCTGCTGGCACAAAAAATGATGCAGGCCATGAACAAGCTATATATTACCTTAATCGAATGATGATCGGGCCAGAGCACCGATATACCGCTGTGGAGAAAGAATGTCTCGCCTTGGTGTTCGCCATTCAAAAGACGCGGCACTATGTCACAGGACAAACCATACATGTGATCTCACGAGTCAACCCTCTCAGGGTCCTCATGAATAAACCAGGGGCACTCAGCTCTCGCCTTGCTACATGGGCAATATTACTGTCCCCCTACCATATGATATTCGTCCCACAAAAGGCTGTTAAAGGTCAAGCCCCTGGAAGACTTTTTGGCAGCCCACCCAGGCTCGGAGTCGTCCAGAATATATGAAGGAATCCCAGATGAGGTTGCCGATTCGCATGCAACCTCTCACGATGGTATATGGCAAATATTCTTCGACGGTGCCTTAAGGACCGAACCTAAGGGCAACATCGTCGTCGGAGTCGGGGTGGTGCTGGTTTCTCCTTCCGGATTGGTGATCAATCACGCTTACTCCCTCACAGAACCCTGCTCTAACGATGTGGCCGAGTACAACGCTTTGGTCATTGGCCTCCAACTTGCAAGAGAGCTGGGGGTAGAATATCTTGAAGCATATGGCGACTCACAGTTAATCGTCAATCAGATCCGGGGTTCATACGAAGTCCGCCATGAAGATATGATCCCCTATCACCAAATAGCGATCGACATCATCTCGTCGTTCGAGGGATTCTTCATCGAACACGTTCCCAGACTCCAAAATATTGAAGCCGATGCCTTAGCAGGCCTTACCACTTCCCTAGCAGTGTCAAATCATACTCATCAATCGGTGTATGTGATAGGTCATGAACTGGTCTGTCCCAAGAACAATGTTCAATTCGTGGCGAGTTATTCCGCTCAGACGATCAACAAAGTCCCAGACTGGAGACAACCATTCGTTGACTTCGTAGTTTACGACATTTTGCCCGAGAACCCAAAAGAGGCCACCTCTATCAGAAGGCATTCTCTCATATTCTTCTACGATACGGAGACGAAAATGCTATATCGCCGATCCTACGATGGATTATTGCTTCGATGTCTGTCAAACGCAGAAGCCAAAGAAGCCGTACGCGAAGCTCATGACGGTGTCTTGGGGGCCCATCAGCCTGGCCCAAAATTGTAAGACCTTCTTCGCCGAATGGGCTACTACTGGCCCACAATGGTAGCAGATGCGATAGACTATGCAAGGAAGTACAAAGCTTGCCAAGTCCACGCGGACTTTATCCACCAACTGTCCGAATTTCTACATTCGACGGTAGCGTCCTGGCCATTCGAAGCATGGGGAATGGATATCATCGGTCCGATTACTCCACCTTCCTCCCGAGGGCATCGCTTCATACTCGCAATCACAGATTACTTCTCCAAATGGGCGGAAGCTGTTCCGCTTACAGAAGTCAAAACTTCAAACGTGATCAGCTTCCTCAAGCATCACGTCATCTATCGCTTTGGACTGCCCCGAAGGATCATCCACGATAATGGTCCGTAGTTTGCAAGCCACGCCTTCTATCGATTCTGCGATAAACACCGAATTCAGAATGTCGCTTGATACCATACAATCCAGTAGCGAATGGATTGGCAGAAGCATTCAACAAAACCATCATCAAGTTACTCAAGAAGTTCGTGTCCTCCAATAAGCGCGACTGGAACGAGAAGCTGGGCGAATGCTTATGGGCGTACCGTACCACAGTCCGAACAGCCACAGGGAACACACCATTCTCCCTGGTATACGGGAGTGAGGCAGTTCTCCCATTGGAGACTCAAATACCCTCGCTCCGCGTCGCTCTCACTTACCAATTGACGATGGACGATAATTACCGTCGCCGACTACAAGAGTTGGAGGCCTTAGATGAAAAGCGCCTCTTGGCTCAGCAACGAATCGAGCTTTACCAAGCACGCATCTCCGGAGCCTTCAACAAGAAGGTTAAAATTAGACCATTCCAAGTGGGCGATCTCGTTCTGGCAGTTCGGAGGCCGATGGTCATGACTCACAAAACCGTCGACAAATTCCAGCCAAAATGGGAAGGTCCATTTTTAATGAATGGTGCATAAAATATGAGCTAAAATAAATAAACAGCAAATGACAAGATGTCTTGCCTGGTAGGACGCCTGGTGTACTGCAATGATCAAGGTGGCACGTACTGCGACTTCGGTGTAATAACTATGCAAGGTGACCTCTGATGGTGGCACGGACAGTTCCATCGGGTACAGAATGGTCAGATTAGTTAGGGTGGACATAAGGTAGTATGGAATTGGTAAAGGAATAGGAATAGTAGGACTAGCCATGGACATGAGATTGATAAATAGAATGTAGATAAATAATATATATAATTTTAGGAAATTATTTATAATAAATGAGAACTTATATTTTTGCAAGTAAAAAAAATAGTGTTTAGATAAATACTAAAATATAAAAGAAACTGTGTTCACAGAAAACTCTTAAGTTTGTAGAAATACAATTTAGGTAGAAAACTATATTTTCCAAAAATATTCTAAGAGAAACAAAATAATTATAGAAAATTATTCAATGCTAAAATCCATATTTGTAAAACTATAATTTTGTCAAATAATTTACTTCAAATAAATAAAAAATTTACAACAATATATCTTAGCCTATAATATTGTTGTTACCAATAATAAAAATAGTTTTTATGAAATTATCTATTTTAATTACTCAAGTAACTAGTATAAATAATTGATACTAAGAAAATAATAATATACATTTTATTTTAAGTATTTATCAAATCTCTTATCACATACTGTAGGACCAAGATCTTAAAAGTATTCATAATAAGAACAAAAAAATAAAATAATCCAATTAAAATAACATCAAAACATCAGCCTTAATAAAATATTAATAATAATGATAATGATAATAATAATTATGAGGATATAAGAATAATGATGATAATAATAATATTAATACTAAAATAATAATAATAAAGATGATAATAATAATAATAGTATAAACAGCTGTTCTCTGTTGAGTGAAAACACACAAAAAATTGAGAGAGAGGTCGAGAGGTCGTGAGGAAGATTTTAGAAGGGAAAAGGAACGGGAAGGGGTGCGGAGTCAGTAGGAGGAGGTCGGGACTTACAGAGGCGGAGTGGGAGGAGGGCGCTCGAGAAGGCGGCAGTGGTCGGTGCGCTGGCGCAGGCGGGAGAGGAGTCTCACCGGGTCGGCGGAGGTCCGCGCGGTGTTGCGGCTGAGGCCGGTGTAGAAGCATGGAAAATACTAAAGAAAATGACTCATGCGGCCAGGAAAGATCCATGCGGCTCAGAAAACGCATGCGGCTCAGGGTGTCATGCGGCATAAGGAGCTATGCGGCCCGGGGCATTCCATGCGGCTCAGAAGATACATGGCCTGACAGTGCTCCCCTCCGACCCATGCTGCATTAATTGCTTTGACGGCTGACCCCTCTGAAAAGTTGACAGCCCTGACACAAAGGCAGGTAATTATGACTCTGTCATAATGATGAATCTCTAGGGAAGAAAAAAGAGATCTCTGACACCCCCCGAGAGCCATAAAAATGCCACGTGGCCTTGCCACGTGGGCGTTCGTATGCGGCTCACTTCTCATGCGGTTCAGAATGAATCCTATGCGGCTCAGGTCAAGAAAGCCTCATGCGGCTCGAGCAAAGAACTTCTCATGCGGTTCAGAGTGAATCTGTCCTATGCGGCTCAGGCCAAGAAAGCCTCATGCGGCTCGAGCGAGGACTTCTCATTGGGTTCAAGAGGATCATGTCCATGCGGCTCAGGCGGATATGTACCTATGCGGCCCACAAGGATTATTTCCCTGTGGTTCGAGGGCTCAAGTGAGGGCCACTACCCAGACAGCCCTGACACGTGGGTTTAACCATATGCGGCTCACTCGTCATGCGGTCCAGATCCCCCCAGCAGCTCCTAGGACACGTGTCCTAAACCGATTAATTCCTCAGATTTGCTGCCATTAAAGATTGGGTCAAATCCCAATAATCTGGGACACGTGGCAGAAGAATAGATCTAATTTATTCGCAGATATCAGAAGATCATTATAAGGAAGATTTATTCCAATCAGCATTAATTGCTAATGGGATTTGGTGTAATCTACACCTAATGGCTCAGATTCGTCACAATCAGAAACGAATGGCCTGGATTGACCAATCCCCAGGCCGCCGCCATCTCCAAGAGCTAATCATTGGCAACCCTAATGATCACATCCCACTATTATAAATAGCAAGGTGCCATGCCCTTGTAAAAAGGATATATACAAAATATCAGAGAGAAATACATATATACAGAGAGACTTCCCCCCATAGTCAGAGAGAGAATATACACAGAGAAAGAGAGAAGCCTGAAGAGCAATAAGAGGGAGAGCAAGAAGAGCATTTCTTCATCAACGCCAACCATCTTTTCACAGGAGCCAAGGCTGCATACCGATCGTCCAAGAAGTAAGGCAGGGCTGCCGTCGCCTTCTCGAGCCTCTATCGTCACCCCCCAGAATCTAAAATAAACAATTGTACTTAGACTGCTGTACGTAGGTTTTCGTCCCTAGGCTTTCTTTGTACAAGCGAGTTTGTAACGTGAAGTAAAAGTCTGGTCCTTCGATAATTATTCTGTTCTTTTATATTTCATGGCAAACACGATGGCCACTCTGCTGGGGACTAACTTCTCCATGGCTGAGGAGTTGGTGACGCAATCGGATGCAGCCAAAATTGGCTCCACGCAACAAAAGATGGTCGTCCACTTCGACCAACAGGCGTTTGAAGAGATGCTCTCCGAAGGAAGCGCTGGCCCGGTCCAGAAGCGAACCCGCGGGACGAAGGCTCGCAAAGAGTGGATGCCAAAATCATTTGCTCCTCCCCAAGCCCTCGATGGGATATCCTCTGTTGCTCAAGAAGGCGAGAAAGACTCTCCTGCGGCTCCACTTCAGACCGTAGACAACTCTGCTGTCCCCAAGTCCGGCAGAAGAAAACACTATGATGCTGGACTTGTAGGGGCAAAGAGGAACTCTATGCGATCCGAGCCGCATAAGGGTATTTCCCGCAGGGAGAAAGCTCATGCGGCTACATCCGCCAGCCGCATGAAGAAAACTCATGCGACCACATCTGTCAGCCGCATACCTTATGCGGCTACAGTTGCCAACTGCATGGATGAGAATCATGCGGCTACTGAAGTCAATCGCTTGCAGAAAACCCATGCGGCCACTATTGCCAACCGCATGCGGCCAGCCTGCACGGTCGTGACTCCTAGCCGCATAAGAACACCTCATCCCACAGCAGAAGACAACCGCATGCAGACAGCCTGCACGGTACCCAATGCTAGCCGCATAGCATCCGTTCCACGCTTCTCTCGATCAGTCTTCGACCGTCTCTCATGCGGTCCCTGACTCTGATGGTTCTCTGGACGATAAGCCAGACTCTGTGGTATTCAACTTGGACTCCTCCTATTACGCACCCGCAAGTGCTAAAAAGAGGAAGTCTAGGGCAGCACGGGCTCACCAAGCCCAGTCAGCTGCCCCAACCTCTGACTATCGGGGCATCTCGCTGGTTATCACGCGGGCCTCTGATGGGAAGTTGTACAGAACCGCTCGAGTCCAGCCCCCGGCGGCGAACGGACAGAGTGGTTCCTCTGACCTGCGTGAGGTTATCCTCCACAAATGCAAGGGAAGAGAAGGGGCCTCTGTGTGCAAAGAGTCCTCACACGGACGTCACTGTACCCAAATCGTCATCAACTGCTGTTGCAACAACGCGACAGTGATGGAAGATCGGCCGTCCGTCTTCCAAAGACTACAGCATCCGAGTTCGGAGGATGAGGCACCTCCTGTTGCCTCCTGCAATTCCACTCAGAAAGTCCCCACCGAGGGGAGAGAGAAGAAGACGAGCATCTCCAGCCCGAAGATATCAACCACTACAGCTAAGAAACTGTCGTCTAAACGGTTGTCCTCCACCGGAGTATACCAATACACCCGTTCAAAGACGAAATCTGCTACAGTGGGAGATTCATCATCTACATCGCTGGGGGTCATAGGAGCTGGGGGTAGTACTCCTCCGAACGTCCACAATAATCCGATGTTTCAAGGAGACGAGCCCGGGGAAACAACCCTCTCATTAGGTGCAACAGACGCTGATATCCCCGAGGACATCCGTGACTCTCAAGATGAAACAAGCTCCGAAGCTGGGGGTACTGTTCCTTCCGTGTCCGAACCCGAAGAGAACATTCCCACATATCCCGATGATTTCTCGATGCAAGGGATACGACTCGGAGGGCACATCCTCCACCGTTCCTTCCGTCACTCCTCATGTAAAGACGGTATTCATGACGGACAACAATCAAGGCGGTTCCAGTGATCGCCAACGCATAGACACTTTGGAGGCCATATTGCACGCCTTGGTCAAATCTGTGGACAAGATCAAAGCGGCTCTTCCTACTCTGCAGGGAGTGACACCTGGCCAAACAAGTACGGGTCCCATAATCAACGTAGATTCAAATTCAGCGGCACCGAACCCGGGCAATAATCCTCCCGAAATAACGGCCCCTACCGCGACAGATGAGGCCCGAGAAGTAAGGAGAGAGGTTCATGAGCTCCGAGCCATGTTCCACGCCCGAGAAAACTCTCAAGACTTCAGAATACGGCAACCATATCCTGCTGAATGGAGGGATGTTCCATTTCCACCAAGATATAAGCCATTCAATATCAACCCATATGATGGCAAGACCTCAGCAAGTCGGTACATCACTTACTTCGAGGTCACCACCGACCATTTGCCCCATGATGACGCTATCCTAACGCGGTTATTCATCGGGACATTGGAAGGAGTTACCTTCGACTGGTACCGCAACCTGCCGGACAACTGCATCCACTCCTTCGCTGGCTTCAAACGCTTGTTCTTGGAGAGATTCTATGAGGTAGGGCAGGACGTCACAATGTCTACCCTCATGGACGTCATCCAAGGAGAGAAAGAGCTGACGAGGAATTATATTGAACGGTTTCGTCAAACCGCAATGAAGTTACCATCTGGCAATCCAGATTCCTCCTTAATTGAAATTTGCCAAAAGAGACTACTCCCAACAATTAGTCTCTGGATGGGCGAAAGTCAATTCAAGAACTTGAAGGATTTTATCATTAGTGCTACAAGTGCCGAAGAACGGTTGAGAAAGGCTCGCCAACTGGGGTTGCACATCTCGGAGGGAGAGAACAAGGGCAAGCGTCCCAATACCAACAACGACAATAGGAGTAGCCCCTCCAACAATCGGGACAACAGAGGCAAGCAGGCCATGGTGGCCGATACATCCCAGAAGCCTGAGTCACAAACCAGCAGACAAGCAATGGCCTCAAATCACTTATTCTTTCGAAGACGGCCACGTCAAGCCTATCTTGGACATGCTCATACAAGGAGATAGAATTCAGCTCCCTCCACGAAGACGGGAGCCTCGGCCGACTGACCTGGAGAATCTAAAGTTCTGCCATTACCACCGCTATATACACCATGCTACACACGACTGCTACCAACTAAAACGGTACATCCAAAACCTCATCGATTCGAACGCTCTGGCCATCGATTTCGAAGAGGTAACCGTGGCAGCCAATATGGTGTCCGTACAATTTGGCAGCTTTCCTCCGACAGAAACTCAAGACGGGGTGGTTCCCATCCCTCTGGCGACAATGGAGATTACCAATCTTCCACCTCCCCGAGATCAAACTACCGGTCTAGTACCTCTCACTACATCGCGAGGAGAAATCATGTGGGTCCATCCGGACCTGGTCCACGAGGTGACTCAGTCCACGACGCCTCCCATTCACAAGAAGAGAAGTGGAAAAGTTAGATCCTGCCGAACCGTCTCGGCAGATGAAGAAGAAGTCACGACCGTCGTTACTCGATCTGGAGCATAATCTCAACCCGTGGCTGAGAACTCGACTGATGATCATCCACCCACTACCACTGACGCTCCGGGGCCTCCTCAGCCTCCGACGACCGACATGCCTAGGCCGAAGGAGACTCGCTTCGACAAATCCCTCCGAAAGGAGACACCTCAGGGGCTAGAAAGGCCCTACAACTTCGACATCTTGGCACAATTGGCCAATACACCGGCCAAATTGTCCTTATATGAACTCCTGAGGCTCTCGAAGGACGTCCGCGCGGCCTTGAGCGATGCACTCCAAAATGCCGACGCATACTTGGCTCAGGTCAACCTTACGGGAGAAAATTAGCCCGCAGATCTCCAAGACAGTGCATGTACGGGAGCGATGCCCAATATCGTCTTCACTCTACAGGATATGCTCATCAAAACCAACCTGCACGATCGCCCGTTATACTACACTGGATACATTGGCAACGTGAAGGTGGACCGGATGCACATTGATCCTGGGTCTTCCATAAGCATCATCCCGAAGGGTCTGCTACATCATCTTCGTATTCCGATGCATCGCCTGACGCCTACAAGCACCACTATCAGCGGTTTCAATTCGGGCAGGAGCTACCCAATCGGGAAGATCCGTCTGAAATGCCAGATCGGCGATCTTCAATCAGAAGTCACCTGCTATGTCATAGATGCCGACACTTCTTACAACATCCTTTTGGGGTACCCTTGGATACACGATTATATGATCGTGCCTTCCATGCTGCACCAATGCTTCAAATATGTCGACAAGCATGGCTTCGTGAGGACATAATTTGCTGACATCGATCCCTTCAAAGGGGTCGAATCCTACTACTCGAACTCCTGCCTATACAAAAAGTCGAAGAGGCACCTTGATGGAGGAAATAAGCAAGCTGGTACCGAAGCGACCGCGGGATCAGAAGAACCTCTGACGATCCACCTCCAAGCCCGCAAACCGGGCAAATCTGCACCCCTTACGGCTACACTACGTAAGGACGCAACCAGTCTCTCGGCAAAGGAAGAGCAGATGAAAATCCGGCTGCCAAGGTCCGGCCAAGTACCGAGACCCACAACAGGGCCACTTACCATCAGATTGTCGAGAGTCGGTCAACCCCAAACGGAGAAGCTCAATCCCTCCGATAGACCGCTCACGATACGCCTTCCCAAGAAGGGTCGTCACCCCGATGCGAGGTCTGACACTTCTAACGAATCGGCCACTCCTCGCCCCGCATCGAGTACCAAACTGGGGGTTGCTAGTCTACCAACAATTCCACGCTCCGCTCCGCCAGTTGAACCTCTGAAGATCAAGCTGACTAGGTCGTCCTCTCAGTCTTCACTTATACAGGGGGTAGCCGAAGAAGAACCGGAACTAGCCAAGTATGTGGCTGCCCACACCGATGTCCCCTCCGCAGATGATGTAATCCCCCTAGAAAGATACCTTATTTCATCAATAAAGGGCTATCTTTGAACTACATCGAGCTTAATAAGCTTTGTACAATGTACGCTATGGAGCATGGTCTAGGCACCCATCTACACACACAGGTGACAAATGTGCACACCATAATTCAGCTTATTCCAGCAGAAGATGCATACCGCATAATCGAGGGAGAAGATCATCCTGTTGGCCCATTGGTCATATGGTCAAACCTAATTTTAATAATTGATCAAAACTCTGTCTGGATATACAAAGCTAGTTGGGACATCTCGGCTTCTTGGACATAAGCATGATTGGATATTCACTCCGTTCAAGACTGAAGATCTGTTTGCCTACTTGAGTCTGTATTTCCTATGTAATATAATTTTCATTTTGTTTGAGTCTAGGAATACGTTGTACACCAAGTCGTACTGGAAAATAGGCTATCCCTCAAATTGTTCAAAATGATTTTAAAATGACCTATCAAAAATGTTTACAAAAAGGTTTTCAAAAAGGTTTTCAAAAATCACCAAAACCTATTTTTAAAACCCTAACCTAACCCTGACAGAACTCGGCCAGAGTTCGGTTAGTGGCCGTTTTGATTTTTGAATTCTCTGGAACTTGGTCCTCCTGCAGTTGCGGATTTGACCGAGATTTGCTCATCGAGTTCTGCCCGAATTCTGCCTGAATTCTGACAGAGTTCTCCCTTTGGAATTCCTATAAATAGAGAAGGATTTCGATCATTTCAAATCACTCATTCACTTTCAATCTTCTCTCTATCTAAAGTTTTCTGTCTTCCAAAGAGTTTTTCTAGAGCTTTCAATTTCAGATCCCAAGCCAGTTACAATCCTCTAGTCGATTTGCCAGTACGGTACGGTCTAGAAGTTTCTGAGAGATTGTAATCGGAAGGCTTGATTGAAGAATACCTCTTCACATTTGAAGTTGGACGAGTTCTTCGTATCAAAGCTCGCGTTGTAGAAGTTGCAAGGACTTCGTAAGAAAACTTGCGGTTTTTCCTATAGTGGATTCAAACTGGTAGCAAGAGTTCTACCGACTGGATTAGTCCTCAACAGAGGGATACCAGTATACATCGCTGTCTTTGCGTTTGCTTTCTGAACTCTGCCTTTACATTATTTCAATTGTTATTATATACTGTGATTGTGTTGCTAACAATTTTTTAATTAGCATTTTTCCGCTGCCAACTCTATTCACCCCCCTCTAGAGTATTACGCTTTACTATATCGTTCCTACAATTGATATCAAAGCGGGTGTTACAGGTAAAGCAAGGTAACAGTGCTATTATTTATTTATTATTTATTCGATCACAGCACATCATATGGCTACTATGAAATTCACAAGTGAAGGTCAGGCCACAAACAGACCCCCTCTGTTTGATGGTACTAACTACACTTATTGGAAAACACGGATGAGTTTCTTCTTGAAATCTCTTGACTTTGACTTATGGGCTATTGTTCTTGATGGCTATCAAAAGCCACCTCGTATAAATGTTGAGGGAGTTTTGGTTGAAAAACCCCAAAGCAGTTATACAGAGGAGGAAAAGAAAAAGGCCAGTCTTGACGCACGTGCCATTAATGCTCTTTTTTGTGCCTTAGACAGAACAGAATTTAACAGGGTATCTACATGCACAACGGCAAATGGTGTATGAAAGCTTCTCGAAGTTACACATGAAGGCACGACTCAAGTCAAGGAGTCAAAAGTCAGCAGACTTACTCAAGAGTACGAGGCGTTCAAAATGAAGCCAAATGAAACAGTCACTCAAATGTTCGAGAGGTTCTTGGATATTGTAAACCCTTTGTCCTCTCTAGGCAAAGATTTCAGTAACCACGAAAAGATTCGCAAACTCCTGCGAGCTCTCACCAAGAACTGGATTCCGAAGGCTACAGCTATCATTGAAGGAAACGACCTCACCACAATGTCACTTGAAGTACTCATGGGGAAGCTACTCACTCATGAACTAGAGCTGCAAGATTTTGAAGAGCCTACACCAAAGGAGAAGACGATCACCCTCAAAGCTCAGCACAGAAAGGCTGCTAAAGATGACTCAGACAGCAGTGGATCTGACGCTGAAGATCAAGCTCTCCTAGCAAGGAAGTTCAAAAGATTCATGAGACATGAGAAGAGAGTCAAAGAGAACAACAGCAACAACTGGTACCAAGAAGATGCTGTCTGCTATGGTTGCAAGAAGAAGGGACATATAAAGAAGGACTGTCCCACCAACTCATCATCGAGCAAGAAGAACAACAGGTATAAAAAAAGCAACCTGAAGAGATCAACATCCCGGAAATATGCCAACACCAGCATATGGCATGAGAGTGAAGCCAGCGACTCAGAAGACGAACATTCAGAGGACGCTACAAACATCTGCTTCATGGCAGTTGATCAGGTACCTACTGAACCTGTAGAAACATATGATGACTTTACCTTTGAGCAATTAGGAGATGCCTTCAGTGACCTGATGCTTGACTACAGGAAACTGCATAGTAAATATCAGACCGCTAAGAAGGTACTCAAAGAGTACAAAGGAGAAATAGGAAGACTTACCGACCTACTAGCTGAGGTTAGAACTAGTGTTAGTGAGTCTGGTGAGCTTTCCTCTATAAAGCTCTTATTACACGAGACTAAACAGTCATCCGAAGAGAAAGATAAGATTATAGACCAATTGAGAGAAGATCTTTCCAAAGAAAAGAAAAGTCTTCAATCTGCACAAATCAGAATGGAATCACTCACTTCTGATTATACTAAGTTATATGACACTTCCAAAAGGTTGGAAATTAGGTTAGGAAAACAGCCTGAGCCTGCTGCTTCCTATCCTAACATGTGTCACTTACCGAGAAATCGGAACATTCCCAAGCCAAACACTGTCAGACCAAACCATATAAAACCTTTACCCCAAAAGGTTAAGCCCAAACATGATCATAGGTATGCATTCATCTATACTAGAAAATCTAAACCTACCAACCATGCACATCACTCTGCTTTCAACACTCAACATGCACAATATCATTATTGTGGCCTCATTGGTCATATTTCATCTGCATGTAGAATGAGAAAGCTAGTTGATTTAAATGTTTATGCTTGGATACCTAAAGCTAACAATTCAGGACCCTACAAGAAATGGGTACCAAGAGTTTCATCTGCAAACTGTTTTGTAGGTGGAACACCCTTCACATGCTAGAAGTAAATGGATCCTCGACAGCGGTTGCTCACGGCATATGACCGGTGACGCTACTCTATTTGCAACACTGTCGAAGAAGAAGAAGGAAGGCTATATTTCCTTCGACAATAATTTGAAAGGGTATATTATTGGTATCGGTGATGTTGGTAAATCTCCCTATCCCGTAATTAAAGATGTATGTCTGGTTACCGAGTTGAAACATAATCTGCTCAGCATAAGTCATCTAGCTGATCATGGTTATGGTATCAACTTTGGCAAAGACAAATGTACTATAGTTGATAGCTCAACTGGTAGTACTATCTTTGAAGGAATCAGGGAAGACAATATATATGTTTTCTATCTATTGGAAGAAGCTAACATTTCAGGTAGATGCTTAATGGCCAAAAGTGATGAGAGTCATCTATGGCATATGAGACTCGGTCATGCAAACATGGATACAATTTCAAGGTTATCCACAAAGAAGTTAGTACGCGGTTTACCGGACATAACATTCAAGAAGGATTCGGTATGCAGCCAATGCGAAAAGAACAAGGCTACCAGATCCACATTCAAGTCTGTAAACGCAGTATGTACTACTAGACCTCTACAATTGCTACACATGGATTTATTCGGTCCTAGCAGAGTTGCTAGCCTCGGAGGTAAATTATATGCATTTGTTATTGTAGATGATTTTTCTAGATACACGTGGGTATATTTCTTGACACGCAAGAATGACGCATTATCCGAATTTGTCGCCTTTTGCAAGAAAGTACAGAATGAAAAAGGTTACATGATTACTCGAATTAGAAGTGATCATGGAGGCGAATTTGAGAATGCTGATTTCGAGCAATTTTATGACACACACGGTTTCATACACGAGTTCTCCTGCCCTAGAACTCCACAACAAAATGGAGTTGTGGAACGTAAGAACAGAACTCTAAGCGAAATGGCCAGAGTAATGTTAAATCAATTTAGCCTACCCAAATACTTCTGGGCTGAAGCTGTCAATACAGCTTGCTTTGTGCTCAATAGAGTTCTAATTCGACCCAAATCGAAGAAGACTCCTTTTGAGTTATGGTTTGATAAAATTCCTTCAGTTTTATACTTTAAGATATTTGGCTGTAAATGCTTTATTCTTAATACTAAAGACAATTTGGGAAAGTTTGACGAAAAGGCCGATGAAGGTATTTTCTAGGTTATGCGGCCAAGAGCAAAGGGTACAGAGTCTTCAACAAACATACCATGATCATCGAAGAGTCAATCAACGTCACTTTTGATAAAATGAACCAAATGACACTCGATGACAGTGATGAAGATCTGCCTACATCAAGCTCAACATCAGCTGAACATGAACCAAGCTCTGCACAAGCTGAACCCCCTAGAGGAGATCCAGGAACCAGCTACCTACAGAGTCTACCGAAGAGGTTAAAATTCACAGCTGATCATCCAAAAGATTTGGTAATTGGTGACATTACCAAAGGAGTAAGTACTCGATCATCCAGTAGAGATATAGTTTCTAGTGTTGCATTTATTTCACAACTAGAACCCAAATCTATTGATGAAGCATGTAGTGATAGTTTCTGGATAGATGCCATGCAAGAGAAATTGAACCAATTCGAACGGAATCAAGTTTGGGAACTTGTTTCCAAGCCTATTGATCATCCGGTCATTGGCACCCGTTGGGTATTCCGAAACAAACTGAATGAGGATGGTTTAGTAACTCGTAACAAGGCTCGACTCGTAGCTCAAGGATACAATCAAGAAGAGGGTATTGACTACGATGAGACTTATGCCCCAGTTGCGAGATTAGAATCCATTCGCATGTTATGTATATTTGCATGTTTTCATGATTTCAAACTTTTTCAAATGGATGTAAAAAGTGCTTTTCTAAATGGCTTTATAAAAGAAAAAGTTTTTTTAGCACAACCTCCAGGTTTCACGGATTTCAAAAATCCTGACCATGTTTTCAAGTTGAAGAAAGCCTTATACGGTTTGAAACAAGCCCCTCGTGCTTGGTATGATCGTCTAAGCTCTTTTCTACTTGACAACGGATTTTCAAAAGGAAAGGTTGACACACATTTATTAAATCTTTTAATGGCAAGCTGCTTTTAATTCCAATCTATGTTGATGATATCATATTTGGATCCACTGATGAATCTCTTTGTCAAGAATTTTCTAAGTGTATGCAGAATGAGTTTGAGATGAGCATGATGGGAGAGCTGAAATTCTTTCTCGGATTACAAATCAAACAAACCGACAATGGGACGTTCATTAATCAAGCCAAGTACACAAAAGATCTGCTAAAGAAGTTCGATCTGGACAATGTCAAACCTATTGGCACTCCGATGGCAACTTCAACAAAGCTTGATTCTGACGAACAAGGCAAGCCAGTCGACACACGTAAGTATCTAGGTATGATTGGTAGTTTACTTTACTTAACTGCTAGTCGTCCAGATATAATGTTTAGTGTTTGCTTGTGTGCACGTTTTCAAACTAACCCAAAGGAATCATATTTGTCCGCAGTTAAGCGTATCTTCCGATACCTTAAGGGCACTTCTTCTGTTGGCTTGTGGTATCCCAAAACTAAATCCTTTGACCTTATTGGTTATTCGGATGCAGATTTTGCTGGATGCAAGGTTGATAGAAAAAGTACCAGTGGTACATGTCATTTCTTAGGAAAAGCTCTAGTCTCTTGGTTTAGTAAAAAGCAAAATTCTGTAGCCTTATCAACAACAGAGGCTGAGTACAACGCCGCAGGACGTTGTTGTGCTCAGATTTTGTGGATGAAACAAACCCTAGAAGACTTTGATTTATTTTTCACACATATTCCCATTTTCTGTGATAACACTAGCACTATTAATTTGACTAAGAATCCTGTATGTCACTCTCGTACTAAACATATCGAGATTCGGCATCATTTTCTTAGAGATCATCATCAAAATGGAGATATAAACCTTGTGTACATAGATACTGAAAATCAATTAGCTGACATCTTCACTAAACCTCTAGCGGAAGATCGCTTCAATTATTTACGTCGAGAATTAGGAATTTTGGACGTCAATAATATTAAATGTTATTTTATGATTATATATCATTATGCAAAAACTGCGTTAGAGACAAGCTAATAAAGAGTCTGTCTGTCACCACAACTACGGTTGAAGCGAAGCGGTACTTAAGAGTTCCCCGGTGAACCTCCGCCAGCTGGGACAGTACTCCTACAGCTAATCTGAGACAGTCAATGTATAATGACATTTAATTCATAAAATATTATTAATTATGTTATTTGAAGGCTAAAATAACTAATCTTTGAATTAAATATTTGAAATGAGTCAATAAAAAAGAAGTGGCAAAATCAACTTTGAAGAACCCTAGGCGAATTCGGCCAGAACTCTGACCGAATTCGGCCCGAGTTCGGTTGAGGGTATCTGCGTATATATCTAGAACCCGAGAGCTTCTTCTCTTCCATTGCTTCCAAACTATTCCTAACAGCAGCAGCAGCCGACCCCGACCTCCAAACCCTAGCTTCTCACCAACCTATTGCTTCCAATCTACTTGGTGAAATCTCTCCAAAATTTGGAATCGTGCGGAGATCGTCGTCCTCTACAGCATATCTTGATTTCGTGAGGTATAACTCCCTCTCTCTCCACCTTTCAATTAGTGCTTTTTATTCCAATGGCACCTAGATTAATCCTTTCAAGAGGAAGAAGAAGGCCACTCCTAGTGAGGAAGGGTCCTCTTCGAATCCTTATACGGATTCACTGTTTTCGCCGATCCCAACTAGCGATGGCGCTTTCGATGGGTTCTTCTTTCAAACCCTCGATCAAGCCTTATTATGGTACGGTGACTTTTCCACCCGATCCATATGCGGCGGCGCTCCGATTAAATGGACGGTATTTCCTAATCATCGTCACTTATTTGAGGCATTAGGGTTACACTTATTTGTTAAACTGTGCTTCCCAATAGCAACTAATGCCATTAGATTGTTCTATTGCAATCTCGTAGTAAACACTTTTGACGTGAGCACACGTGTCGGAGGCATCGACATCGAGTTCGATGATGCCCTCCTAGCGGAGATTCTTGGGATTCCCAATGAAAGTGAACCGCTAGTTGACATCACAGAATTCGATTTCCCAGAAGGCACAACACTCACTAGTTTCAAAGCGGAACTCTGTGCTCCTGACAGAGTACGTTCTGGAAAGTTCAAGGCTAACAACCTGAACATGTTTAACTACGAATTTTATCGCATCATCTACTCTACTCTACTTCCCAAATCCACTTCCAAGGATGATGTGACTTCGCTTGAGCTGTCCGCTATGTACCATATTCTTAAGGGGATTCCTTTTTCTGCCCCTAAGACTATCATTCAGATGATGGGACGATGTCGTGCAAGAGATCGAAATCTCTCTTACGCGATGATTCTCCCTCGTATCTTTCAGCGATTCGAGATCGATCTATCGACTTGTACTCAGGACTCTGAGCCCAAGATTCTCCAGCTATCTCATCGCAGCCGGACTGCTTCAGCTCCACCTCCTGCTCCTCCTACTGCACCTCCTCCACCACATCAGCCGTATGCCATGACTTTTGAGGGCATACATCAGCAGTTATCAGCTTTGCACGTCTCGATGACGGACATGGCTCGCGAGCGTGAGTTCTGCGATGTCATCCGTTATCAGGCGATGGCAAACTCCTTGGCTGATCTTCATTCGTTCAGACTGGTTATTCAGCCGCTTCTATCCCTCGAGATCCAGCTTTTTCGGGTTACCGCTGTGAGGATGAGGCTGTTCATGCCTACTTCCAGCCAGGTAACGCCTATGATTGGTATCGTGCTCCTCGAGATTATGTCGGTGAGTTCTATGCTAGTGCCCGACTCATCCTTCTGGCGCTGGTACTTCTGGTGCTGGTACTTCCGGTCATGCTGGCCGAGCTGCTGATGATGACATTGATGAGGATAGTGATGATGAGATCTGATTTGATTATTAGTGATATTCTATTGTATACTTGGAAATGCTCCGACATTCCAAGTTTTTATCATTATCTTTTAGTTCTTTCAGTACTTTGCAGTCTGCTTGCAGTTTTTTTTTTATCTTCATGGACATGTTTATGATGTTTCATTTATGACATCTCAGTTTATTTCAGCACTTTGTTTTTCTTTAGCACTATATCTTTATACTGCTTCTTCATTACAAACTACCTGTGAAATACTATGCCTGAGTTTTTGAAACAATACATGCCTGTGATGATACTCTGTAGACATTTTTTATTTTTTTACATGCCTGTCATGCTATTTCTTTCGTTAATATGATTTATTTCTTTTTCTCACTATTTGTTACTTATGCATTGTTTGCGGGGGAGCCTTCTGCATTTCATGCGGGGGAGCCTTCTCTTGTAAATTTATTTTTGCTAAGTGACAAAGGGGGAGAAAATTAAAAGATCTAACATTTTTTTAGTTGTTTTTGAGTTGAATACAGGTTATAAACATTTCCTACTTCTTTGATATTCTTTTGAACAAGCTTTATGTTATATCATTCATAGTTTGTCAATTATCAAAATGGGGGAGATTGTTGGCCCATTGGTCATATGGTCAAACCTGATTTTAATAATTGATCAAAACTCTGTCTGGATATACAAAGCTAGTTGGGACATCTCGGCTTCTTGGACATAAGCAAGATTGGATATTCACTCCGTTCAAGACTGAAGATCTGTTTGCCTACTTGAGTCTGTATTTCCTATGCAATGTAATTTTCATTTTGTTTGAGTCTAGGAATACGTTGTACACCGAGTTGTACTGGCAAATAGGCTATCCCTCAAATTGTTCAAAATGATTTTAAAATGACCTATCAAAAATGTTTACAAAAAGGTTTTCAAAAAGGTTTTCAAAAATCACCAAAACCTATTTTTAAAACCCTAACCTAACCCTGACAGAACTCGGCCAGAGTTCGGCCAGAGTTCGGCCAGAGTTCGGTTAGTGGCCGTTTTGATTTTTGAATTCTCTGGAACTTGGTCCTCCTGCAGTTGCGGATTTGACCGAGATTTGCTCATCGAGTTCTGCCCGAATTCTGCCCGAATTCTGACAGAGTTCTCCCTTTGGAATTCCTATAAATAGAGAAGAATTTCGATCATTTCAAATCACTCATTCACTTTCAATCTTCTCTCTATCTAAAGCTTTCTGTCTTCCAAAGAGTTTTCTAGAGCTTTCAATTTCAGATCCCAAGCCAGTTACAATCCTCTAGTCGATTTGCCAGTGCGGTACGGTCTAGAAGTTTCTGAGAGATTGCAATCGGAAGGCTTGATTGAAGAATACCTCTTCACATTTGAAGTTGGACGAGTTCTTCGTATCAAAGCTCGCGTTGTAGAAGTTGCAAGGACTTCGTAAGAAAACTTGCGGTTTTTCCTATAGTGGATTCAAACTGGTAGCAAGAGTTCTACCGACTGGATTAGTCCTCAACAGAGGGATACCAGTATATATCGTTGTCTTTGCGTTTGCTTTCTGAACTCTGCCTTTACATTATTTCAATTGTGATTATATACTGTGATTGTGTTGCTAACAATTTTTTAATTAGCATTTTTCCGCTGCCAACTCTATTCACCCCTCCTCTAGAGTATTATGCTTTACTATATCGTTCCTACACATCCAATCATCTTCGGCCGGAAGGACGATCCGTACCCTTTCACCATAAAAGAAGTTGATCTTGGGTCAGATGCCGGGAGACTGGCTCTGTATCTTTATAGCCCCCAGTCCAAATATCTCATGCAAAAATAGGGATATGATCTAGAGACTACACCAGGTTTGAATTACGGGGCTGGACGACGATTACCTTTGAAGCCACCAGTACCGGCTGGCAAGCCACGGGACTACTATAGCAAAACTCGATGTGGACTAGGGTATGTAACTCCCACGACGACCCCTGAGAGTTCAGATGAAGAGTGTGACTGGCAGTCACATTCAACCGGGTCCCCAACCTCTGACTCGGATACCAGCATTGGAGACATATTTAGACAAGTCCTGTCAGTCAACGTGGCATTCGATGACGCTTACGAAGAAGACGAAGACATTCCTGAAATCCTCGAACTAGAGCCGTAGGCCCAACAGCTGGATGCGGAATGGGAAAAGCGGTTCGAGCAGAGAGAACCTCCTACCGAAGATGAAGTTATGCAGGTCGACCTCGGCAGCGAATCCTCTCCAAAGCCAATCTTCGTCAGTAAAAGCCTAACGGACGAAGAGCGAGAATCGCTGCTGAAACTTGTCAGAGAATATATTGACGTGTTCGCATGGAGTTATGAAGACATGCCGGGATTAGACCCCGATATCGCTCCTCACAAGCTCAACATACGGCCAGATGCAAAGCCAGTCAAGCAGCAACAACGACGCTTCCGCCCAGGCGTCATGGATGCGATCGAAGCCGAAGCAAAACTAATAGCCAGCGGCTTCATTCGTAAGGAGCAACATCCTGATTGGGTCGCCAACATAGTTCCGGTCCTTAAGAAGAATGGAAAGATCCGAATCTGCATCGAGTTCCGTAATCTGAATGAGGCATGTCCGAAAGACGAATTCTCCCTCCCTATCACAGACATCATGATCGACAACACATGCGGCTTTGAACGTATGTCATTCATGGATGGATTCTCGGGGTACAACCAAATCAAGATGTTTCCCGACGACGAAAAGGACACATCATTCCGAACATCGATTGGCACATACTGCTACACAGTCATGCCATTCGGTGTAAAGAATGCTGGCGCCATATATCAGCGAGCCATGAGTATCATTTTCAGGGAACACTTGCGCAAGACGGTGGAATGCTATGTCGATGACATCGCCGTCAAGAGTCGCCGTAAGGGAGATCATCTGCAGGACCTGAGGACGGTATTCGACCTAATGAGAGCCCACAATCTGAAAATGAACCCTACGAAATCTTTCTTGGGCATATCCAGCGGGAAGTTCTTAGGATTCATTATCACCGCTCAGGGCATTCATGTAGACCCTGAGAAAATGAAGGCAATCATGGAGATGGGTCCCCCGAGAAATCTCCGCGAACTTAGAGGCCTCCAAGGGAGGCTAGCTTACATCAGGAGGTCACACACCTCAAGAAGAAAGGAGTCTCATTCGTATGGGACGAGGAATGCCTGCGTGCCTTCGACAACATCAAAGAATATTTGTCAAACCCTCCAGTCCTGGTGGCCCCGGTTGCCGGAAAACCGTTCCTGCTCTACGTACGAGCAATGGAACACTTCCTCGGTGCCCTGTTGGCACAAAACAATGATGCAGGTCACGAACAAGCTATATACTATCTCAGCCGAATGATGGTTGGACCCGAGCACCGATACACCGCGGTTGAGAAGGAATGCCTCGCCTTGGTGTTCGCCATTCAGAAGACGCGGCACTATGTCACCGGACAAACGATACATGTGATCTCACGAGTCAACCCTCTCAGGGTCCTCATGACTAAACCAGGGGCACTCAGTTCTTGCCTCGCTACTTGGGCAATATTGCTGTCCCCTTATCATATGACCTTCATCCCGCAAAAGACAGTCAAAGGTCAAGCCCTGGCAGACTTCTTAGCAGCCCACCCAGGCTCGAAGTCCTCCAGAATATATGAAGAGATCCCAGATGAGGTCGCCGACTCGCATGCAACCTCTCACGAGGCTATATGGCGAATGTTCTTCGACGGTGCTTCGAGGACCGGACCTAAAGGCAATATAGTTGTCGGAGTCGGGGTAGTGCTGGTCTTCCCTTCCGGATTGGTAATCAACCGCGCCTATTCCCTCACAGAATCCTGCTCTAACAATGTGGCCGAGTATAACGCTCTGGTCATTGGCCTCCAACTAGCAAGAGAGCTGGGGGTAGAATATCTTGAAGCATACGGCGACTCCCAACTAATCGTCAATCAGATTCGGGGCTCATACGAGGTCCGACACGAAGACATGATCCCTTATGACCAAATAGCGATTGACATCATCTCGTCGTTTGAGGGGTTCTTCATCGAACATGTCCCCAGACTCCAAAATATCGAAGCCGATGCCCTAGCAGGCCTTGTCGCTTCCTTAGCGGTGCCGAACCACGCTCATCATTCGGTTGACGTAATAGGCCACGAACTGGTCTGTCCCAAGAACAACGTTCAACTCGTGGCGAGCTATTCCGCCCAGACGGTCGATGAAGCACCAGACTGGAGACAGCCGTTCATCGACTTCGTCGTCTACGACATCCTGCCCGAGAACCCGAAGGAAGCCACTTCTATCAGACGGCGTTCTCTCAGATTCTTCTACGATACAGAGACAAAAATGCTGTATCGCCGCTCCTACGACAGATTATTGCTCCGGTGCTTGTCGAACGCAGAAGCCAAAGAAGCAGTACGAGAAGCTCATGACGGTGTCTGCGGGGCCCACCATCCCGGCCCAAAACTACAAGATCGCTTTCGCCGAATGGGCTACTATTGGCCCACGATGTTGGCAGATGCGATAGATTATGCTAGAAAATGCAAAGCTTGCCAGGTCCACGCAGACTTCATTCACCAACCATCCGAGTTTCTACATCCGACGGTGGCGTCCTGGCCATTCGAAGCGTGGGGAATGGATATCATTGGTCCAATCACCCCACCTTTCTTCCGAGGACATCACTTCATACTTGCGATCACTGATTACTTCTCCAAATGGGCGGAAGCTGTCCCACTCGCAGAAGTTAAGACTTCAAATGTGATCAGCTTCCTTAAGCATCACGTCATCTATCGCTTTGGACTGCCCCGAAGGATCATCCATGATAATGGTCCACAGTTTGCAAGCCACACATTCTATCGGTTTTGCGATAAACACCGTATTCAGAATGTCGCTTCGACACCATACAACCCGGCAGCAAACGGGTTAGCAGAGGCATTCAACAAAACAATCATCAAACTCCTCAAGAAGTTTGTCTCCTCCAACAAACGCGACTGGAATGAGAAGCTCGGTGAATGCTTATGAGCTTATCGCACCACAATTCGGACCGCCACCGGGAATACACCATTCTCTCTAGTGTACGAGAGTGAGGCAGTTCTCCCATTAGAGACTCAAATACCCTCACTCCGCGTCGCCCTCACTTATCAATTGACAACGGATGATAACTACCGACGTCGACTACAAGAGTTGGAGGTCTTAGATGAAAAGCGCCTCCTAGCTCAGCAAAGGATCGAGCTATACCAAGCACGCATCTCAGGAGCCTTCAACAAGAAGGTCAAAATCAGAACATTCCAAGTGGGTGATCTTGTTCCGGCAGTTCGGAGGCCAATGGTCATGACTCACAAGACCGCCGGCAAGTTCCAGCCAAAATGGGAAGGTCCATTTGTCATCGAGGCCGTGTTCTCCAACGGTGCTTACCGCCTCGCCAAGCAGAACGGAGACTTGCTCATGTTGCCCGTCAACGGCAAGTTCCTGAAGAAATACTATGTCTAAAAACATTCTCCAAATTTTGAGTCACGTACCCGCTGGTACCACTGAGCTCACCCCACAATTTTCCAGATCTTCGAGTCACGTACCCGCTGGTACCACTGAACTCACCCCCCCAATTTTCCAGATTTTCGAGTCATGTGTCCGCTGATACCACTGAACTCACCTTCATAGTTTGTCAGATTTTGGAGTCATGTACCCGCTGGTACGCTGAACTCACATCCACATTCTCTCCAGATCATCGAGTCATGTACCTGCTGGTACCGCTGAACTCACATCCACATTCTCTCCAGATTATCGAGTCATGTACCCGCTGGTACCACTGAACTCACATCCACAATATTCTAGATCTTCGAGTCATGTACCTTCTTGTACCGCTGAACTCATGCCCTTCTTTAATAAAGGTATCCCAAACTACCAAGTCATGTACCCGCTAGTACTCTGAACTTATACTTTGATTCCAACATTTATGGATTGTCAAGTCATGTACCTGCTGGTGCCCCTGAACTTACATCCCGGTCACTCTTTTAAAAGAAAGTCATGTATAACCGTACCTCTGAACTTTCTTCCTGAAAGAGATCCTCCCTCATGATCCACTACCCGCACTTCCAGCGCACGAAAAAGGGTAACGGGTCCACAAACTTCCAAAACGACCATGTCGATGCTACATCTGAGTCATCTCAATTCTGCCACAAACAAATCACCCCTCTACATAGAATTTTCATGTCCTCATTACCTCTGAGTTATTCTATGTACCCCCCGTCAAAGAAATCCTCATACTCACCATGTCCTCAGTACCTCTGGGTCAGTACGATTGGTTCATTTCTTTTAAACTTATTGTCCGTATCCAAAACTAGGGTACGTTAGGGACAATGGGTCCACGCAAAATGTCCTAATAAGAGGATTATTACAAAGCAAAAGAGTGAAGCAAATATATATTCCATTTATTCAGAAATTGGTTACATCCACACGATTGCAAGCAAGTTAAAAGAGTTCTTCATGAAGACAAGAAGAAAAGCGAAACAAAATAAAGACTACAGACAGACATCCACGAGAAGCCCCTACATCCTAGTTACAGGAACGCATATACCATTCCCTCAACCATTCACATATGAAGGATGCAAGTGAAGAGCATCCTCGTCCAGAATAGGAGAAACAGAGTTCCCAGCGCTGCCATTCAGCAGTCTCGATATTTGGAGGACTGTCGTCCCCCTCAGGCGCAGGTTCTTCTTTCTTCACTTCCTCCTTAACAGAGGGAGACCCCTGGCTGATGACAGGAGGCTGCGGCTCCTCCGTCCACGCAGTCTCAGCATTCGGTGGAGATACTGCGAGAACCAAAGACGAAGAAAATGAAAACAGTCAGAAATGTTCATGCGGCTCGTTTTAGACAAGACTCATGCGGCTCAGACATGGGGTATATCCTCATGCAGCTCAGTCATGGGACGTGTGTGCGGACCATGTAGTTTGAGAAGTTTACGTCAAAGTCTTGTATATGAAGCATGCAGTAAAGCAGGCTCTGTTAGGGTTTCAAACCGACTACCTATCCTTACCTTCGATGGCAATGTGAACGTCAAGACGAACGGGGGGCGCGACAGTCGAGGGCAAAGCCGATTTCTTACTCCTCGTCACGGCTTTCTTCACAGCCTTAGAAGCCCTGGGTGCCATTGTTGTCTGATGATCAGAGGAAGAAAATACGACAAGAATCTGAGTCAAGAAGTGTCTAAGAGAGAAGACCGTCCAAATGCCCTTCTATTTATAGACAGAGAACTATGGACCGACGCCTCGAACAAACGCGATCGACTCTTCGGCTATCGAGCCAAACCAGCCATTTAAAGACTGAACTCTTGGGATCCTGTCCCAAAAAGATCTACACGCATGGCATAATGACATGGCAAAGATCCTATGCGGTTCAAATGGCCACGCGGCTGAAAGCAACTAGGCGGCTGAATAATCCATGCGGCCAAGACTTCTATGCGGTCAGGATTTCATATGTGGCTAGAAGAACACAGCCATGCTTCTTATTCAAAGTATTTCAATTTTGCAAATTGAAAACTTTGAAGGGGGTCTTGTAGAAGCATGGAAAATACTAAAGAAAATGACTCATGCGGCCAGGAAAGATCCATGCGGCTCAGAAAATGCATGCGGCTCAGGGAGTCATGCGGCATAAGGAGCTATGCGGCCCGGGGCATTCCATGCGGCTCAGAAGACACGTGGCCTGACAGTGCTCCCCTCCGACCCATGCTGCATTAATTGCTTTGATGGCTGACCCCTCTGAAAAGTTGACAGCCCTGACACAAAGGCAGGTAATTATGACTCTGTCATAATGATGAATCTCTAGGGAAGAGAAAAGAGATCTCTGACACAAACCCCCCGAGAGCCATAAAAATGCCACGTGGCCTTGCCACATGGGCATTCGTATGCGGCTCACTTCTCATGCGGTTCAGAATGAATCCTATGCGGCTCAGGTTAAGAAAGCCTCATGCGGCTCGAGCAAAGAACTTCTCATGCAGTTCAGAGTGAATCTGTCCTATGCGGCTCAGGCCAAGAAAGCCTCATGCGGCTCGAGCGAGGACTTCTTATACGGTTCAAGAGGATCATGTCCATGCGGCTCAGGCGGATATGTACCTATACGGCCCACAAGGATTATTCCCTGTGGTTCGAGGGCTCAAGTGAGGGCCACTGCCCAGACAGCCCTGACACGTGGGTTTAACCATATGCGGCTCAAATTCATATGCGGCTCACTCGTCATGCGGTCCAGATCCCCCCAGCAGCTCCTAGGACATGTGTCCTAAACCGATTAATTCCTCAGATTTGCTGTCATTAAAGATTGGGTCAAATCCCAATAATCTGGGACACGTGGCAGAAGAATAGATCTAATTTATTTGTAGATATCAGAAGATCATTATAAGGAAGATTTATTCCAATCAGCATTAATTGCTAATGAGATTTGGTGTAATCTACACCTAATGGCTCAGATTCGTCACAATCAGAAACGAATGGCCTGGATTGACCAATCCCCAGGCCGCCGCCATCTTCAAGAGCTAATCATTGGCAACCCTAATGATCACATCCCACTATTATAAATAGCAAGGTGCCATGCCCTTGTAAAAAGGATATATACAAAATATCATAGAGAAATACATATATACAGAGAGACTTCCCCCCATAGTCAGAGAGAGAATATACACAGAGAAAGAGAGGAGCCTGAAGAGCAATAAGAGGGAGAGCAAGAAGAGCATTTCTTCATCAACGCCAACCATCTTTTAACAGGAGCCAAGGCTGCATACCGATCGTCCAAGGAGTAAGGCAGGGCTGTCGTCGACTTCCCGAGCCTCTATCGTCACCTCCCAGAATCTAAAATAAACAATTGTACTTAGACTGCTGTACCTAGGTTTTCGTCCCTAGGCTTTCTTTGTACAAGCGAGTTTGTAACGTGAAGTAAAAGTCCGGTCCTCCGATAATTGTTCTGTTTTTATATTTCATGGCAAACAGCCGGGGTGGAGCTGATCGTTGGGGCATCCGCACGGAGGGCGGTGGAGGAGATCGGCGGGCTGATGGGCGTGCTGGAGGCGGCGCGGCTCGAGTTCGGTGTACGGTAGAGGGAGCGATCGGAGCGGCAAAAAAATTTGGGTGCACGCGTGCGAGGAGAAGCCGCTGCGGCGGCAAGGGTCGACGGCGGACGCAGGCGGTGGCGCTCGCAACTCGGAGCGGTCGCCGCACGGGGACGAGGTCACGGAGGCCAGGACGGAGGTGAGTGCTTTGGGCGGTGGTTTATTTGGGTTTCCTTCCCAGTTTTTGGGGTTTTTAGGTGGAGATGCCGGCCGTGGTAGCGGCGGTGTTTCGGGTGACTTTTGGTCGGGTTTGTTTGGCCGGAGGGGCTCGGCCGTGGTTGATGGGGTGGTGGTTTGGGTGTGATGGTGGCGTGGGGGTCGAGATGTGGTGAGTACGGTGGTGGTGATGAAGGCCGATGATGGCTGGAATTTGGCACCGGTGGTGGTGATTCTGTGTTGGTGGCGGCGATCGGGGGTTGGTCGACTAAATGTGTATTTGTAGAAGCCGATGGTTGTGGTGGTAAAGGGAGTGGCGTTGGTGCCCTGGTTGGTATCAGTTGATGCGGTCACGGCGGCTTAGGCTGGAAGAATATGCAGCCGAGGTAGTGATGTCGAAAGTGGTGGCGGGTTGGCAGAGGAGATGATGGTCGAAGATGGCAGCATGGGTGGCGGCAAGGTGGAGCGGGGAACGGATGGTGTGGCAAGGGGATAGTACAGGGAGATAGTAGAGCTAGGTTTAGGATTTGAGGGTGTCGGGACAGATCGGGGCTAGGGATAGGGTTAGGAATTCGATTGTGTCGGGATGTGTCCGACACGAAAAATAAATGTAAATGTAAACAAGATTGGAATAAGAATTTGGATGGACACAGACACGATGCACGTATATTTGTGGAGAAATTTGTGGAAGAATCGAAATTTATGGAGAAGTACCTGCCTATTTATAGGATGTGGGAATTCCCAATTGGATAAGGACTATGAATATTTAAACCCAATTTAGATAATTCAATTATTAAATTTAAATCAATACAATCAATCTAAATCCAAATTAAATTCCAATTTAAATCTAGGTAATTTAAACTCAAATTAAATATAAATTATATCTTTAAGTTTAAACTATTTAAATTACATCCATAAATCTAATCAAAGATTAAATTGCCACAATAATTTAAAAATGTATTTTTCAAAAATACTAATAATAATAATTTCAAAAATTACCTTATTATTTAAAAAATAAACTAATAAAATATTTATGAAATATATATGTATGCACAAAAATATTATTTATTAATAACTGTTTTAAACGAAAGTCTTTTATACATAAAATAAAGAAAATAATGGACTTGGAAATGTTGGTATGATAGCTAAAATAATTATTACATATTATTTTGAAACAATAAAATAAGAAAAAATATTTTTTCTAAAAATATGTACGCTCGCACATATTCACACTCGTCGATCAATTTCGAAAAATAAAATTTTGCGCGCGACGTACAATGCAACTATGCGACGTATAAATACAAAATAAAAAACAACTACCAAATTTAAAAAAAATAAAAAAATACTAGAAATTTAGGGGTTTTACATCCTACCCAACTTAAAAGAATTTCGTCCTCGAAATTAAGAATTTGTAGGAGGTGAGAAGACACAAGGGTATCGATGGGGAACAATCAATAACAAAATCATGCCGTAAGAATTCGCGATCTAGATCATAGAAAATTATACGGTATGGTCACGGGTAATAATTGAGGGTCACGATTTCAAAGCAACAATCAAAAGGTTAAGGTTAGAGTAGTCATGATAACATGTAAAGGAGTAATACGGTATCAAAATGAGAGACCTAAAAGATAGGTTTTGAGAGTAGGTTGAGGGCACGATTTAAGAGAGCGAATTAGGCTTATTCCTGAAATAAGCGATTAGAGGTTATGGTAGAAATATAAGGCCGAGAATGAGGACAAAGAGTTTAGGATGAAGACATAGCAACATTGAGTGGTGATGGTCATAATTGGTAGGATAGCTGGAGGAAATTATGTAACGTCCCAATCCCAAAATACGTAGGACTAGGAATGTCGACATGCCAGCTGTATTTATATGAAGTATACTCCAATATATGGAAGCCTCGTATAAATACATAAGCTGTAAAATGCAGTAAAACCATAACTAATCTCATCCACACAAAATAAATGAATAGAAGATGTCATATAATGAGAATAAATTGTCTTGATACAATATGTTGGGCGAAGACAAATCCACTACCAACAAGATAAGGAAAAATACAAGAGAAAGAATAACTTTGGCGAGCGAAGCGAAGACGATCCAAGTGCAATCATCCTCGAGAAATAGCAATGAACACGGCTAGAGGTAAAGCACCTGCGAAAGATGATAGCACACACCTGGGGAGATAACCAGGTCCTCAGAGGGACGTAACAAGACACATAATAGCATGCCATATAAACTGAATAAATATTGCTCAAATAAATAAGTAAATCGAATTATAACATGGTCCAATACACACCTACTGAACGAGCGTACCATCCCCCCAACCAAACAAGGACATAAGATGGTAAACTAATTCACGGTAACGTATCTTCCCATGCTATGAATCCAATATGGTATCCGGACCCCAACAAGGTTCAATACCTTCTCATCGAAGTAGTAAGTTACACCCAACCAAACAAGGATAAGATGTGACAAACTAATTCGCGATAAGTTATTGTTCCAAGCCACGGTCAGATACAAGTACCCAAACCAAAGGTACTCGTACCTAACGGATAAGGGCGCCTAACCAAATCTAGGTGAATGCAGTTTAAGAACAGTTCATGGTCGCATGACTACCCAGTCAAGTCGAGAAAATACCAATGCAGTACCTCAGTAGCGAGTCAACACCATATACTATTCCTCAGTATCGAGCGAGTCTATAGCATACAGTCTACCTATCGTTCCTCAGTAGCGAGCGAGACTACGATAGATAGGGTGGTAGTCAACTTCCAATCATGTTCTTCCCGCCCAATGCTAACTCTATAACCGCTAAGTCAAACTAGCATGCAACCTCTATTAGCGGTTATTCCTATCGTACGGCTTATACGTACTGGTGGCTAGCCAATCACGCACTTTCGTGTTCTACATGCGACACACAACTTCGTGGTACAACATGTCAAGGCCATGAATGCAACACACAAAGGTGGTCCCTTAATTCTAGGTTTAATGTGTAAGAAAATAATACATAGCAAGAAACTGAACAGTAAATTCTAACAGGTTATGCCATGTATCACAGTTTATTTTGCATAAAGAAAATAATGAACATGCACGAAATATGAGCTAAAATAATTAAACAGCTAATGGCAAGGTGTCTTGCCTGGTATAGCGCCTGGTGTGCTGTGATAATCAAGCTAGCATGAACTGCGACTTTGGTGTAATAACTACACAAGATGACCTCTGATGGTGGCACGGACAGTCCCATTAGGTCCAGAAGGGTCAATTTAGTTAGGGTGACATAAGGTAGACTCGAAATGGGCAGAGGAATAGGAAAAGATGGGTTGAATCACGAGATGGAGAAAATCGTAGGAAGTCAATTAATAGAATTGGGTTAAGAAAATGTTTTTAAACAACTTATTAGTCTTTCAATTAAATACAAAAGAAAATCGAAAGTCATTTTAAGGCAAAAGCTCTAAGTTTGTCAAAATAAGTTTTAGTAGGAAACTATATATTTTTATTAGCCAAAAATTAATAAACTAGAAATTTATAGTATAATTTGGTGAGTACTTTTATTGACCAATATATTCTTAGAAAATACAAAATCCAAAAAGTAAAACAAATAGATAATCTAGGGCTATAAAATAGATTTTTGTCAACGTACTATTTTTGGTAAAATCTTCCTTTGAGAATATTTGGAATAATATTATCGTAGAAATTTCTAAAAGTAATAATGTTTGCAAAAAAATGGTTTTAGCAATAAGAGCAAAATAATCATAATAAAATACTATGAATAATAATAATAAGGAAAAACACTTGTAACCATCTACATAGTAATAATAAAAACTAGTAACAATAATTTAAAATGATGAAAGTAATAATAATAGTAATGATAAAGAAAATAATAATTATAATAAATAACAACACAGAATGATAATAATATATAATAATAATAATAATAACAATAATAAAGATAATAATAATAATAATAATAAAGATAATAATAATAATAATATTAATAAGAACCTTAGTCAATTGTAAATAAAGAATTTACTGTTAAATAATTTAATAATAAATAACAATTAAAATATAACAATATTGTTAATAGGTACTATAAGAAGAAAGATGAAAAAATATTAAACAAACTAAACAATCTTAATAAAAAAAACAAATAAAACCAAAAATACCAACCAAAAGAAACAAAACGCCCAAATCCAGCAGGTCTCCTCTTCCCGAGGAGAGAGTCACAGGAAACAACTAAAAAAACTCAACCCATAATTAAAAAGGAGGGGAAAGAGAGAGAGAGAGAGACGAGAGGGAGAGAGAAGCTGAGAGAGGCAGAGATCGGAGGCGGTCCGGCGGAGAAGGGGGTTCGAGCGGGGCGGCAGAAGGGAGAGGGGACGGCGAAGGGATGTTCGGGGAGCGGGCGGCGGCCACGCGGCTCGGTCGACGCTGCGCGAAGGGGGAAGGGAAAGGCTCAGGCGACGCTGCTGCGCGGCGTCGTGGAAGGGGGTTTTGGAGAGGCTCGGGGGGCTGACAGCGGGAGGAGACGTGGCAGCTCCGGTCGTGGTGACGCGGTACGGTGCGCCGGCGGAGCTGCCGGAGAGGTCGGAGGGAGGGGCATGCGCTCGGCGGTGACACTCCAGAGAGGCGGAGGAGACCGCGGCTGCACTATGCAGGGCCGTCGTCAGCGAGCGGAGGCACAGATACGGGGTCGTCGGCGGCACGGATGCGCGTGCTCGTGGAGCGGCGGACTGAGAGAGGGTTTCAGGCGGTGGTTCAGTGGCCGGACGGCGAGCGAGGTCGGGCTGAGAGCGGGAAGGAAGAGCGGCGGTCGCGGGCGGTCAGGGAGTCTAATTAGGGTTTTATTTTTGGTTTTTCTCTGGTCGTCGGCGTTGGCGTCGGTGACGGGGTGGTGATTGCAGCGGGTTGGCCGAGGTTTGGAGGGGGTTTGGCCGAAGGGAAGATGGTGGTGATACTATTGGTGGTGGCGGCCTACCACGGCAGTGGCCGCGATGGTGGTGTCGGTGATATGTTAATGGTGGTGGTAATGGCGGGTCAACGGGGACGCTGTGGCGGTGTTGGTGTCGGTGGGCGATGGTAACATAGGTGGTGGCAGTAATGGCGTTTGGGACAGGGAACGATGGCAGGGGATTCTTGTGTGCTGATGGCGACAACAAGGTTGTGGTCGAAGGTGTCGATAACTGTGACGGTCGGAAGTCGTCGGGGTGGTGATCTAGGAAAGATGGCTGGGTCGGGATTTGGTCGGTGGTTAGGGATAGGATTAGGATGGTGTCGGGGTGTGTCCGACACGGGAAAGATAATGTAATTGTAAATAATGGAATAAGATTGTGGACTGGGAGGGAACACGGACACGATGCACGGATCTTTGGGTTGTGGAAATTGTGGAAGAATAATGTGGAGTACCTGCCTATTATAAGATATGGGAATTCCCACTTAGATAGGAACTAGGAATAGTTTAAACCCAATTTGGATATTTTCTAATTTAATTTAAAAACAATCAAATCCAAATCCAAATCCAAATCCAAATCTAAATTAAATCAAATTAATCTCTTAGTTTAAAATCAAATCAATTTCGAATATAAATATTAGTTTACTATTTTAAATGTATCCATGGAATCAAATCAAAATTTAAATCTTCACAATAATTTCGAAATATTTTCCAAAATTATTAAAATAATAATTTCGAAATTACATTAATCTATTTAGATATCTTTGAATAATAAATTATTAATATAATAAATCTCAAAAATTATCTTTTTATTTAAAATAGACTAATAAATAATTTTGCAAATATATGTATGCACTAATAATGTACACATGATTATGTTTTTTTCCTAGTATACAATAAAATATTATTTATGATTAATAACTGCTAAAATTAAAAATGCTTTTTATAGCAAGAATAATAATATATAATATTTGAAAGCGTATAATATAAAAAAATATTTTTCTAAAATATGTACGCTCGCACATATTCGCACTCGACGAGCAAGAAAATAAATTTCGTGCGCGACGTACAATACGACTACGTGACGTACAATACAAAATTTTAAATCAGTACAAATAAAAGAAAAAAATATTAGAAATTTAGGGGTTTTACATCCTACCCAACTTAAAAGAATTTCGTTCTCGAAATTAAGAATTCGTAGGGGGGGTGAGAGGACACAAGGGGGTATCAATGGGGATCCAACGATGACAATGTTTTCATCATGTCGAAAGAAATCGTGATCTAGATCGTAGAAAAACAATACGATAGGGTCAGGGTAATGAATGAGGGTCACGATTAATAGAATGAAAAAGATTCACTTTAATTAAGCGATTAGAGGGTCTTGATAGGGTCGAGTTGTTTAGGATGAAGATATAGCAATATCGAGGGAGAATGGTCATAGCCGATAGGAGGGCTAGAGGGAGTTCTAGTATAACGTCTTCGCCCTCCTAAAATAGATGAAGGCGAAAGAAATATAGAGTTCGAAGAAGGCGTTATCGAATACTAATAAATGATTCAAGGACGACCGAAAAATTTCAAAAGGAGTTGCCAAGGCAGTCGTGGATGGGATTGTAAGGGCCAAGTTTAATTATATCTCCATCCACGTAGAATAATAGACAAAAGCGAACCAAAGTGCACTTGGTTGATCAGACCATTATGCACCGGTTCTGATTAGACAATAGGCTAGTGAGCGTGCTCAATAGCATAAGTCATGAACAAACTCGATAAGGAATAAGCTTGCAAAAACTAGGCTACATTAGCATCATTAGTCAAAACGGTAAATGCATAGGTACGAGAGATCAAGATTTAAAGAAGGTGGAATGATTCTAAGTCATACAATCGTCCTATAGTCTTCTTGTCCAAGTCCTTGGTTGGCTAGACGGGTTAGGTCCTCTAGATTCTAGGATCTAAATAAGCTTGCTAATATAGGTCACTAGGTCAAAAGGGGTTGCTAGTTCATAAGGTATTCTACCCAACTTAAAGAATTAAACTAATGGGTTTTGGGACAATTAACTAGTAGGGTCAATCTCTAGCGAGCACGAAGGGAAGATAAGAATAGGGATGGAATGAAGCAAGCAAGATGCAATTGATGAGTCACACGGTAGATAGAATCAAGAAAAGAGGTCAAGTATGTGGATGAGATCCTAGACTTCTAATCCTATACGCAGGCTTGCTTGGTACGGTAAAGTAACCAAACAATTTATCTTGACCTGCATGGGCCACCACAAAACATGTAACGCCCCAGTCCCAAAATATGCAGGACCAGGAACGTCGACATGCCAGCTGTATTTATACGAAGTATACTCCAATATATGGAAGCCTCGTATAAATACATATACTGTAAAATACAGTAAAACCACAACTAATCTCATCCACAAAAATAAATGATAGAAGATGTCATAAATGAGAAATTGTCTTGATACAATATGTTGGACGGAGACAAATCCATACCAACAAGATAAGGAAAAATACATGAGAAAGAATAACTTTGACGAGCGAAGCGAAGACGATCCAAGTGCAATCATCCTCGAGAAATAGCAATGAACACGGCTAGAGCTAAAGCACCTGCGAAAGACGATAGCACACACCTGGAGAGATAACCAGGTCCTCAGAGGGACGTAACAAGACACATAATAGCATGCCATATAAACTGAATAAATATTGCTCAAATAAATAAGTAAATCGAATTATAACATGGTCCAATACGCACCTACTGAACGAGCGTACCATCCCTCCAACCAAACAAGGACAGGAGATGGTAAACTAATTCACGGTAACGTATCTTCCCATGCTATGAATCCAATATGGTATCCGGACCCCAACAAGGTTCATACCTTCTCATCGAAGTAGTAAGTCACACCTACAACCAAACAAGGACAAGATGTGACAAACTAATTCGCAACAAGTTATTGTTCCAAGCCATGGTCTGATATAAGTACCCAAACCAAAGGTACTCGTACCTAACGGATAAGGGCACCTAATCAAATCTAGGTGAATGCAGTTTAAGAACAGTTCATGGTCGCATGACTACCCAGTAAAGTCGAAAAAAATACCAATGCAGAACCTCAGTAGCGAGTCACAACACCATATACTATTCCTCAGTATCGAGCGAGTCTATAGCATACAGTCTACCTATCGTTCCTCAGTAGCGAGCGAGTCTACGATAGATAGGGTGGTAGTCAACTTCCAATCATGTTCTTCCCGCCCAATGCTAACTCTATAACCGCTAAGTCAAACTAGCATGCAACCTCTATTAGCGGTTATTCCTATCGCACGGCTTGTACGTACTAGTGGCCAGGCAATCACGCACTTTCGTGTTCTATATGCGATACACAACTTCGTGGTACAACGTGTCAAGGCCATGAATGCAACACACAAAGGTGGTCCCTTAATTCTAGGTTTAATGTGTAAGAAAATAATACATAGCAAGAAACTGAACAGTAAATTCTAACCGGTTATGCCATGTATCACAATTTATTTTGCATAAAGAAAATAATGAACATGCATGAAATATGAGCTAAAATAATTAAACAGCTAATGGCAAGGTATCTTGCCTGGTAGAGCGCTGGTGTGCTGCGATAATCAAGCTGGCATAAACTGCGACTTTGGTGTAATAACTACACAAGATGACCTCTGATGGTGGCACGGACAGTCCCATTAGGTCCAGAAGGGTCAATTTAGTTAGGGTTGACATAAGATAGACTCAAATGGGCAGATAAATAGGAAAAGATGGGTTGAATCACGAGATGGAGAAAATCGTAGGAAGTCAATTAATAGAATTGGGTTAAGAAAATGTTTTTAAACAACTTATTAGTCTTTCAATTAAATACAAAGAAAATTGAAAGTCATTTTTAAGGCAAAAGCTCTAAGTTTGTCAAAATAAGTTTTAGTAGGAAACTATATTTTATTAGCCAAAAATTAATAAACTAAAAATTTATAGTATAATTTGGTGACTATTTATTGACCAATATATTCTTAGAAAATACAAATCCAAAAAGTAAAACAAATAGATAATCTAGGGCTATAAAATAGATTTTTGTCAACATACTATTTTGGTAAAATCTTCCTTTGAGAATATTTGGAATAATATTATCGTAGAAATTTCTAAAAGTAATAATGTTGCAAAGAAATGGTTTTAGCAATAAGAGCAAAATAATCATAATAAAAATACTATGAATAATAATAATAAGGAAAACACTTGTAACCATCTACATAGTAATAATAAAACTAGTAACAATAATTTAAAATGATGATAGTAATAATAATAGTAATGATAAAGAAAATAATAATTATAATAAATAACAACACAGAATGATAATAATAATAACAATAATAAAGATAATAATAATAATAATAATAATAATAATAATAATAAAGATAATAATAATAATATTAATATTAATAAGAACCTTAGTCAATTATAAATAAAGAATTTACTGTTAATAATAATAATATTAATAATAATAATAATTAAATAAAAAATATTGTTAATAGGTACTATAAGAAGAAAGATGAAAAAATATTAAACAAACTAAACAATCTTAATAAAAAAACAAACAAAACCAAAAATACCAACCAAAAGAAACAAAACGTCCAAATCCAGCAGGTCTCCTCTTCCCGAGGAGAGAGTCAGAGGAAACAACTAAAAAAACTCAACCCATAATTAAAAAGGAGGGGAAAGAGAGAGAGACGAGAGGGACAGAGAAGCTGAGAGAGGCGGAGATCGGAGGCGGTCCGGCGGAGAAGGGGGTTCGAACGGGGCGGCGGAAGGGAGAGGGGATGGCGAAGGGATGTTCGGGGAGCGGGCAGCGGCCACGCGGCTCGGTCGGCGCTGCACGGAGGGGGAAGGGAAAGGCTCAGGCGACGCTGCTGCGCCGGCGTCGGTGGAAGGGGGTTTTGGAGAGGCTCGGTCGGGGCTGACGGCAGGAGGAGACGTGACAGATCCGGTCGTGGAGACGCAGTGCAGTGCGCCGACAGAGCTGCCGGAGAGGTCGGAGGGAGGGGCATGCGCTCGGCGGTCACACTCCAGAGAGGCGGAGGAGACCGCGACTGCACTACGTAAGGCCGGTGTCAACGAGCGGAGGCACAGATACGGGGTCGTCGGCGGCGCGGATGCGCGCGCTCCGTGGAGCGGCGGACTGAGGGAGGGTTTCAGGTGGTGGTTTAGTGGCCGGACGGCGAGCGGAGGTCGGGCTGAGAGCGGGAAGGAAGAGCGATGGTCGCGGCGGTCAGGTGATTCTAATTAGGGTTTTTATTTTGGGTTTTTCTCTGGTCGCCGGCGTTGGCGCCGGTGACGGTGGTGGTGATTGCCAGCGGGTTGGCCGAGGTTTGGAGGGAGTTTGGCCGGAGGGAAGATGGTGGTGATACTATTGGTGGTGGCGACCTGCGCGGCAGTGGCCGCGGTGGTGGTGTCGTTGATATGTTGATGGTGGTGATAATGGCGGGTCAACGGGGACGCTGTGGCAGTGTTGGTGTCGGAGGGCGGTGGTGATAGGTGGTGGCAGCAATGGCGTTTGGGACAGGGAACGACGGCGGGGGATTCTTGTGTGCTGATGGCGACAACAAGGTTGTGGTCGAAGGTGTCGATAACTGTGACGGTCGGGAAGTCGTCGGGGTGGTGATCTAGGGAGATGGCTGGGTCGGGATTTGGTTGGTGGTTAGGGATAGGATTAGGATTTGTTGGTGTCGGGGTGTGTCCGACACGGGAAAGATAATGTAATTGTAAATAATGGAAGAAGATTGTGGACTGGGAGGGAACACGGACACGATGCACGGATCTTTGGGTTGTGGAAATTGTGGAAGAATAATGTGGAGTACCTGCCTATTTATAGGGGAATTCCCACTTAGATAGGAACTAGGAATAGTTTAAACCCAATTTGGATATTTTCTAATTTAATTTAAAAACAATCAAATCCAAATCCAAATCCAAATCCAAATCTAAATTAAATCAAATTAAATCTCTTAGTTTAAAATCAAATCAATTTCGAATATAAATATTAGTTTACTATTTTAAATGTATCCATGGAATCAAATCAAAATTTAAATCTTCACAATAATTTCGAAATATATTTTCCAAAATTATTAATAATAATAATTTCGAAAATTACATTAATCTATTTAAATATCTTTGAATAATAAATTATTAATATTAATAAATCTCAAAAATTATCTTTTTATTTAAATAGACTAATAAATAATTACGCAAATATATGTATGCACATAATACATACATGATTATGTTTTTTTCCTAGTATACAATAAAATATTATTATGATTAATAACTGCTAAAAATAAAAAGGCTTTTTATAGCAAGAATAATAAATATAATATTTTGAAAGCGTATAATATAATAAAAAATATTTTTCTAAAATATGTACGCTCGCACATATTCGCACTCGACGAGCAAAAAAATAAATTTCGTGCGCGACGTACAATACGACTACGCGACGTATAATACAAAATTTTAAATCAGTACAAATAAAAGAAAAAAAAATTAGAAATTTAGGGGTTTTACAAATTAAAGTACAAGTGCCTTCGTCCTTCCAAATCGGTGAAGGCGAAAGCGATATAAGGAGTTCAAATGACGACATCATCAATTACAAATACGTGGTTCAAAGGCGGCCGTATAAATTTTAAAAGAATCGTTGAGGCAGTTGTGGATGGGATTCTAAGGGGTAAGTTTAAGTACATCACATCCACGTAGATTGAAAAGGCGAACCAAAGTGCACTCGGTTGATCAGACCATCATACACCGGTTCTGATTAGACAACATGTTAGTGAGCGGTCCGCTCAATATCATGCCTTGATCAAGCTCGATAAGGAATTAGCTTGCAAATACTAGGCTATATTAGCATCATTAGTCTAGATAGTAGAACATAGGCATGATGGTAGATGAAATAAAAACAAATATGAATAGTCTAAGAGTCATAAGGATCTAAGTCTTGTTATTCCTATACCATCATTCTACGGTTTTATTGACCAAGGCTTGGTTGGCCAAATGGGTTAAATTCCTCTAGTCTTTATGGTCTAGATACTACTATTGTATTCCCTTAATGGTCAAGGGTGTGTCAGGTCGTGGGGTATTCTACCCAACTTAAAGAATTAAGCTAAGGATGTTTGGGACATCTAACTAGTAGGGTTAATCTCTAGCGAGCACGAAGGAAAGATAAGAATAATGATAGAAGGAATCAAGCAAGATACAATCGATGAGTCGGTCGAAATATGGAATCAAGGAAATGTCAAGTATGTGGATGAGATCCTAGACTTCTAATCCTATTCGCAGGCTTGCTTGGTACGATAAAGTAACCAAACAATTTATCTTGACCTGCATGGGCCACCACAATAATATGTAACGCTCCAGTCCCAAAATACGTAGGACTAGGAACGTAGACATGCCAGTTGTATTCATACAAAGTACGTAGGCTTCATATGGATACATAAGCTGTAAAATGCAGTAGAACCATGACTAATCTCATCCACACAAAATAAATGAATAGAAGATATCATAAAATGATAATGAATTATCTTGATACAATATGTTAGGCAGAGACAAATCCACTACCAACATGTAAAGGAAAAATACATGGGAAGTGAAATAAGTTTGGCGAGCGAAGCGAAGACGATCCAAGTGCAATCATCCTCGAAGAAATAGCGATGATCACGGCTAGAGCTAGAACACCTGCGAAAGACAAGAGCACACACCTGGCGAGATAACCAGGTCCTCAGAGGGACGTAACAAGACACATAATATCATACCATATAAACTGAATAAATATTGCTCAAATAAATAACGCAATTGAATTATAACATGGTCCAATACACCTATTGAACTAGCTTACCATCCCCCCAACCAAACAAGGACAGAAGATGGTAAACTAATTCACGGTGACGTATCTTTCCATGCTAGGAATCCAATATGGTATCCGGACCCCAACAAGGTTTAATACCTTCTCATCGAAGTAGTAAGCCACACCTACAACCAAACAAGGACAAGATGCGATGAACCATCCGCGATAAGTTATTGTTTCAAGCCACGGTCAGATACAAGTACCCAAACAAAGAGTACTCATACCTAACGGATAAGGGCGCCTAACCAAATCTAAGTGAAATGTAGTTAAGAACATCCTTCCTACGCATGGGCCCTGGCTAAATAGGATCGGCATAGTCCCCCCTTGGGGCACCAGAGGCCTAAGCAGTAGGAGCATAACGTTCCGCAGAACGTCAGTGGCCGTCAGTAATCTTGTGTCAATCCCGTATCTCCAGCGGAGCTTCCGGGTCACAAGAGAAAGTGCATCAAAGCCCATACGCAAAGGAATTGTCCTCCCCGCCCAATGCCTACTATGTTGCATCCACAACAGAGAACCTCTATAACCGCTAAGTCAAACTAGTATGCAATTCTATTAGCGGTTTAAACCTATCGCACGGCTTATACGTACTGGTGGCCAGCCAATCACGCACGTCCATGTTCTACATGTGACACACAACTTTGTGGTACAACGTGTCAAGGCCAACGAATGCAACACACAAGGTGGTCCCTTAAATCTAGGTTAATGTGTAAGAAAAATAATACATAGCAGGAAATATAAATGAACAGTAAGTTCTAACAGGTTATGCCATGTATCACAGTTTAGTTTGCATAAAGAAAATAATGAATAGTGCATAAAATATGAGCTAAAATAAATAAACAGCAAATGACAAGGTGTCTTGCCTGGTAGGACGCCTGGTGTACTGCAATAATCAAGGTGGCACGAACGGAACTTCGGTGTAATAACTATGCAAGGTGACCTCTGATGGTGGCACGGACAGTTCCATCGGGTCCAGAATGGTCAGATTAGTTAGGGTGGACATAAGGTAGTATGGAATTGGTAAAGGAATAGGAATAGTAGGACTAGCCATGGACATGAGATTGATCAATAGAATTTGGATAAATAATATATATGATTTTAGGAAATTATTTATAATAAATGAGAACTTATATTTTGCAAGTAAAAAAAATAGTGTTTAGATAAAATACTAAAATATAAAAGAACGTGTTCACAGAAAACTCTTAAGTTTGTAGAAATACAATTTAGGTAGAAAACTATTTTCCAAAAATATTCAAGAGAAACAAATAATTATAGAAAATTATTTAATGTTAAAATTCATATTTGTAAAACTATAATTTTGTCAAATAATTACTTTAAATAAATAAAAAATTACAACAATATATCTTAGCCTATAATATGTTGTTACCAATAATAAAAATAGTTTTATGAAATTATCTAATTAATTACTCAAGTAACTTGTATAAATAATTGATACTAAGAAATATATAATATACATTTATTTTAAGTATTTATCAAATCTCTTATCACATACTGTAGGACCAAGATCTTAAAAGTATTAATAATAAGAACAAAAAAAATAAAATAATCCAATTAAAATAACATCAAAACATTAGCCTTAATAAAAATATAATAATGATAATGATATAATAATTATGAGGATAATAATAATGATGATAATAATAATATTAATACTAATACTAAAATAATAATAATAATAATAAAGATGATAATAATAATAATAATAGTATAAACAGCTGTTCTCTGTTAGCGAAAACACAAAAAAATGGAGAGAGAACGGAAAGGTGGGAGTGGAGAGTGAGTAGGAGGAGGTCGGGACTTACAGAGGCGGAGTGGGAGGGGGCGCTCGAGAAGGCGGCAACGTCGGTGTGTTGGCGCGGCGGGGGGGGGGGAGTCTCACCGGGTCGGCGGAGGTCTCCGCGGGCGGCGTCGCGGCTGAGGCCGGGGTGGAGCTGATCGTTGGGGCATCTGTACGGAGGGCGGCGGAGGAGATCGGCGGGCTGATGGGCATGCTGGAGGCGGCGCGGCTCGAGTTCGGTGCACGGCGGACGGGGAGCGATCGGAGCGACAAAAACATCCGGGTGCACGCGCGCTGGTGGAGAAGACGCGACGGCGGCAAGGGTCGGCGGCGGACGCAAGCGGTGGCGCTCGCAATCGGAGCGGTCGTCGCATGGGGACGAGGTCACGGAGGCCAAGACGGAGGTGAGTGCTTTGGGCGGTGGTTTATTTGGTTTTCTTTCTGGTTTTTGGGGTTTTGGGGTGAGCGTGACGGCGATGGCGTGGTGGCGCGTGCGGCAGTATTTCTGGTAGCTTTTGGTCGGGTTTGTTTGGCGGAGGGGCTCGGCCGTAGTTGATGGGGTGGTGGTCTGGGTGTGATGGTGGCATGGTTGGTCAAGATATGGTGAGTATGGTGGGTGGTGATGAAGGCGATGATGGC
>JANAVB010005462.1:0-20499 GCA_029216955.1 Iris pallida
CCCCCTCTAGAGTATTCTGCTTTACAATTTCGTTCCTATAATAGGTTCGTACGACATCATGCCCAGGGGATCATTATCGATTCTTCGGAATCGAAGTGTGACATAATGGTACAAGAGCACGGCTTTACACCTTTGGCCTTTAGTCCTGAGTCTTGAACCCTTAACATCGTATTGTAAATCCCCTAAATTTCTACTACGATTTTTTTTAAATATTTTTATTTTATTTTTGCACTTCGTATTTACACGTCGCATACGAATTCACATTGTGGTAGCGTGCGAGATTTGCGTTTCGTAATTTCTCGTCGAATGCGAATATGTACGAGGTACATATTTTTGTAAAATATTTTATTAGAGATTTTATATATATGGAAGAATTTAATTTTCAAAATAATACGTGATAAATATCTTTTATTTCTAAAAAGGTTATTTTATTCGTAGTTTAAAAATAAGTAGTAGTTTAAAAATTTTGGTTTATATGAAATATTTTCAAATGTTTTGCGAAATATGAAATTTGCTTATTAATATATTTTGTTATTTATAAAGGCTAGTTCATGAATTAATATTTAAGTATTTATCGTGATTTTCAAAATTAATTATTACTATATTTATTTAATTATGAAAATGATATTGGGAATTTTGTTAATTTTAATATTTGATTAAATATGGTAATTTAAATTAGAAAAGATTTTATTGACTTTATTTAAAATATTTTAAATTAAGTATAGAATTTATTTAGATTGAATTTGACCTGTATTGAATTATTTTTAAATCGATTTGAATTAATAGATGATTTATCTAATTGGGATTTAAATTCTTCCAATCCCTATCCAACTGGGAATTCTTACCTCCTATAAAAGGAGAGGTACTCCTCCAGAAATTTTTCATCCATAAACAAATTGTGCATCGTGTCCGTGATTCTTTCCCGTCCACTATGTTTTTATTTGTACAAATACAGTTTGCACTCCGTGTCGGACATGCCCCGGCACACCACCCCGACCACCAAGCACCACCACCCCCGCCACCATCGAGATCCCAAATTTCCCCCAACCAGGCCATACAGCGCCAGCACCTCCTCCTCTTCTCATCGCCCAAACCCGTGGCAGGCCCGCCTTCACCGTACCCATCTCCGATCTTCCGTCGCCATCATCACCCATACCGACCGCCGCCCACATCGCCAAAACTACCACAGTAGAGAAAGGAAATAAGGGAAGCGAACCCTAACCTCAACGTCCACCGCCCAGCCCTCCTCACATTCGCGCTGCGTCGACCCTTCCGTCGAGCCAGCCCCCGTCCTTGATCTGCGCTGGTCTTCCGCGTCGACCGTATCCCTCGTAGACGAAGGGGACATCCGCCGCCAGATCCAGTCGGGACTGCCACTCCCGACGACCGAAATCCCACCGCGGCATCCCCAGCATCGTGGTCATCCCTCCTTCGTACGGCCGGACCGACCTCGGGAGCGTCAGCGAGCCCGCTACAGAAGCCGCCCATCGTTGGCAAAACCCCCTTCAGCCCCGAACTCCACGACAACCACCGTAGATCCGCGCCGCCTCCTAATCTCGGCGTCCATCGAGCCTTCGCGAAGCCACCACTGCCGGTCCGGTCCGCCGCTGCCGCGGATCCGCCCGTCGTTTGCGCCACCGCGCGCAGGGCCACCCCGGATGGCCGCCTCCAGCGCTCCATCCTTCCAGCCTCGCCATTCGTCGCTGTTAAGTGCGCGCCACCACCAGCGCCTCCGCCGGAGTTTTACCGTCGACGACCGCTGGTAAGACTCTCCTCCCACTCCGCTCACTTTCCCATCTCTCTCTCTTTTCTGTCGATTTTTTTTGGGAGGGTAAAATGAATGAGTTGTATTGCCACCAAAGGTTATTTATTATGATAATAATAATAATAATAATATTATTATTATTATTATAAACAACAAGGAAAGGACCGTATCAGAGTTTTTAATAAGTTTTATTAATAAGTTATTATTATTATTATTATTACTACTATATGTTATTATAATTAATATTACTATTATATTATTATTATTGTTGTTATTGTTTTATCAAAATTTATATTTGACAAAAATATATTTTGTAAGAAAGTTATATTAAGCTTGGGCTCTAACTGTATTATATTATGATGTAGAATTTTAAACATCTTTAGGTATAATTTTATATCTAAACTTAAATATTAATTTTTACCTAAATAGTGTATTTTAATAAAACTAAGTTTAGAAATGATTTCCTAGATTTCCAAAAATTTATTATTTTAACTAATAAAATTATAGTTTCCAAATTATAAATAATTTTCTAAAAATAAGTTATATTTCTTACGCAAATTTCTTTTTTGATCAATATCATTGAACTTGAATAATCGTGTGTTCCTATTTCCTCGCGACTTTGGACCTCTGCACGTCGATCATAGCTATTGGACAATCGGGACTTGTCGGGACATCGTACCACAAGGCGACACCCCAGGCAAGATACCTTGCCATTATACTGTTTATTTTCAGTTTGTATTTTATTACATATCACTGTTCATTTATTTCCAGTTCTTGATTTACTGCCCGCTCAGTGATACTAGTTGTACCTTGTTATTTATCCTTTGATTGCATATGGACCTAGAGTTAAGGGACTACCACTAGCTTAGTGCATTACATAAATTTTGATACTAATGTGCCACGAGATGTGTGAGTTGTGAGTAGCATATAGCGTACGGACTTGCGTTTGGCTGATCACTGATGCGTACAGGACGTTCGTTAGGTCTAACTGTCAATAGTTGTATGTTAGAAGACATGACGGTTAGTAGTGTTATATGGTCGTAGATGTGACATGATGGGTACATTGGGTGTGGAAAACATTTCCTTATCGTATGGGCTTCGATTGTACTTCCCTTGTAACCCGGAAGCTCCGCTGGAGATACGGGTATGATGAGCCTCTCAGGTTGGCCACTGTCGCTTTTGAACGTCATGCGCTTAGGTCACTAGTGCCCAAGTGGGGACTATACCAGATCCCATTTACAGCCAGGGCTCATGTGACGAAAGGTTTATTCTCAACTGCATGTTCACTTTAGTATGGTTAGATTACCTTATTGTGTCTTGTCACTTACTTTTGTTTGTGGCATATATTTATATTCAGTATTTATATGACATGTTTATTGTATCTTGTTACGTCCTTTTGAGGACCTCATTATCTCGCCAGGTGTGTGCTCTTGGCTTTCGCAGGTGTTCTAGCTCTAGTCGTGATCATCGCTATTTCTTCGAGGATGATTGCACTTGGATCGTCTTCGCTTCGCTCGCCAAACTCATTTCATTTTCTCATGTATTTTTCTTTTACATGTTGGCAGTGGATTTATCTCCGCCCAACATATTGTATCATGACAATTCATAGATTATATGATATCTTTTATTATTATGTTTTGTGTGGATGAGATTAGCCATGGTTCTACTGCATTTTACAGCTTACGTATATATACTATACGGCTGGCATGTCTACGTTCCTAGTCCTACGTATTTTGGGACTGGGGCGTTACATATTTTTGTGGTGGCCCATGCAGGTCAGTTTACCGTTTCGGTTACATGACTGTACCGAACGGGCCTGCAATATAGGATTAGAGTTTAGAATCTCATCCACCTACTTGACATCCTTTTTTGACTTCAAATTCCGAACTCTCGTTCAACCTCCTTGAATTTCATCCTGCTTGAACTCTTTCTATCGTAAATCCTTATCTTTCGTGCTTCGTGACAGTAGGAAGATGACTACAATATTATATGCTCATAGGTCAAACACATGGCTAGGAAGATTACATTGACAATTAGTGTACATTGAGGTCTTATTTGAGTTATAAAGGCAATTATTTTCCTAAGAAGTATGATTTTAAGGATTTTTTTAATTTCAAGTTGGATAGTAGCATATTACCGCCTTCAATGGATAGTTGGAATTTTAATTTGCTATTACAAGGTGGTATACACAAGAGGACAACTAGATCGAGAAAACAAATTTATGATTTATAATTTTTGGAAATTACGAAATAGTTTATAATTTATTCGGATATGAAACCGATTTGAGAAACATCTTTAAAAGGTGACACATGATTTATGGTTAAGTTCAAGTTTGGATTGAAAAAAAAAGTTTATCTAAAAATTATTAAAGAATTTTAAATTATAAGAGAATATGGAGGGTTTATGATTTATGGGTTATTAGAGAACTTGAGGTTTTTAATTAAGTCGTACAATTTTTAAGTTTATTTAATTTTGAGTTTGAAGAGATGGTGGTAAAAAAATTTGTTTAAAATAGTTTGGAAGATATGAAATCGACTTTGAAGGAAAAAAAATTCAAATTTCAAATTATATGATTTATAAAGTTATTTAGATTTCGAGTTTAAAGCCTTGATTATGGATATTTAAAATTTTGGTAAAAAAAAGGGAGGTATATTCAATTTGCGTTATACAAGGGTTATTTCGAGATTGACTAGAAATTTAAAATTTTGATTAAAGTTGACAATCTAAGATGATTGTAAAATCTTGTTGGAGTATCTTGGAAATTTTATTGAGAAACTTACAAGGAACTTGAAATTTTAGATTAGATCATATATCGGTAGAGGACCAAGAAGCAAGTAAGGTCACCCTAGCGAGATAGAAGTATTCCACATTAGATTGTCATGCCACTTATGATTATGATATGGCATATACACAAGTATAGTTAGTCATCGACTAAACCTATGAACATATCTTTGACTCACTCGACCTTCCCTCCAATCTAGATCTTTATTCGTGACCATCTAATTGTTTGGAACTTAGAAATGATTAGAACCATCCCCTTGACCATACCCTTATCTAAGAGACTATTTTCTCTTTAGAAACTGTGTCTCTAACTTATCTTAACTTGATCGACGAGATTTCCTAATTATCTTTATTTCATGATTTAACCTTTTATTTTTTTGCATTAATTAGTACCTTATGAAAACTCACTTTCTATTTTGATCATTCGGCATTTCCTATCGTGACTTTGATATTTGGAGCATAACACTAGATTTTTCCTTCCCACAAATTTCACATGTAAGACCTAGATGAGCTCACCTTCATGTAGGTATATCATGCACCACTAAAACACGTCCCCTTGTACTCTATTTTTATGGTAAGACTTTCGGGCCATAAAGACTCAACCATAACCCTTACCATGGTACCAATATGGACTCCACCTCGATTCAAAAATTTTAGACCTAACATGTGATGGTGATCTATTAAATGCTTAACTTTGCGTTTATCTTGCCTGCTTAACCCTTGTCATTTATTTTTATGTCTTATCTCGATTCACTTAGACACATATCATTTTTCGCTCTTCAATATTGCAACCCCTACCCTTCTCTCTTCCAATTAAACAGCTTTACTTATATTTCACTATGATTCCTCGATAGTTTATGCAACGTTGTTTCTTGTTTGATTCCATTATGCGAAATAAAATTGGATCACGACAATCTTGGATTAGTAGAGGTTAGATTGGAGAACCCCACAGCATGGATAAATATTATAGTTGGTTAAGATAATTACAAGATTACGAGGTATAGATGGGACATAAATAAGTGTGCGATAATTACAAATATATGAAGTAAGGAAGGATATACGGTGTTTTGATGAAACACTCAAGAGTAAATAGACTACTCGAATTTCAAAAGCTTGTTTTGAGGTAACTAAATATCGAGTGAAGAATCTTCTAAAGTGTTGGTGTCTTAAGAACCAAATTTATATATTAAATTTATGGATGCAAATTTTTGATAAGGACAATGTTGACGTTGCCTTCGATAGCATATAGTGTTATGATGATATTAGCTTTCAAGGATAACCAATGGTTGAAGAAAGAAATTGCTTACATTTTTGACGAATTAAGGAATACGACCCTAAGATGATTATGAATACGAAGTAAGACGGGTTTCATTTTTACCATCATGAATTAAAAAATCAATGGATTCCAATTCCCGAAGAAGACTCTAATAGGTAAAGAATTTTCATTTGTAATGATAAAAGATTGTGTTGTGAAGATATGATCAACAAATATTAAAGGTGATAGCTTATTTTGGGTACTTTAAGGATAAGTACAAATTTCCTACAAGGAATGTTGATTTAACATTTGATTAAACATATTGAAAGATCATCTAGTACCTACTCTTGAAAGATTATGAACAACGAAATCAAATTGAAGAATATATATATCTATAAATGTAGATATGCGGTAGAAGTGTATTAGAGATTCATTGAATTCAAATCTGTTGAACTCACGGCAAAATATCGAATGAGATATATGCATACAATTGGAATTCAAGTTTGTGAGGCAAATGATCGAAGTAATGGAGAAAATAAGGTTATGGAATATAAAATTTTGGACAAAACAAATTGAAAGAGTGAATAAGGCTAATCGATAAGGACGATCGGAGATTTTAACGATATTGAAAACACGTAATGAAATGTTCTAATTGTCACGACCCGCACCCTAGAGTTAGGGCACGAGAACGTAACAACGCCCAGCCTACGCCGCAGTGTCGGCGGTAGAACGCTATCCTAGGTCTCAATGCATCTAACAGTATAAGACTAAACAGTTTATACTCCCCGAATGGGGGTGACATAGCAGATACAGTCTCAATCACATCTACGGTAGAGCATGATAAAGATAGATAAAATATGAAATCCAAAATAAATATAGGAGATAGAAGTCTAAGTGTCTAAGATACATAAACCCAGAAATACATCTCAAAACTCAAATACAGTAATCCATAAAGTAAATACAACTCCAGACAAAATAAAATAACTATCTAAACAACCTCTACTGTGTCTCCTCTAGGCTAGCAGGCAATCCCAGGCCATCTGTAAAATTTATCAACAGGTCCAGTCAGGACAGGAGCGAGCACATTACATCTCAACAGTTCATAGCAGGTTAGAAAATATAATCATGCAGTAAAGTAAGATACAGGTACTGAAAGAAATGCTGTATGTAAACAAAGAGAGAGTTGTAATAGAAATATCTACTATAAATAAAGAGCTACCAGTGACTAGTGATTTAGAGCACAAAGTCGACATGTGAACGGCTTGATTGTACATGGCTATACTAAAGAGGCGTACATGGCTGTTCTACTTTGGAATTGTTCACATGGCTATTTATACTCCCCCGTACCCCCAATCAATACACAAGGATCCAACCAGGTTATGTTATATGATGCTATGTAACAGGGCCCGAAGGGTGGTAGACCCCGAAGGTGATAAGACCCCGAAGGTGATAGACCCCGAAGGTAATAGACCCCGAAGGTGATACATAGTAGTCCCATAAATGGGATAAGGATTCTAGGAAGACTCTACGATCATAAGAGTATATGTCGTAAGTGATCAAAGAACCAATGAAGCATATGATACGTCATGTAAGTGAAACGCACAGAACATGTAGTACCCGATGCTCCCTAAGGATAACATCTCAAGAAGGGATCCATATAGTACCAATCCGTGTGACCAACGTGACAGTACAAGTAAAGTAATCTACTGCAGAAAATAATTCTAAGCAGGATATAAAATGATCAGAGAATGTACTCGCCTCGATAACCTGAACAGCTGATAAGTATAGGGGGTCCAACTGAAGCCACAAAGTCCTATTTAAAGCAACACAGGTTACAAGGTGTCTGGCTCCTAATTAGAACAGTACAAGTTACAACATGTCCAGAAGGGTAATATAAAGTACTACAATGCATTCTATATGAATCTAGGTCAAACTAGGCCAAAGTCAACCCTTGGTCAACTCTGGTCAACTGTACTAGTCAAATTAGGTCAAACTAGGTCATGTCCTAATCCAGTAAGTCTTACTAGGCCTAACCAAGACTATCCTAGAAAGCACACATCAATACAAGGCTATACAAGCCAACATACACCCAACTCTATATATCATGCAATTATTCAATACTCAAATATGCAAGAATTCACATTAGATATACACTAGGTAATCTATTACTTTAAGCTATATATGTCTATACATATATACACATGCATATATTGGTATTCAACATTAGGTCTATAATCATGGCATTTCAAATGGTTATATAAACTTATATATTACAACACAATATGCTAACATATATATAATATACATACATAGCTAAGTTAACTATATTCATAAATACTTATTTAAGAGGCTATGTGTGTGTATGTAAACATGGCAAAAGGGCAAGTGAGGGTTAAATGGGCATACTAGTGTATACATATCAAAGAGTGTCAAAGTGTAAGTGAATAATGTGTCAAGTGTGATAGTGTCAACATAGTGTAAGGGGATACATGAGATAATATAGGATTTGTGTTAACATAGAACATTACATCTCATTAACTTGTATATTGCATACATTACATCTATTATTACATTACATTCATGCTTGCATTCATTCATCATTCATTATTCTTTTGTACCACTATATGCACCATACATTACATACTATGGAACCTACATATTCATTACAAGCCATACTTATGCATGCTTACATTAGATAGGATGCTTACACCTCATACATCATTTATTTAACCATTTACTCATGCTTGTATTCTCTATTTAATTACATAATATATATATATTAACATGGGTTAAAATCAAATAGAACATTATATTACACACAAGGGTGCACAAAATGCATATGCCGAATAGTAACTCCTACTAATAATCAATAATGTACCATCTCAGCATGAATTAAAATTTAGGATTAAAGTATGTTATAGATCTATGTGTTAGCTTTCCGAAACTTTAAATGGATCGCATTTTCGTTTCCGGAAACTCCCGGAATCGCGAAAACACCGAGAACGCGTTTGTCTTTCGTACAGCTGACACTCAAATAATTCTCCAGAAATTTACAGAAAGAATTAGTCCTATTAATACATGTTTTTGGAAAGCTAACTTCAATACTCTTCTTTTAAAAAAAATAGGAGATTAAACCGAGCTTTGAGCTAGAAGTTATGACATTTCTAAGTTATGACTGAAATTAAAAACGTGGATAAAAATTATGACGGATTTAGGTAGTTTGAGACAAAAGAACACAAGTATATAACATAATATATCAAGAACTCACTCTCTACACTAATATGTATATATGAGACACTATAGAACACATCTCCAATACAAAAATATGAGATTAAACATGTAATAATTCATTCATACATAACAACAACACATAGTGTGTCCAAATTTGGGATTTTCCCACATGGACACAACCATAACACAAAGGACACTCCTATGACCTCCAAATGGACACAAAATGGACACAAATGGAGATACAACTATGGGGTCATTCCTATGGGTTCAAAATAGACCTATATGCATGAGGAAATGAAAAGGAGAAGGGATTTATACCTCCTGGTAGATCGAATCGAAGAAAAGCCTTCCCGGAGCGACACCGACACGTAGAGATTCCAAAAGGACACGAACGAGCTCCGAATCCTCCCAAACTTGGGTAGCTTCCTCCTTGGCTAGAATGGAGAAGGAAAGAAGAAGACTTGGTGGTGAAATGGAATAATTTGGTGGAGAAATTGCTAGTGATTGCTCTCTAGGAATTTGGGGAAGAACAAGAGAAAGAAAAATAGATGGATAATGACAAATGGGAGGCTCAACCCTATCCTTATTGTGGCTGGCCATAAAGGTGGTTTTGTCCTATTAGAAAAAGTCCAAAAGCCCCTTTTCTAGTCTATTTACTAATACATTGGTAAGGGGTTAAGTCGGGGGTAGTTTGGTCAATCCTAAAACACTAATCCATATTAATACTAACCAAAATAATTAGTCTAGTCACTAACTAAAATTAATATCATGTGGACTAAAATTAATATTATGTGGGCCATGCCTAACCAGTGTGTGGGTCCACTAGAGTCAAAACTACCCTGGGTCCCCGATACAAGTCGGAATGAGTTGAAATTCGAACCCGACTCAAATAACCCTAAAATATTACAATAAATAAATAAATAATTCCAAAATAATTTAAAAATAAAAAATGACAAAAATACTCCTGTTTCTGGAAACTGGGGGTGACAAATCTATCCACCTTAAAAAATTTCGTCTTCGAAATTAAAACAAAGCAATCACAGGAAACACATGCAGAAAACAATCTCATTCAAATACTTTTAAAAAAAATCAGCAATAAAAAAAAATCTCCTTGAGGCACATCAAACATTTATAAATAAAAACTGATACGTATCCGATACGGGCAGAAAACAATCACACCTATCAAAGGTCAAAATTAACAATCACCAACGCAATAAATATCAAAATAATTCAAGGAGGTCTAATGCAAAATATCCTTAGGCCAAAAATGACATTAAAATATCCTAATCACATGGTTAGGCTATAGGTCAAACAGTCTCTAGGGTTTCACTAGCAAAACATCAAAATTACAAGTCAAGATTTTAAATAGTTTTAAAATGATTTAAAAAATTACCAAAATTATATCATGATTTAAATGTCAAATCAATAAATGATTAAAATTAGAAAATTTTAAAATTACTCTCATTTTAGAAAATTGGGTGTTACAAGTCTACCCACCTTAGAAAAATTTCATCATCGAAATTAAAATGTCCATACTCCCTCTAGGTCAAACCCCCACAAATCAAAGTCCCAGATTAAAACAAATCATGTGATCAAAAGGATGACATACAGGGTCATTGCATACGGTGGTAGTGAAAGTCTCATCTAGGTATACTAGTCATGCTAAACCAAGACGGTCATAGGGTATCAAACACACAAAAAATCTAGAGTGCTAAACTGGAAAAAGATACATAAATAACAAATCATCAAAACTGTAAGATAGTCTACCATCCTATGTGAAAGCTGGTACTCAAAAAAAAATATAAAAATAAGAAAGGTAACTTCCAATAATCTAAAAGGGTACAGAAAAATCAATTTCAAAGTTAAAGAATTGAAAGTCACTTGCATTGAAATCTCAATATATATATAGAGAGCGTTAGAGAGGGAAAAGCTGGCATTATGTAATGTTATATGGTTTGTGTGTGTATGGGTGTATGTAAACAGGTTAATATGGTAAGATAGTAGGCATATGTGTAGACAAAATATAAATAAAATTGTATATGAGAAATTGGGTTTCAAAACAACGGCTATCAAGTTACACTAATCATGGCATATTGGTTAAACAATCTACAATACGCAACTTATTTACTCATATAATGTTATATGGTTTGTGTGTGTATGGGTGTATGTAAACAGGTTAATATGGTAAGATAGTAGGCATATGTGTAGACAAAATATACATAAAATTGTATATGAGAAATTGGGTTTCAAAACAACGGCTATCAAGTTACACTAATCATGGCATATTGGTTAAACAATCTACAATACGCAACTTATTTACTCATAACATGCATGGCTAACCTTATACATATATATAAAGAGGGTGTGTGTGTGTCCTTGTACAGGGTTATAGCCTAGTATTGAAAGGTTAAACCCAGTTTTAGTTCAGCATTTACATGCAAAGTCTGAAAATAAGCTAACATTTAAAACAGTAAAATATTAACATAATGCAGTCTCAGATTTTAGGGTTTTGAAACATCGCAACCCATCTCAATGGTCCTAATACATCCTAACATGATAGAAATGAAACCCCAACATACTATCCATACATTTATCTATGCACACAGTTCAATATTACATGTTAAATCTGAAATTTAACTAAACATGGAAATCAATGTAAAAATGTTAACATGTAACTAGTTTTCAGGGTTTTGGAGAAATTTGAACATTAAAAACCAACTCAATGTTTATCACAACTAACATGTAAGAATATGAAACATAAATTTATATCCCTACTTCCCACAAGGTATATAGCTCAAATATTACATTTAAGAAACAAAACAGCAATTTGAACTAACATTTGGAATCCCGCATCAAGGGTTAACATGCACACAGTCTCAGATTTTACAAATTTAAACACAAAACTCAACCAAAATTTTGAATTGAAACCCCACGTATAACATACATGTGCAGTGATTTAAACATAACTAATAATATAAAATTTATATTTAAATTACGAATTTAAACATAAAAAAGCAGAGAACCAGAAATATTGGGGTTTTGACAATTTAAACATCAACAACATATTAATATGTATTTAGATAGGTGAAAAAATCAAGTGTAGCATGCATACGTGTTAGGCAAAGTGTATGCTATATATATTCATATACATATTCTCATGTCCTAATATAAAAAAAATTATTTCTACGTTAAGACTAACATTTAGATTCCTACCAAGATTGCAAGCAGGTGATTGACGTAATCAAGGCAGTTTTATTATTATTATTTAATACAAGAATAATAGCAAGGAAGAAATAACGATAAAATCTGTTTTGCTTATCTATTTAAAGAAGAACCATTTTGAAATCCAGAGCTAAATTATCAAATCCAAGATAAAGTCTAGCAAAATTATCGATTCATTGCATTAAGAAGAAACTCATAGCAAGAAGTTACGTAATGGTTTATAAAAACAGGCAAACCTACTCTTAAGTTAAATAATGAGAAGCAAACAAAACAAAACAATTAATAATTAAATTTTTTTTTGAAGGACAGAAACAAAAGTAGAGAAAACATGTTTCGAAAACATTTAAGGTACAATCTGATAATCATATGCGTCTGTCCAAAATCATGGTACACTAAATCCTCGTCATACTAGTAAGCAAGGCTACGATAATCACAGAGTCCTTGACTTATGCACATACCTCTAGAATCGTGGTATTTAACATTTTCGCGGTGCTGCTAGCTTGGCTGCGAAAACCTTAAATTCCCACACCCGAGAAATATATCCAGAGTCAGACTACATGTCCTCACCATGCTTGCTAATGTGACTATAGAAGACTAGATTCCATAACATAGATGACCTAGCCTATATAATTTCATCTTGTCAAAAAAAATTAAATTAAATCAACAATGAATTCCCATAAATCAAATCAAATTTATCAACGAACTTCAAAATTCAAAATGAACAAAAATCCATCAAAATACAACTCGGATGCAACAGCTATCATCAAGATTCAAAATTCGACAATAATTCATCAAAATCAATGAATACAACTCAAATTCAACCATAATCTATCAAAATCAAATTTAACAACAGTAAGTAAAAATAAATCAAATCAAGAAAAAAAAGAGTTCTCAAATCGAAGTTAAAATAAGATTCTCAAGGGTCGTCCCGGGAATCTCTCAAGGGTCCTAACTGTGATTGAGTACCTTCAAAAATATATTCTATTCCTACTGCAGGCTGTAGTGGTACTCTAGCTCGAATACCACTACACAAACTCGACCTGCATGGGCCACCACTAAAAACGTGTCACGACCCGCACCCTAGAGTTAGGGCACGAGAACGTAACAACGCCCAGCCTACACCGCAGTGTCGGCGGTAGAACGCTGTCCTAGGTCTCAATGCATCTAATAGTATAAGACTAAACAGTTTATACTCCCCGAATGGAGGTGACATAGCAGATACAGTCTCAATCACATCTACGGTAGAGCATGATAAAGATAGATAAAACATAAAATCCAAAATAAATATAGGAGATAGAAGTCTAAGTGTCTAAGATACATAAACCCAGAAATGCATCTCAAAACTCAAATACAGTAATCCACAAAGTAAATACAACTCCAGATAAAATGAAATAACTATCTAAACAACCTCTACTGTGTCTCCTCTAGGCTAGCAGGTAATCCCAGGCCATCTGTAAAATTTATCAACAGGTCCAGTCAGGACAGGAGAGAGCACATTACATCTCAACAGTTCATAGCAGGTTAGAAAATATAATCATGCAGTAAAGTAAGATACAGGTACTGAAAGAAATGCTGTATGTAAACGGAGAGAGAGCTGTAATAGAAATATCTACTATAAATAAAGAGCTACCAGTGACTAGTGATTTAGAGCACAAAGTCGACATGTGAACGGCTTGATTGTACATGGCTATACTAAAGAGGCGTACATGGCTATTCTACTTTAGAATTGTTCACATGGCTATTTATACTCCCCCGTACCCCCAATCAATACACAAGGATTCAACCAGGTTATGTTATATGATGCTATGTAACAGGGCCCGAAGGGTGGTAGACCCCGAAGGTGATAAGACCCCGAAGGTGATAGACCCCGAAGGTAATAGACCCCGAAGGTAATAGACCCCGAAGGTGATACATAGTTGTCCCATAAATGGGATAAGGATTCTAGGAAGACTCTACGATCATAAGAGTATATGTCGTAAGTGATCAAAGAACCAATGAAGCATATGATACGTCATGTAAGTGAAATACACAGAACATGTAGTACCCGATGCTCCCTAAGGATAACATCTCAAGAAGGGATCCATATAGTACCAATCCGTGTGACCAACGTGACAGTACAAGTAAAGTAATCTACTGCAGAAAATAATTCTAAGCAGGATATGAAATGATCAGAGAATGTACTCGCCTCGATAACCTGAACAGCTGATAAGTATAGGGGGTCCAACTGAAGTCACAAAGTCCTATTTAAAGCAACACAGGTTACAAGGTGTCTGGCTCCTAATTAGAACAGCACAAGTCACAACATGTCCAGAAGGGTAATATAAAGTACTACAATGCATTCTATATGAATCTAGGTCAAACTAGGCCAAAGTCAACCCTTGGTCAACTCTGGTCAACTGCACTAGTCAAATTAGGTCAAACTAGGTCATGTCCTAACCCAGTAAGTCTTACTAGGCCTAACCAAGACTATCCTAGCAAGCACACATCAATACAAGGCTATACAAGCCAACATACACCCAACTCTATATAGCATGCAATTATTTAATACTCAAATATGCAAGAATTCACATTAGATATACACTAGATAATCTATTACTTTAAGCTATATATGTCTACACATATATACACATGCATATATTGGTATTCAACATTAGGTCTATAATCATGGCATTTCAAATGGTTATATAAACTTATATATTACAACACAATATGCTAACATATATGGAATATACATACATAGCTAAGTTAACTATATTCATAAATACTTATTTAAGAGGCTATATGTGTGTATGTGAACATGGCAAAGGGGCAAGTAAGGGTTAAATGGGCATACATAGTGTATACATATCAAAGAGTATCAAAGTGTAAGTGAACAATGTGTCAAGTGTGATAGTGTCAACATAGTGTAAGGGGGTACATGAGATAACATAGGATTTGTGTTAACATAGAACATTACATCTCATTAACTTGTATATTGCATACATTACATCTATTATTACATTACATTCATGCTTGCATTCATTCATCATTCATTATTCTCTTGCACCACTATATGCACCATACATTACATACTATGGAACCTACATATTCATTACAAGCCATACTTATGCATACTTACATTAGATAGGATACTTACACCTCATACATCATTTATTTAACCATTTACTCATGCTTGTATTCTCTATTTAATTACATAATATATATATATTAACATGGGTTAAAATCAAATTGTCACTTCTCATTCCCAGAATACGTATTTTTAGAATGCATATACTGTTTAAATGTAAATATTTTATATTTATCATGTATTTCTCTTTATTTAAATTCCTTTAATTTCATGTTAATTAATTTCCTGTAATTTTATTTCTGCACTTTACTTTCTGCTTTTATACTCTGCTTTAGCTTTGCTATGGGTTCGGCTCAGATTGGTTTAATTATGTTGGTTCATCATGAACCGAAATAAACCCCCACCTACCACCACCCCTTTCATTTAAAGCCCATCTCCTTTCTCTCTCTTCATTACTTCACCATTACTCTTCTTCTTCCTCATAACTCTCCCACCAACCTAAAAGAGATAGGCAAGTGCCAACTTGCTTCTTGATCGATCCCTATTTTTATTGTTCCATCATCTTTCCTATTTGATTTTAAGTCTCTTTAGTACTTAGCATTTTCAATTTCCATGGCTTATTTGTTGTAGATCTAAGTTTGTTACATTTTCGGATTTCTTAGGTTTGATCTAGTAAACTTTGTTATCTTCAAGTTTTGATGGTTCCATGTTGTAAAGAATTTCGTTCTACCCAATTTTGACCTATGGAAGTCCATATTTGGACTTGGGATGAAGGATTTATGAAGCTTGGAAGCAATGGCTTCCATGGTTCCCATGGTTCTGTTCTCAGAAAATTCGGAGAAGAAGGACAGTCCCAGCGCATCAAATCTTCATTCCTCGGCGCATGGAAATCTTTATTCCCACAGCGCATCAAATCTTTATTCCTCAGGCGCATGGATTATTTATTTCCCAATCTTATTCCACAGCGCATGGTTATTTATTTCCCAACCTTTCCTACAGCGCATGGAAATCTTTATTCCCACAGCGCATCAAATCTTCATTCCTCAGGCGCATGGATTATTTATTTCCCAATCTTATTCCACAGCGCATGGTTATTTATTTCCCAACCTTTCCCACAGCGCATGATATTTATTTCCCACAGCCGCATTCCTTAGACGCATGAGATTATTTGTTTCCCAATCTCATTCCTCAGGCGCATGGATTATTTATTTCCCAATCTTATTTCACAGCGCATGATATTTATTTTCCAATCTCATTCCTCAGGCGCATGGATTATTTATTTCTCAATCTTATTCCACAGCGCATGATATTTATTTCCCACAGCCGCATTCCTCAGGCGCATGAGATTATTTGTTTCCCAATCTCATTCCTCAGGCGCATGGATTATTTATTTTCCAATCTTATTTATTTCTTACAGCCGCATTCCCACAGCGCATGAGTTTAATTATTTCCCAATTATTTCCTTTAGGCACATGATATTATTTATTTTCCAACCTTTCCCACAGCGCATGAGTTTAATTATTTCCCAATTATTTCCCTCAGGCGCATGATATTATTTATTTCCCAACCTTTCCCACAGCGCATGAGTTTAATTATTTTCCAATCATTTCCCTCAGGCGCATGATATTATTTATTTTCCAACCTTTCCCACAGCGCATGAGATTCTTTATTTCCCAAACATTCTCCACAGTGCATGAGATTTATTTATTCCCCAATCATTTCCTACAGTGCATGAGATTTATTTATTCCCCAATCATTTCCCACAGCGCATGAGATTCTTTATTTCCCAAATATTATTTATTTCCCAATGTTTATTTTCCGAATTTGGCATTAATTAACATTGATTGTTATCTTGATTAATTATTGATCATGCGTTCCTAGATGGAACTAAGAGACTGGCTAGTCGTCTTATTGAAATGAATGAATGAGACACGTTCATATTAAGTATGAACTACTATAATCGATTGGCCGATCCCGAATATTGACATACAGGCACACATGCAAGCTTTAATTTATTTATTTATTTATTTTACTATAAAAGAAGCATGTGTATTTTATGGTCAAGGCATGATTGTTCCGTGGTTAGTTTGGATTGTTGCATTACGCTATGTAAGACCTACAACCTAACCGCACGGGCATCGTTGTAGAGTTGTGCATATCGTACCCCGTACTAAAGTACTCATTCCGAATGACCATGATCCACGGCATGGGATTTCACTCAACGTAGAGACTATTAAGTTAAATAAAAATAATGATTGCATGGAGAGAATGGATTCCCGAGTTCTTACATGGCAGCCCTCTTGGGACTAGTAGTGCCCGACAGGCCGGCTGGTCCCCACATATACTGCAAACCTGCCACACGGGCATGGAGCGGTATCTGGTAATACTATTTATTGTATATTATATATTGATGACGGGCGTCCCGCTGGGACTCGTCTAATTCATGATTGGCGCAATTGATTGATTGGATCGACTAGCCTTGCTTGTCCATAGTAAGAACTGAGAAATCTTTATTGCATAATTCCAGAATAACTTGGAGCTCACAGTAGTAAGCCGTAGGAGTTGGATGGCCGTTTAAGTTGATTGTTTGTGTACTGTACCTACTCTGTTACCTAACTGAGATGATCAGAGCATCAGGACATGATGGGCCAACTTCTGTCCTTGTTTGGTTGGGAGGTTGGTTCGAAGTGTCGTGATGTTATGTGAATCCCAGTAGCAAGCAGCGATCTATTATTATATTCTCTTATTTACTGGTTTAATGTCTCATATCGTGCTTCCTTGCGGTACTTGCTATTAGAGGTCTAACCTCTCTGGTTTTGCATGGCCAGATTTAGAGCCGGTTCCCGAGGACTCAGCTTACCTCTACCTCCAAGATGGTCAATACTAGAGGAATGATCGTAGGAGGACTCGAGTGGGTTCCTTACTTCCCCGCTCGTTTTGTTAATTACTTTACATTTTGTCGCTTGGCACCGACATGTTAGTCGGATTATCTTGTACTTACATTTACATAATTGTAATTAAGTCAGACTGCAGCTGATAACAATTGTGTATATGTTGCTATCAATCTGGCTATGTTTTGTAAAGCCAGATCTCAAGAACATCTTGACTAAGCGTTTGGGACGCCTTATTGCTTATTCTTAAATGTTCTCTGTTATTGCTTCTTGTTTGAATGATTGAGACAATAGATGTGAAGTGACCATAGCGAGACTTTCATGTAGTATGCACCCCCTTGTCTTTTAGACAGCATTGATCGTATTATATGGTATTCATCTACCCGTAATACGTAGCTGGCTGAGTCATTCCTCCGCTCTCCAGTATTCTGGTTCTGGGGCGTGACAAGGTTTTAGTGGTGGCCCATGCAGGTCTGGTTTCAGACTTGTGGGGTGTTTTAATTTATAGGATGTCTCAATCACACATGTTTCCCCTTGATCTCAATATTCGTTACTCTCGACTCTAGCTTGACATTCCGGTATCCTTTGACTTCATTGATCTTTCCTGTCCGATCGTTTGATTATTCTTTTGTCCCTTTTCTTAGGGGCACTTCGTCCGCATCTGCCAGGACTGGACAACAACAACAACAACAACAAGAGCAACACGAACAACCTGACCCTGTTGGTCAGCAACAAGGGCCAGTCTCGCCTCAAGAGGCTATTCAAGAAGAAGTGATAGTGGAAGCAGCAGCGGGATCGCAGTATCCGGATGTTCCACCACCACCAACAGTTCCACCTACCCCTGTGGGAGTAGACACACCAGCCCTTCTGGAGATCATGAGAGGAATGATGGCTATTCAGCAACATCAGATGTTAGTCCAGCAGCGCATGCACGCTCAGTTGCAAGAGCAGAATGTGCTCCTCAACCAAGGATTGCAGACAGCTTTAGAAAGAGGGGCAAGGACAGATTCAGGAGCATCCGCCAGGTTTTGCAAGTACAATCCCCGCCGTTTCGAGGGCACGGAAGATGCCATTTCAGCAGATGCATGGCTTATGGACATTGAGGCTATTCTGACAGCCGCTAAGGTACCGGCAGAAGAACGTGTAGATCAGGTGAAATTGTTACTTCAGGATCTCGCACGTGATTGGTGGGAATCAGAGGAAGTAGGCATCAGACGTCATGTTGCTTGGGACGATTTTACTGCAAGATTCAAGACGAAGTACTATGGAGTTGTGGCATAGTTTGAGCTACAACAGATATCAACCTCAGACAGGCTGGCAAGACTGTAGATGCTTATACAGCAGAGTTCTGCAGATTGAGTAGGTTCGCCCCAGAGATGGTAGCAACAGAGAGCCAGAGAGCTATGAGGTTCCAGCAAGGGTTTCACCTTGAGCTCTTGCAATTGATAGAGGGGCACAATTACCAGACTTTTGATGAAGTATTGACGGCAACTCGAAGGCATAAGATAACCGTTCAGAGGATTGCGGCCAGGACTGGAGGTCAGAAGAGATCTCACAGTCAGAGTGAAGGAGGAGGGGGAGCGGTGCCCCGAACAACATCACCATCCCTTGGCATTCGTATTCACGATGTGGCAATGCGAGGGCCAGCACCACCACCCAGGCAGCAGCAACAGCAACAGAGGAAGAACCAGCAACCCCCAGCGGGCTGCACTTATTGCGGGAAGATAGGGCACACTAGAGATGTGTGTCGGACATTGAACAGACTGTATTTGATATGTGGAAATCCAGATCATCGGGTTACCACATGTCCTATGAATTCGAGGTCAGGAGGACCAGTACAACAGTTTCCTGCTCTGCCAGCACCAGGGGCAGGGCAGTATCGAGGACCCGCAGTGGCAGTGAGACCATTGGCCCAGCATCCGTTAATGCCACAGGCTCAGATATTTCGGCAGCAGGGATCGCCGATGCAGCAACACCAGCATAGACCACCCCAGCATCATCAAGACAGGGGCCAACGGCAGCACCAGGCTAGGCCGCAGCATGGGAACCAGCAAGGAGGTCGAGGGCAGGCATTCACTCTGTCCTTGGAAGAGGCATTGGCATCGGAAGATGTTGTGGCAGGTAACATTCTCGTCGCCTCTTATCCTGTAGTAGCATTGTTTGATTCGGGAGCATCGTACTCATTTATATCTGCACAATTTGCGACACGGCTAGGAATGGAGTTCGAGGCATTGCCAGGGAGGTTGAATATACTCACTGGCAATGGGCTCGTAGGAGTTAGTAGAGT
>JANAVB010005463.1:0-22500 GCA_029216955.1 Iris pallida
CCGCTATTATCTTTGATCTGATGTAGGGTGAGTTGTTTGATAGCCCAATGATTACATCGTATTTTTGAATATGGATAATTAATTAAGTTTAACGTAATGATGTCACTAATATTCATATACTCACTATCATGTTGCTACTTAAACTTAGCATTATCCTAATTGTCCTATATCATATTACCATGCTTGTATCGTATTGTAACATATTTTGCTCGTCTAACATATATTTATAGACATGTAGTAAGCATGATCAAACATGATCAAACCAGGACATAGGCAATGAAGAATTAATGATGGACCAAAGACGGCGTTATACAAAATGATTTCTCTGAACCGCCTAGCGACCTATCCGGGGCCTCGCAACGGGGGTTCCGTTGCCCGGTCAGCGGACAGGGGTCGAGGGGGCAGCGCCCCCCGTCGGGGGTTCGGGGGCGAATCTTCCGAAAGGTATTCAAATTTTTAGATCTGTTTATCTTTGGATGACTGCTGTCAAGAAAAAACACGTCTTCAGGTCTGCTCAAATATCAGAAGAAATGCGTCATCAAAGGGCTCTTAGTTTTCCTATTTGTTCTAAGTCTATAATCTTTAATTTATTAAGTCTAGAATAATGTGTACGTTGAGTCACACTGTGTCATCTCAACCCCTAGACATATCTCTCCAAGATCTACCATACAAACAGACCAATTCCTGAACCAAGCCCAAGCTCCACCAAGCCAAGCAAAGCCTAAAGGCCCAAAGGCCATTCTGCCACCTAGGAGATAGAGTTTGGGCCGAACTCTACCCCCACACAGAGTTCGGGCCGAACTCTGTCTCTTAATTTTCAACACCCTGATTTTTAGAGCCTGTTTGGTACAAGCTGTCCAACGTTCAAAAATTTAAGTTCTTGGGGCAGATTTTGAGCTGAACTCTGCCTTCCCAGAGTAGTATAAATAGAGCTTGAATTCTCTTATTTTAAATTATCTCACCTTCAAATATTCAAGCTTTCTAAGCTCTACTACTCTAAGCGTCATTCTTTCGTATCTCCTAAGCCACAACTCTTCTTAGCCCAAGGTACTTAGTGTGATATCAGCTAGAAGTTGTGTACAAGAGTAAAAAAAGTCACTTGGACAATTTTAAGTTTTGCCACCTGCGAATTTCTAAGAAGTTGGCGTGCTCTTCTGAGTAAAGGCACGTGGTTGTATGCAATTTCACAAATAGTGGATTTCAATCCTTACCTAGAGTTCTCAGGCCTGGACTAGTCCTCCACGAGGGAAACCAGGTTAAAACTGTTGTATTTGTGTATGCTCTTCTGATCTTTATTTACTTCCACATTTCTCTCTGATTTATTTACTATCTTGATAGTTATTTTATGGAGGTGATATAGAGTTAATTTTTATTTGGTGATTATCGACACAAACTCTATTCACCCCCCTCTAGAGTTACCTATACGTTATTTCATTATTGTCTTCGTCCCTTAACGCAAGAGTGGAATTAACTGGAGTTATTGTCCCCCTCCAAGTCCTATTTCAATCTAGATTTTTATTTCTAGAACTTCATCTCGACCTTGATGCGAAACTTCAACAGGGCTCTGGTGAAATTGAGGGATGCTCTATTGGCTGGCGAACTGTCTCGAGCAAACAGCTTCTCAGTATGGCTAATGTTGTCTTCAGTTACGCGTACGGCCTGGAAGATAACCTCGAACACCTCCTTGCTCCAGCAGGTAAGAGATTTTCTTGTGGCTTTGAGTTTGGTGGCCACGCAAACGAAGGGGTCAAGGTCGTTCGTGCCATTCCAAGCTGCGGCAACATTATTCCTGAGCTGCGGGTGATGACTCCAGAGGTCGAGGAAGTAGAAGCTTTTTTTATCTAATTCGAGTTTCTGCTAATGCTGATGAGGAGGGTGAGTGGTCTGATTCAGTCGCATTCAAGTGCGAGAGGCTAGTAGTGATCCCCATATCCGACCATTTGGCATTAATTAGGGTACGGTCTAGCCAGGAGTATTGACATCTGGTGCCTTCCTGCATGTTGCACCAGGTGAATGCGCTACCAAAAAATTGGAGAGGGAGTAAATGAGCACCAAAAATGAAGTCGTTGAAGTCATTCACGGCAGGCAAGGGAGGTGGACGCCCTCCCGTCTTCTCCTTCCTACTGGCAACAACATTGAAGTCCCCGACACATAGCCAAGGGAGGTTGCTGTGGAGGTGATAAGTGTCACGAAAGGAGTCCCATAGCTATTTATGTTCGAGGATATCGCAACTGCCGTTGACCGCGGACAAGAGGGAGCGTGACTGAAGCATCGAATGTTCTACCCAACACGAAAGAGCCTGCTTGGTGTTACTGACGATGCCTAGCCTAACTTCAGTACCGAAGAAAATCCAAATGTCATGACAACCGGCAATGGTGTCGACGATGCCAAGCTGAAGCTGAGTGGCTTTGATTTTGTTGCGAGGGATTTTGGGTTCAATAACCACTAAAATGTTAATTCTGTGAATTTTCTTGAGGCTGATGAGACGTCTCAAGTGGGATTGTTCGTGAGACCCCTAACATTCCATGATAGGATGTTAAGCATCTTACAGGCCTGATAGGAGAAGTTTGGTGAGTTTCGGGGCTGACCTGGTGGTTGTGGCCGTTCCTTCTCTCGTGCTACTTTTTTTCGATTTTTGTGTGAAGCAACAGCTAGATCCGCTGCCTTATGGAGATGGATCTTGTCAGGTTCGACCGTCTCTTCTTGTTGGTGGAGGTAGTCCTCTCCGTCAATTTCTGTCAGAGGTCCGAAAAATCAGTCCTTGTTGGTGATGCCTGCCTCGATACCCTGTTGCATCCTGTCCACGGATTCCTGCCCTAAATTATCCTGGATAACCGCTTGAATGTCGGCCTCTTTGCACAATGTGAAGCGGGTTCCCTGATCTTGGAGACCGCCATGCGACGCTGCTGATGTCGGTATGTCTGCTTCATTGTCTGTCGTGTTGCTCACCTCAGAGCCCTCTCCCGAGGGAACTCCCACTATCTCCAGGGGGTCGTATGGGGTATCAGTTGCGAGGGTGTCAAATTTGTTGGCAAGGTTTAAGGTTGGTGGGTGGTAGGTGACGATGGCTCTTCCTGGAGAAGTTTGCTCTTGGGTAAGGGGGTTATCATCGGTGGCCACAAATCCTATGTGAGAGTTAGAGAGTGGAAGTAAGGGAGATCGGTATGGTTTCTTGGTCGGTTGTGAGGTCGCGATCTTCCTGTTCTCTTTTTCCTCAAGTTCTGGGTTGGCACGAAAGCAGTATTCGGTGTAGTGTCCACACTGATGACAATGCTTACAGAAGATGATGTTGTTGTCATAAACTAACTGTTGGGTGTGAATCTTATTTCCAAGCGAGATGTGGATTAGTTTGGAAAGGTCCTTCGATAAATTGAGCTCCATGCATATTTTGGCATAGTTTCTTTTAGTGAGGTTTCGTATTTCCTCCGCCAAGGCCACGAACGTCTCGAAGGAGTTGGCAATTCTCTTCAAAGCGGCAAGGGCGAAGCATATGAGAGGGAGGTGTCACGACCCGATCCCAAATAATTGGGTCGAACCGGATCATGCCCAGCCTGCACCGTTGTTGAGACGGCGGCAATAAGCTGTTCCATTAGTAGGTAACCACAACAACATCTATATTTGTCACAACTCAATATTCGGAAATTTAAAACTTTATTAAACATTTGACTAAATACAACTGGAAGAAGAAGAACTGAATTAAATACTGAATTCAAATAACAGAATTTTAAAAACAACAAAACGGAAAACAGGAAAAATCTAGCTAAGCGTTCGGCTCATCGGCCTCAGGTCCTGCGTCCTCCAATGGGGACTCTGGCAACACCACGGGTTACAGAACTGGGTCATAATAGCTGTTGTATAACAGCTCAGCATCCTCAATATCTCCTAAAAATGTATCTCCAGTCAGGAGGGAGCAAAGTACAATTCATGTTAATCCAACAATTAAAATAATAATAGAATCATGCATTTTTAAACAATTTGAAGTAAACAGTTTTCTAGCAGTTAAAACATTGTGATTTGAATAGGCAATGAATATGACCGGCTTGGGTTGTACAGTTGTATCATATTGATACGATATGGCTTATCCCCGTGTGTATGAGGGGTAAGCTAATACAGTTCTAAGTTATTACTTTGGATGTGGTCATAATTATTACACTATTCCCCCAGTACCCAACGGTCAATCAGTCAGTGCTCTCAGAGAGAGTTCCGTGTTGCATCGTGGTTTAAACTTGCAGTAAAGCGATTATTAAATAATTGTAAACTTACACAAAATATAGTTGCCTCAAATTGGACTGGACTTGAAGGGTTTGAGACTTCGGGATTGAAACTAGCCTCGTCCTCGAAATCCTACATTCGAGAAGTTTGACTCAGCTTCCAGAGTTACCATGCTAACTATGCTAGTTGCAATCTATAAATTTGTCCTAGTCAAATTTTAATCTTTATTATACTACCACAAACGAATCTTGATTATCGGGTGCGTTGTAATTAATTACGAGGGAAAGATCAATTTAACTTTTTATTTTGGAAAAACTTGTAGTTACCAATTTAATTGGTTAAAACTTTGTATTTTTCGTAATTATACATATATAAAACTAAATTTCTTATTTAATAAGAAAACATGATCGTTGTTTAAATATTACAAACTTGTAAATTTTAATATGAGAGAAACCTCATTAATCAAAATAATATTTATTTTAGATATACGCGTCTACGCTAAAAACCAGCAAAACCAGAAAATGAAAGAAAAACTACGCTACAATAATTACAGGTCACAGAGAAAGAAAATAGAAAAGCTGGGCTTATGCCCTTACAAATTATTTTACATAAATTGAAATAAGAAGAAACATTTGTTAGTTCTAAAATCTCCCCTACAATTTAATTATAAATAAACTAATAATTAAAATAAATTTAATAGTGAGTCTCAGATATTGGTCCAATCGTCATATAGCTAATGCCTCAATATTCGGGCGAAACCGGTTTCGTTTGCACTTAGCCAGGGCCCATTGACCAATACGGTCGTCGTCCAAAAATCCAAAACAATATTCTTTTCCGAAAAACCATTTTAAAATTATATAATTAAATTTTATAGAAAAATCCGGCAGCACTTCCTCTATTTTCGGGATAACCCAAAACTGGGAAAATGTGCCTCAACACCCAATATAAATCCCAAACCAGGGAAACCCATAAATTAAATCCGTAACTATTTTTATATAAAAATTTATATTCACAGAAACATATCCGAAAATATTCGAAAAACCCGAAATAGGATCAGAAGCACCAACACAATATAACAATGAACCAGAGTATTAATATTCGGAAAAATCCAAAACTAAATACTCACCCAAAATCCCAGAACTTTCCATGGCTAATCTCGGAAATTCCGAGAACAAAATACACAGGACCTAACCCGAAATATTCGGAAATTCCGAAATCAAAAACGTAAACCCACAGAACTAAACATAGAGAATAGTTTCGGAAATTCCGTAACTATAACGTAAACCGAATCCGAATTTCCGGAAAGGAATCGGGGACCAAAAATCATCATCGACTACCGAAAAGGAAACGGAGAAAGCAAAATATACCTTGGGTCGCTCGGCTAGAGCTCTCAGATGTAAAATAAAGAAAAATGGATTCCGCGAGCTCAGAAACGTTCCAGAATTAGCAAACCGCAGAACTTTGGGAAAAGCACGGGAACGGGCTCGGCTTTGGGGACAGAACAGATCGGGGACCCGGCTGAGCGCGTACGACGAGGAGGTCGTCGGGGACAGCCGTGGGAAGGCCGCGCGGGGTCGGGGCCGGCACGTACGGGGCTGCAGGGGTCGGGGAACGACGGCGGCGTGCGGAGTTGGCCGCGGGGGTCGGCGCGCTCGCGGAGGGCGGCTCGGGGAGTGTCCGCGCGGGAGATCGGGATTTGGTAAGGCAGGGGAAAGGGATGGGAGGATGAAAAGAAGAGGGGGTTTTGTTTTTGTTGTGTGCTGGTGGTTGTTTTTATGGGGAAGAAATAACGTGTGGGTGGTTGTAAGGAGTGGTGAGAGGAGAAATGAGTGGGTGAATGAAAAGGAGAGGGAAAACAGGGAGTGGCTGAAGAATATGATGGGGGCCTGGTCGTGGGATGACCAGGCCAATAGGTTAGGAAATTAAATTTTATTTTTTTAAAAGAAAGATCATCAGGATTTCAATTAAAGAGAATGGGTTCAGATCGGGTTTGGGTTTCGGAAAGCTGGTCTAGGCTCGGGTCAGGTCAGCAACCAAAAACCAATTATTATTTTGAAAATAATTTTAAACCCATAGTATAATAATAATAAGAGCAATAATATTATAATAATAATAATAAATTACGAAACAAAAACTGGGTTTCATAATCTTTCCTCCTTAGAAAATTTTGTCCTCGAAATTAAAGGTAGGGTTAGGGGGTACCTCAAGTCTCAAACAAGTACGGGTACTGCTCCCGCATCTGGTCTTCTCGTTCCCAGGTAGACTCTCCTGGTGAGTTGTGCCGCCACATGACTCTGACTATCGGCGTCACAGAGTTCCTGGTTCTCTTCTCGCTTCTATCCAAAATTGCCACTGGCTTCTCTGGCACTGTGAGGCTGGGTCCAATTTTCAGCTCCGAATGGTCCAAGATGTGGCTCGGGTCAGGGATGTAGCGTCTCAGCTACGAAACATGGAAGACGTTGTGGACGCCTTCGAGACTTGGGGGTAGAGCCACCCGATAAGCCACTTCTCCAATTTTGTTGAGTACTTCAAAAGGACCAATATACCTGGGGCTTAACTTTCCTGCTCTGCTGAAACAGATGGTTCCTCTGGTAGGAGAGATCTTCACAAACACACTGTCGCCTTCTTCAAACTCCAACGGTCGTCGGCTGCTATCGGCCCAATGCTTCTGTCCGTCCTGGGCAATCCTGAGCTTGTCTCTGATCATTCTTACCTTCTCTGCTGCATCGATCACCATCTCAGATCCAAGCAATACTCGTTCTCCGACGTCATCCCAAGCAAGTGGAGTGCAGCAACGACGTCCATAGAGTGCCTCGAACGGTGTCATACCGATGCTAGCTTGGTAGCTGTTGTTGTAGGAGAATTCTACCAAGTACAAATGGTCTTCCCAAGACCCTCCAAATTCTAAGACGCAGGATCTCAGCATGTCTTCTAGCGTCTGGATTGTTCTCTCTGATTGTACGTCAGTCTGGGGATGGTAGGCGGTGCTGAACTTCAGTTATGTTCCCAAACTGTCATGCAAACTCTTCCAAAAGTGAGAGATAAATCTAGTATCTCTGTCAGATACGATACTTACCGGTACTCTATGAATCCGGTAGATGTGCCGCATGTACAGTACTGCCAACTTCTCGGTGGATAGACCAACCTTGAAGGGGATAAAGTGAGCTGACTTCGTCAGTCGGTCCACGATTACCCAAATGGCATCCTTCCATCCTTGGGATCGAGGCAGTCCCGACACAAAATCCATTATTATGTGCTCACATTTCCACTCTGGAATGTCAGACGGCTGCAATAGTCCTGCTGGTCTCTGCCTGCTAGCTTTCACTTGTTGACAAATTAAACATCTAGCCACATACCTGGATACATCCTTCTTCATTCCGTACCACCACACTATAGTACGCATATCTCGGTACATTTTGTTGTCTCCAGGATGTATGGAATACTGCGATTGGTGTGCTTCTTGCATCAGCTCGTTCCTCAGTTCGCCAGTTGGTACGCAAAGCCTCATACCATTATACAGTGCTCCGTCACTGGCGATTGAGAATCCTTCAAGTGTTCCTGCCAGCACTTGATCTCTGAGTTTGCAAAGCGTCTCGTCTTGGAATTGTGCCTCCTTGACTCCGTCCATTAGACTTGAACGCACTTACAACTGCATCATTGTTGATTCAGCTCCTGGTACAATGGCTTCGCTTCCCAGTTTCTTCATCTCTTCTTCGGGCAGTACAATCTCCAGTCCAAGCTTTTCCATGTCCTCCAGCAAATGACGCTCCTTGGTCAAGAACATTGCCATCGAGTATCGACTAAGTGCATCTGCAACAACATTAGCCTTACCCGGGTGATACTGCAGGTTGATGTCAAAATCCTTCATCAGCTCCAGCCATCGTCTCTGTCGCATGTTCAGCTCTTTCTGGGTAAAAACATATTTCAGACTTTTGTGGTCTGTAAATATTTCCACTCTCTCTCCATAAAGGTAGTACTTCCATAGCTTCAATACAAATATCACCGCTGTAAGCTCCAAATCATGTGTGGGATAGTTCTTATCATGAGTCCGTAATTGCCTAGATGCGTAAGCAATTACTTTTCCATGTTGTTGAAGAATGCAGCCCAATCCCTTACCAGAAGCATCACTATAAATTAAGAAACCGTCGGTACCTGCGGGTAGCACAAGTATCGGCGCTGTTGTAAGCCTCTTCTTCAGTTCCTCAAAAGCTGACTGGCAAGCTTCAGACCAAATGAATTCTTCGTTCTTCCTGGTAAGCTTCATCATTGGTTCAGCAATCTTGGAGAAATCCTTCACAAACTTTCGATAGTAGCCAGCTAAGCCCAAAAAGCTTCTGATTTCTGCAACCGAACTTGGTGCATTCCACTTCTCAATAGCAGCTATCTTCTTTGGATCCACCGAAATTCCTTTTTCTGTGACAACATGGCCCAAAAATTCCACTTTGTCTAAAAAGAATTCGCATTTAGATAGCTTACCATAGAGCTTCTCATTCCTCAAGGTGCTCAGCACTTTCCTCAGGTGCTCTTCATGCCCTTCTTCATTCTTCGAGTAGATCAGTATGTCATCGATGAAGACAACGACAAACTGATCCAGGTATTCATGGAAAACCTTGTTCATAAGGTTCATGAATACTGTAGGAGCATTCGTCAGTACAAACGGTATGACCAAGAATTCAAATTGCCTATACTTGGTGTTGAATGCCGTTTTCGGGATATCCTCCTTCCTGACCTTGATTTGGTGGTAGCCAGATCTGAGATCTATCTTCGAAAATACCTTTGCTCCACTTAGTTGATCAAACAGGTCATCGATCCGGGGCAGAGGGTACTTGTTCTTGATGGTGATGTTGTTCAGTGCCCGGTAATCGATGCACATCTGCACGGTTCCATCCTTCTTGGGCACGAACAAAACTGGTGCTCCCCAGGATGAAGCCCCGTCTCTGATAAATCCTTGTGCCTTCAGTTCGTCAATCTGATCCTTCATCTCCTTTACCTCCTTGGGGTGGACTCTGTAGCATCCCCGAGAAATAGGGGAAGAGCCGAGTACTAGATCGATGGTGAATTCTACACCTCGATCTGGCGGCAATTCTGGAAGACTATCTGGAAAGACGTCCATGAATTCCGCTATGATAGGGTGAGAAGGCCCGGGTTCTTCAGTGATAGAGGAGTAGGTAACACTCTTCATGTCTTCCGGAGCTCGAGAGATTTCAAACTCTGGTTCTCCTGTGGGCTGAAGATTACACAACCTCTATGACAATCTATCAGCGCATGCTGCTCACTTAACCAGTCCATCCCTAGGACTACATCATAGTTGGGCAGGGGCATCACAAGTAAGGGTGTTAAGAATTGATGGCCTGAGATAGTTATGGGGCAGTTACAAGCCTCAGTGATGGGTATGGGACCACCACCAGTCATAACTCTACTAATCACCTTGCTAAGTTCCGTATCTAGATGGTGTACAGAAATAAACTTTTATGATATAAAACTATTGATGCACCCGAATCAAATAATGCTAGAGCAGGATGTGAAAACACATAAATGGAACCTGTGATGACATCAGCAGTGGGTTCCTACTCTGGTTCTTGCTCTTCTGCTGCTAGGGCATAGGCTCGCTCGGTCTTCTGCTGGTGTTGTCCGAACCATTGTTGCTGAGTGGGTAGGGGATCTCTTTGCTGAGTTGCTCCAGTCCGATGGACTGACGAGGGACAGTCCTTCACTTGGTAGGTGGCAGACCCACAGACTAGGCAGTATCCTAGCCTCTTCCTGCATATGTTCGACTGATGTCCTAGCCTCTTGCAAAAATCACAGACAGGGATCTGCCTCTGAGGCGCTCTGTCGTTGGTCCTTGCTTGATGATGCTGCTGCTGATGGTATGAAGGCCTGTTGTTGTTGTTGGGCCTCTTCTGGTTACCCTGGAGTTGCTAGTTCCAAGATACTCCCTCTTTGAACGAGAATGTTGGCTCTTCTCTACGTCCTGAGATCGTATTAGAATCTTCTCATATGACTTGGCACCACATGTGATCACAGGGGTGCGAATCTCTTCCCTTAGTCCATACCTGAATCTTTCAGCATGATCCTTGGGGTCAGCAACCAAGTTCTGAGCAAAGCGGCTAAGTCGGCCGAACTCTGCCGCATACTCTCCAACCGTAATATTCCCTTGCTTCAGGTCCTGGAACTGTCTTTCCATCTCCCGCATCTCTGATGTTGGGAAGAACTTCCTGCGGAACAGCCTCTTGAAGGTGTCCCAGTCAAGCTAATTGTCCTGGAGTCGGGGTTCATTCCGATACCAGGTGCTTGCCACATCTTGCAGCTGGAGTCCTACTGCTTCGGTCTTGAGGTCCTCTGGGAGTCGAGCGACGCTCAAGAGATGCTCCATACTGTCTAGCCATTCATTGGCGTAGATGATACCCTCGGTTCCTTTGAAAGGTCGAGGGCCCTGCTTCTTGAAACTCTCTATATCTCCGACCTTCATGTAATAATACACCTCTAATCAAAAGAATGGCCTAATGATACAAAATCTTAACTCCTGGATTTATGTTTACCTTGGCAAGTCGTGGCTCCAATGAAGTGGTTGCTCCTCTCTCGAGGGAAGCCATAGCCACGTTGTGGGCATTCTCCATGCCTTCTCTCATGATCGTGGTCTGCTCGCGATGGGCTTCAGCTTGGGCTGCAGTCTGTTCACGATGAGCTTCTTCTTGGGCTCTCTGGGCTTCAAGCACTCCTCGTAGCATGTCCACTAGATCGGTAGGATCCACGGGCACTGGTGGGGCAGCTGGTGCGGGCACTACCACAGGGGTCTGCGGCTCAGTCCGGGGAAGTGTAGGGTTCGCCTCTTGAGATGTAGTGGCGTAAGTGCCGTGGAGTGCTGGTGATTGATGGGGACGGTCGATCAGCTGCAACGGTGAAGGATCTGGATGTGCTGGAGGAGATGGGGTGTGTTCGAATGATGACACTGTTAGGGTTATATACTAAAAGCATCACTTTTTTAGTAACCTTATTTCCTTAAATTTTGAATGAGAACCATATGGGCAAATGTTTGCATATTGTATTTGTTGCAAGTGTTAATGCAAATGTCTGATATTTTATATTGTAGATAGTATGGTGTGTGGTGTCACACAGAAGATCATATTATCAGTTTTCTATGGAGTATATAAATAGTTCACAACCTAGATGGACTTGGACAGTCTATTGGAAAGGTTGTAGTGTAATCTGGTATTAGTCTATCTTGACTATAGGTTTACACTAGTGCACTTTGTGTGTATTGAACAGGACCACTTGAGGTTGTTCTCTTTGTACTGACTACATAAGAGAACAAACACCTCTGTTATTATGGATGCTTATGCTCTTAATCCGGATATAATAACGGACATGTATATGCAGTGTGCATTACTTTGACTCATAAAAGAGTGAGATTCATTATGGATCAACAACCTCTATGAATTGGGTAATAATATTGTATGTATGATGGGCTGTTGATTATAAATGGAATCCATATCCCGATACATCGGGTTAATGATGTCCTCTTAAGGAGCTCATAAGGATTGTCATGTAAACCTTGCAGGTGGATTATATCCGACATGACAAATAAAGTTGAGCGGTACTACTTAAGGATAAAAGATGTCGAATCAATATAGTTGTCAGTAACTTAATTTGATCGACGGACATACGATATCTTAACATGGGAAGCCAAACGAGCATATAATAAAAGGAGCCCACAAACATAATTTGGGATTAGGGAGGTAGTGCAACAATAGCTCATTAGTAGATCGAGCTATTGTTAATGGGCCTGGATTGTGTGTTCGGGCTGAACACGGGATATCCAGATCCATTAGGAGGCCTAACCCTAATTTCTTCTCATGGTCCCTGCCGTAGCCTATATATATCCTCTATTTTCTGGCCGCCAGATTACTGATCAGAAATCTAAAATTTTCTCTAAATTCGTGATTCACGTAAGGAGAGAAAGAGAGGGATGCCAAGGAGAAGAAAAGGTTGGGTGATCATCGCTCAGACGACGTCCAACTCGAGGAAGGAATACGTGCAGAAGATCTTTGGGTCGTCCGCTCGAGATTGCCAGGAATTACTTGTCTCCTTTCCGCCGCAGGTATAATTCGTGAACCCTAGTTTCCGCCTATGAAGGGTTAGAACACGTATTAGATTTGTTTAACTTTCTATCGATCAATACGCACACCAAAGGAAGGGTCCTGGGAATCTCCAGTTCCATCAATTGGTATCAAAGCCACTTTGGATCTACGTATTGATTGATACGTCCATGTTGTCTAATAAAACCTACGTTGTGTAATTGTCGGTAGATGTAGATCTGTTCTAACTCGGTTTTGCAGGCATCTTAGATCCAACTATTATGGTCCAATACATATTTTTTGATTGTGTTGTTTAAACCACGGACATGTCGTGGATGTTGTTGTTGCTGTGGATGTAATTAAAATCACGAGGGTTGATCGTGCTTATTATTTTAATTTTTTAATCTAGATTATGTGTGAACTCCTTCGGGAGGCGTAGGATTGATGTAATTTTAATTATTTTTGATCAATTGTGATGGCGGTGGTGGCTGTTTCTGACGTCGGACGAGATGCTGGTTTTAAGCAGTCCAGAGGCAGATAGATGATTTTCGATGAAGGAATCGACAGCCAAAACCTTTAAAAAAAATTTGGGGCGTTGCCCCGAACCCCGCGACCTGACCGGGCAAGTCGAACCCCGTATAGATCTGCACAGCGCCAGATTTTGGATTGGGATAGTTGAGGACGGAGCAGTAAAGATGACCATAATAGTTGGATATTTTCTCTTATTTTTGTCATTTTGCTTTTCTGATTATGCATGTTTATTATTGTGTGGTTGTTTTTTTGGAAAACCAAGCCTACATTAATAATGGACAACATGGACATAATATCAAATAGTAGAAAAACCCTCATTATTAAATAACTAAGTGGGAGAGAATTTTTATTTAGTATAAATCCTATGGTCTCCATTACTGGTTTGTAGGTGATGTAATTATACTTGCGTGTTGGCTTTTGTGCTTTCCTCCATATCGGATGAGTATAATTATGGATCACCAGTACAAATTTCCTTAGGGATAATTGTAGAAAGTTACCTAGTATGTGTTCACTTCTCCATCTGAAGGAACTCATTACAAGGTAATGGACTTAGTATTAAGTAATGGTATATACTTAGATACAAATAATGGTATCCTCCCCCTCGGAGTCACTGCTATTATTTGTATGACCAGAGCAAGACCAGCATATTAATTTTATTTGTCATAAAGTTATATTGACATGATAGTAAAATTAATAAGAAAAATCTACTTGAACAAAGTTGAATTTGTATACGTCCACACTATCGTGGCATGCTAAATTCATGGTGTTCAAGGTATTGGTGAATTTCTTATTATTGTTTTGAGGGAATCAATATTTAGTTAATTCAAAAAAATTTTTTGCCCTACATAATTTTATTTATGTGATTCTCAGAATTTCAAAAATGGGTTCTTTCAGTCCACTTATGGTGATTCTTAAAGAAAACAAACTTACTGGATCTAATTATATTGACTGGAAACGTAATTTGGACATTGTTCTGACTACTGAGGAGTACAAATATGTACTTGTTGAGGAATGCTCACCTAAGCCTGATGCTAACTCTGATGAAGAGGTCAAAGAGGTTTATAAGTAGTGGAAAAAGGCAGATGAGATGGCGCGGTGTTACATTCTGGCATCTATGTCAAATGTACTGCAACATCAGCATCAGGCCATGGCCATAGCTTATGACATGATGTATAAACTCAAGGAACTCTTCGGACATCAGAGTAGAGTAGCTAGGCAGTTTGCTATAAAATGTTTGATGAATACAAAAATGGCTGAGGGTATACCAGTAAGGAATCATGTTCTCAAGATGATGGGTCATCTGAATGAGATGGAGATCCTTGGAGCTGAAATCGATGGAGAAACCCAGGTCGATATCATTTTTGGGACTCTGCCTAAAAGTTTTGACAATTTCTGCCTTAATTACAACATGAACAAAAGGTTGTATAGTTTGGCAGAACTTGTAAAAGAGCTACAGGATGCTGAATCTCTGGTCATGTTTTTGTTTCTGAAAAGGCTTCTACTTCTAAGCCAAAAGACGGTAAGAAGAAGAATAACATTCAGATACAGACAAACTCAGCAAAGAAGGGCATGGGACCTCAAGGCGCGATAAAAAAGCTGAAAGACAAATGTTTCAAGTGCAAAGGGTCAGGACAATGGAAGACTGATTGTCCACTTCTCAAAAAAGGAAACAAAGAAGGTATATCTCATTTACTAGTAGTTGAAACATGTTTAGCGGTGTTATCTACCGGCACCTGGTGTGTAGATACATGAGCCACTAATCATGTCTGCAATACATTGCAGGGGTTCCAGGAAACCAGGCTCAGTGATGGAGAGATATGCTTATTCGTGGGTGATGCTACAAAAGTATCCGTCGTTGCATTAGGAGATGTTACTTTATCTTTTGGTAGAAATAAGTCTTTGACATTGAGAGATTGTCTTTATGCACCTTCACTTAGAAGGAATTTAGTTTATGTTTCTATGTTAGTTAAGGATGGATATTCAGTTTATTTTAATGACAATATTGTTATTAGAAAGAATAAATATTTTATCTATTCTGGTACATTGGTTGATAATTTATATGTCATTAATCCTATTTCGCCCACAATGCAACTTATGGAAATGAATAATATGTCATCTAACTTAAAGAAGAGAAAAGAACCTTCTTGTATGAACCAAACATATCTTTGGCACTTATGATTGGGGCATATTAACCTAAGAAGGATTCAAAGACTGGTTGAAGATGGACCTTTGAGTTTATTGGAAGTTGAGGCACTACCAGTCTGTGAATCCTGCTTGAAAGGTAAAATGACCAAAAGGCCTTTTACGGCAAAGGGGTATAGGGCCAAAGATGTGTTGGAATTGGTTCATTCTGATTTGTGTGGACCCATGACTATCCAAGCTAGAGGTGGCTTTGAATATTTTGTCACATTTATTGACGATTATTCAAGGTATGGATATATTTATTTGATGCGCCGTAAGTCTGAGTGCTTTGAGAAATTCAAATAGTACAAGGCTGAAACGGAAAAACGTTATAGAAATGTATCAAGTCATTACGATCAGATCGTGGTGGCGAGTACCTCTTTGGTGAGTTTAGGGATTATTTATCAGAGGCTGGAATTGCATCCTAATTGACTGCACCTGGAACGCCCCAACAGAATGGTGTAGCCGAAAGAAAGAATAGAACTCTTATGGAGATGGTTAGATCAATGATGAGTTATTCGGATTTGCCAGATTCATTTTGGGGATATGCCTTAGAGACTGCAGCTTATATTTTGAACTTGGTTCCTTCTAAGTCAGTACCTCTTACTCCCACAGAGCTGTGGATTGGGCGTAAGCCTAGTCTGAAACATGTTCGCATTTGGGATAGTCTAGCACATGTGCTGAATGGGAAAGCAGATAAGTTAGAATCTCGTACAGAAGTACGCTTGTTTGTAGGCTATCCAAGAGGAACGAAAGGAGGTTTATTTTATAGTCCTAAGGATCAGAAGGTCATTGTTAGCACCAATGCCCGATTCTTAGAGGAAGACTATGTGATGAACCATAAACCCACAAGTAGAGTTGTTCTAGAAGAACTGAGACGTGAGACACCAAGTACTTCAGTACCAACAGTACAAGAGGATGAACCACAAATAACTGCACAACGTGTCACAAATGTTACACCACAACCGATAGTGCCTCGTCGTAGTGGGAGCGTTGTGATACAACCTGATAGATATATGTTCTTGGGAGAGTCGTCAGACTTCGTCCCTGAGGAACAAGGTTGTGATCCCTGTACCTACAATGAAGCACTCTAAGATAAAGATACAGAGTCTTGGCAAAAAGTAATGATATCTGAAATTGAATCTATGGATTCTAATCAGGTCTGGGAGCTTGTAGAAGCACCCGTTGGTGTAAAAGCCATTGGATGCAAGTGGGTCTATAAGAGAAAAAGAGGATCAGACGGTAAGGTTGAAACCTTTAAAGCTCGGCTTGTAGCAAAATATTTTACTCAAAGAGAGGGTATCGATTATGAGGAAACCTTTTCTCCTGTAGCCATGCTTAAGTCTATCCGGATTCTTTTATCTATTGCAGCTCATCTCGATTATGAGATTTGGCAAATGGATGTCAAGATAGCTTTCCTTAATGGAAGTCTTGATGAAGACATCTATATGAAGCAACCAGACGGGTTCATTGAAAAGGGCCAGGAGCATCTTGTTTGTAAGCTCAAGAAGTCCATTTATGGACTTAAGCAAGCTTCCAGATCTTGGAACATATGTTTTGATCAGGTGATAAAATCCTATGGATTTAATCAATGTCAGGATAAATCATGTGTATACAGAATGTGTGACGGAAGCGTGATGGTGTTCCTAGTACTTTATGTGGATGACATCTTGCTCATTGGAAACAATGTGAAGGTATTATCTGAAGTAAGGGTATGGTTATCCAAACAGTTTGATATGAAGGACTTAGGAGAAGTAGGTCACATCCTTGGGATCAAAGTTCTACGAGATCGCAAGAAAAGGATGTTGGACTTATCCCAAGCTTCCTATATCGATACTGTACTAACTCGTTTTAGTATGCAAAATTTTAAGAAAGGTTTCTTACCTTTTAGACATAGAATTGCTCTATCAAAGGAGCAGTGTCCGAGGATACCTAAAGAGATAGAGAACATGAAGGCAGTTCCTTATGCTTCAACAGTAGGAAGCTTAATATATGCAATGCTATATACGAGACCAGACATCTGCTTTGCCATAGGCATGGTCAGCAGATATCAGTCTAACCCAGGACAAGAGCACTGGACTGCCGTAAAGCATATTTTGAAGTACCTGAAAAGGACTAAAGAGTATATGCTAGTTTACCAGGCAGATAGTTTAGTTCCCTTGGGGTATACAGACTCAAATTTTCAGTCAGATAGGGATTCCAGGAAATCTACCTCAGGTTATGTGTTTACTTTGGGAGGTGGAGCCATTGTGTGGAGGAGTATCAAGCAAAAATGTATTGCTGATTCCACCATGGAAGCCGAGTATGTGGCAGCCTCTGAGGCAGCCAAAGAAGTGGTTTGGCTCAGAAACTTTCTGTTGGACTTGGATGTGGTACCTAGTTTGCCTAAGTCTGTTACACTTTATTGTGATAATAGTGGTGCAGTTGTAAACTCGAAGGAACCACGAGCCCATAAGACAGGCAAACACATTGAGCGCAAGTACTACCTGATACGATATTTCATAAAGAAAGGAAAAGTTGATATGATTAAGATAGCATCAGCCGACAACCTAGCTGATCCCTTTACAAAGAGCTTACCAGCTAAGGCTTTTGACAGTCATGTTGAGGGAATGGGAGTCAGATGTGTAGCAGCATGGTTTTAAGTATAAGTGGAAGATTTGTAACAGTATACTGAAAAGCAATACTTTGAGTATAAGTGGGAGATTGTTAGGGTTATATACTAAAAGCATCACTTTTGTAGTAACCTTATTTCCTTAAATTTTGAATGAGAACCACATGGGCAAATGTTTGCATATTGTATTTGTTGCAAGTGTTAATACAAATGTCTGATATTCTATATTGTAGATAGTATGGGGTGTGGTGTCACACAGAAGATCATATTATCAGTTTTCTATGGAGTATATAAATAGTTCACAACCTAGATGGACTTGGATAATCTATTGGAAAGGTTGTAGCGTAATCTGGTATTAGTCTATCTTGACTATAGGTTTACACTAGTGCACTTTGTGTGTATTGAACAGGACCACTTGAGGTTGTTCTCTTTGTACTGACTACATAAGAGAACAAATACCTCTGTTATTATGGATGCTTATGCTCTTAATCCGGATATAATAACGGACATGTATATGCAGTGTGCATTACTTTGACTCATAAAAGAGTGAGATTCATTATGGATCAACAACCTCTATGAATTGGGTAATAACATTGTATGTATGATGGGCTGCTGATTATAAATGGAATCCATGTCCCGATACATCGGGTTGATGATATCCTCTTAAAGAGCTCATAAGGATTGTCATGTAAACCCTGCAGGTGGATTATATCCGACATGACAAATAAAGTTGAGCGGTACTACTTAAGGATAAAAGATGTCGAATCAATATAGTTGTCAGTAACTTAATTTGATCGACGGACATACGATATCTTAACATGGAAAGCCAAACGAGCATATAATAAAAGGAGCCCACAAACATAATTTGGGATTAGGGAGGTAGTGCAACAATAGCTCATTAGTGGACCGAGCTATTGTTAATGGACCTGGATTGTGTGTTCGGGCTGAACACGGGATATCCAGATCCATTAGGAGGCCTAACCCTAATTTCTCCTCATGGTCCCTGCCGTAGCCTATATATATCCTCTATTCTCTGGCCGCCAGATTACTGATCAGAAATCTGAAATTTTCTCTAAATTCGTGATTCACGTAAGGAGAGAAAGAGAGGGCTGCCAAGGAGAAGAAAAGGTTGGGAGATCGTCGCCCACACGACGTCTAACTCGAAGAAGGAATACGTGCAGAAGATCTTGGGGTCGTCCGCTCAAGATTGCCAGGAATTACTTGTCTTCTTTCCGCCGCAGGTATAATTCGTGAACCCTAGTTTCCGCCTATGAAGGGTTAGAACACGTATTAGATTTGTTTAACTTTCTATCGATCAATACGTACACCAAAGAAAGGGTCCTGGGAATCCGCAGTTCCATCAGACACCTCATAGCCAGCAAGGGTGGTCTTTTCCTTGGTCATATTCTGGAAGGTTTAGGATGCAAACATATGCAAGGTATCCTACCAGTCTATAATCAAACAAAAATATTTATCTATATAACTCGGACCTATGTTGTGACAAAGCAATATTCTAGTGTTCTAATTGTTTCTAGGTATGTTTTCCTAAGTTGTTGTCCATGGCCTGCATGGGCCACCACTAAAACAGGTCACGACCCGATCCCAAATAATTTGGTCGAACCGGATCATGCCCAGCCTGCACCGTTGTTGAGACGGCGGCAGTAAGCTGTTCCATTAGCAGGTAACCACAACAACATCTATATTTGTCACAACTCAATATTCGGGAATTTAAAACTTTATTAAACATTTTAATAAATACAACTGGAAGAAGAAGAACTGAATTAAATACTGAATTCAAATAACAGAATTTTAAAAACAAAAAACGGGAAACAGGAAAAATCTAGCTAAGCATTCGGCTCATCGGCCTCAGGTCCTGCGTCCTCCAATGGGGACTCTGGCAACACCACGGGGTACAAAACTGGGTCATAATAGCTGTTGTATAACAGCTCAGCATCCTCAAAACCTCCTAAAAATGTATCTTCAGTCAGGAGGGAGCAAAGTACAATTCATGCTAATCCAACAATTAAAATAATAATAGAATCATGTATTTTTAAACAATTTGAAGTAAACAGTTTTCTAGCAGTTAAAACATTATGATTTGAATAGGCAATGAATATGACCGGCTTAGGTTGTACAGTTGTATCCTATTGATACGATATGGCTTATCCCCGTGTGTATGAGGGGTAAGCTAATACAGTTCTAAGTTATTACTTTGGATGTGGTCATAATCATTACACTATTCCCCCAGTACCCAACAGTCAATCAGTCAGTGCTCTCAGAGAGAGTTCCGTGTTGCATCATAGTTTAAACTTGCAGTAAAGCAATTATTAAATAATTGTAAACTAACACAAAATGTACTTGCCTCAAATTGGACTGGACTTGAAGGGTTTGAGACTTCGGGATTGAAACTAGCCTCGTCCTCGAAATCCTACATTCGAGAAGTTTGACTCAGATTCCAGAGTTACCATGCTAACTATGCTAGTTGCAATCTCTAAATTTGTCCTAGTCAAATTTTAATCTTTATTATACTACCACAAACGAATCTCGATTATCGGGTGCGTTGTAATTAATTACGTGAGAAAGATCAATTTAACTTTTTTTTTTGGAAAAACTTATAGTTGCCAATTTAATTGGTTAAAACTTTGTATTTTTCGTAATTATACATATATAAAACTAAATTTCTTATTTAATAAGAAAACATGATCGTTGTTTAAATATTACAAACTTGTAAATTTTAATGTGAGAAAAACCTCATTAATCAAAATAATATTTATTTTAGATTTACGCGTCTACGCTAAAAACCAGCAAAACTAGAAAATGAAAGAAAACTACGCTACAATAATTACAGGCCACAGAGAAAGAAAATAGAAAAGCTGGGCTTATGCCCTTATAAATTATTTTACATAAATTGAAATAAGAAGAAATATTTGTTAGTTCTAAAATCTCCCTTACAATTTAATTATAAATAAACTAATAATTAAAATAAATTTAATAGTGAGTCTCAGATATTGGTCCAATCGTCATATAGGCTAATGCCTCAACGTTCGGGCGAAACCGGTTTCGTTTGCACTTAGCCAGGGCCCATTGACCAATACGGTCGTCGCCCGAAAATCCAAAACAATATTCTTTTCCGAAAAACTATTTTAAAATTATATAATTAAATTTTATTGAAAAATCCGGCAGCACTTCCTCTATTTTTGGGATAACCCAAAACTGGGAAAATGTGCCTCAACACCAAATATAAATCCCAAACCAGGGAAACCCCTAAATTAAATTCCATAACTATTTTTATATAAAAATTTATATTCACAGAAACATTTCCGAAAATATTCGGAAAACCCGAAATAGGATCAGAAGCACCACCGCAATATAATAATGAACCAGAGTATTAATATTCGAAAAAATCCAAACTAAATACTCACCCAAATCCCAGAACTTTCCAAGGCTAATCTCGGAAATTCCGAGAACAAAATACACCGGACCTAACCCGAAATATTCGGAAATTCCGAAATCAAAAATGTAAACCCACAGAACCAAACATAGAGAATAGTTTCGGAAATTATGTAACTATAACGTAAACTAAATCCGAATTTTCGGAAAGGAATCAGGGACCAAAAATCATCATCGACTACCGAAAAGGAAACGGAGAAAGCAAAATATACCTTGGGTTGCTCGGCTAGAGCTCTCAGATGTAAAATGAAGAAAAATGGATTCCGCAAGCTCGGGAACGTTCCAGAATTAGCAAACCGCAGAACTTTGGGAAAAGCACGGGAACAGGCTCGGCTTCGGGGATAGAACAACAGATCGGGGACCCGGCTGAGCGCGTACGACGAGGAGGTCGCCGGGGACAGCCGCGGGAAGGCCGTGCGGGGTCGGGAAACGGCGGCGGCGTGCAGAGTTGGCCACGGGGGTCGACGCGCTCGCGGAGGTCGGCTCGACGAGTGTCCGCACGGGAGGTCGGGGGTTTGATGAGGAAGGGGAAAGGGATGGGAGGATGAAAAGAAGAGGGGGTTTTGTTCTTGTTGTGTGCTGGTGGTTGTTTTTATTGGGAAAAAATAACGTGTGGGTGGTTATAAGGAGTGGTGAGAGGAGAAATGAGTGGGTGAATAAGAAGGAGAGGGAAAACAGGGAGTGGCTGAAGAATAGGATGGGGGCCTGGTCGTGGGATGACCAGACCAATAGTTTAGGAAATTTTATGTTTTTTGTAAAAAAATCATCAGGATTTCAATTAAAGAGAATGGGTTCAGATCGGGTTTGGGTTTCGGGAAGCTGGTCTAGGCTCAGGTCAGGTCAGCAACCAAAAACCAATTGTTATTTTGAAAATAATTTTAAACCCACAGTATAATAATAATAAGAGCAATATATTATAATAATAATAATAAATTACGAAACAAAAATTGGGTTTCATAGGAGGTTCGGAAGGGTGACCCACGCCGAGACTATTGGTGAGTCTTCTTTGGGGTTGAACTCCGGGGTCCATTTGACTATTTCATAGTGTGAGCATCTATCTTGTCAGTACCTCTGAACCAGACGCTCTGGTGGTCTGCTTTCGCTGAGAGGTGAAGGAACATGTGTTTGGGATCCATGGGAGCCACTCTGAACCCTGACGAGAGCCCCCAACTAGCAATGACTTCCTGGACTCTAGACATCTTGGGGTAGCCACTGGAAAACTTGAGGACAAAAGTGTAAGGGAATGTGGCTGACAGGGAGGAGATTTCTTTGAGAGAGAAGGGCACCGTAATCACGGATGATTCTGCTACGGAGGAGAGGTCTAACTCTACGCGATCTGGACTTAACTTGTCTATGTAAGACACTGCAGGGGGTTTGGGGATGGTGTGCTCTGAAGCACACGACACAGGGAATGGTGCTGGGGGGAGCCCAAGCGCCGAA
>JANAVB010005463.1:27500-36174 GCA_029216955.1 Iris pallida
TTTTGAACTTTAGGGCTTTCACGCTGAATTACTATCAATGTACCTCATATAGAGAACTCGTGTCTTTAGTAGCGGAGTCGGATCCTTATGTGGAAACATTAGGATGACCTGACCACGCAGATTGTTGACGGGTGGGTAAACATGATTTCGATGCTGTGAGACCTAGTTTCGATTCGGACAATCAGGATACAACGAGGAGGCACCGAATTCGATGCTGCAAAGTTTATGGAGTTACTAGAGAATGCAAGGATTCTATTATATCTTGCTTTGAGGATCATTCACCATTGGAGGTGGTTATAAGACTGCTTCATCAAGTTTGATTTCAATATGTCTCAAGAATGTACAACCGAACCATCGAGTTGATTATTGATATCTTGCCGGAAGGTTCCAATTTACATACAGATTCACCGGTCTAATAGAATATGAGATCGCTTTGGATGGGATATGATAATATTGATGCGTTGCACGGATGTATGTTGTACTAAAGGATGAAGACCGCAAATTTTGTGGCGTTGATTGCTATAAGCCAACTAGTACAAGTAGGACTCCGGTGCAAGGAAGCCAACAGATTCGATGCACTACTTACCTTTGACGTCGCGTTTGCAGAAGCTGTTTATGGTGAAGGAGATTGCGAAAACATAGTTAGGCGAGAACAGATCGATGGACTATTGGATCATCCATCCGATGGAGAAGCATGAAAGCACTTGACCGAGAGTATCCATATTTTGCTCTGATCCGATAATGTAAGATTGCATCTCTCCATCCAATGATTTTACCCCATTCAACTGAGTTCCTAATATTCGTGTTGGCCTATGATCGTCACTCCGTACAACACCTCTGTAGATGTGTATGAAAGCCTTATATGTTCCTAACCATTATCATCTCGGGTTTGAACAATCCGAAGAGGAACATCGATTTGACTTAGCCATTGATAGATGAGTTGAATCAACTGTAGAAAGGAGATGCCAACACATATGATGTTTCCAGAAAGCAAAACTTTTAGATGAGGGCTGCACTTAGTAGACCATCAATAACTTTTCGGCCTGTGGAATGTATCAGGATAAAGCATTCAGGTCGTCTCCCATGTCCAATTACGTAGACTGGCACGAAGGCTTTCCTTTTGAAACACAAAGGAAAACCATGCTTCTTTGATTGTCATCGACAGTTTCTGCCGAAGGATCATCCGTTCCGGAGGAGGAATAACTTTCTTGCCTATTTTGGGAAGCAGTATATCCACCGCCAAGGTAGAACTAAGACACGATATGGGAGCAGGTCAAGATTTGTCAAGTGTTATTGAAGTGCCAACAAAAGGATACAAGTGTGGTATATTTGGTCACACTCATAACTGAACGAGAGGAGTATATTCTGGGACATTAATATTGGAGCACCAACTGATCAGATATAACCTTAATGTATGCATATCAAGAAGAATTTGTTTGACAACATAATTAATACAGTGATAGTGTAAAGGAAAATATGAAAGACAATCCCAAGGTCAGGTTGGACTTGAAAGATATATGCAGACGTCTGTGTTGCATTTGATAGAAAAATGCAATGGAAAGTATAAGCACCTAAGACAATTTCTCACTGGATATTGAGGATAAGAGAGACTTTATAGGCGGATTCAGGACCTAAAATTTCTTGATGGGTACATATCAATTTGAGAAGATGCATCGACCCGGAGAAAAACTGACGGCTATGAAGAGCCACTGTCACATATATATAGAGAGGTTAGTTTCGATTATATTTCGAGATTATTATCGCAGGTCATTTGGAATTCGTTGACAGAGTTGAGTATATTCTTCAGAGATCTTTGTTCTACTAAGGCTCGTCGATCGTCTAGAAAAGCAAGAGAGGACATATTAGGTAGTACTGTACAAGTTTGAAAGGGTGTTCCCTTCTGGATTTCAGACTCCATGGAGCATTTGCCAATTTATTTTTCTTATGAGGCACATGTTGGTGGGCACGTCGATTATTGGTGGTGTACCCATTTGGGCGGCATGACCACCTAAAAAGAAAGGTAAAAAAAGGCTCGGTCGAGGGTTCTATTGTGAAGCCTATTTCTCGAGAAGATTACAAACTTTTGCTTGATGTATTTTAAGCCTCATGTTGTTTCTAATAGAACAAGACTCCGAGAAACGACGATGTATATCGTTAATCTAATGATGCAATACTGAAAGTTTTCATTGCTTTCGAAAATTCAACGAAAAAATAAAGAAGAGATATCTGAATAACGAGTGAACTAAGGGCTGCACAGTGTATATATTACTCAACTACGATGATGATGAAGTGGATGTTGCCATCGCTTCTTATGCTATGGAGAAGAGCATTGAAGGTTGCAAACGAGAATGCAAGAGCAAATCCTGAAAAAAAATCTCCCATTACACTTGTTTTTGATCTAGATCGGATGATAGAGGGTTACTTTATTACTTAATTGACGATCTGACTGAGAGAGAGCGTTGCTGGCTTAACTTTACTGGCTGAGGGGAGCAGCAATAACTCTCTCTGGAATGCTCGGAAAACTCTTGATAAAAATACGAACTAGAGGGAATCTAAAGCTTAAACAGAGGAAAACCCCTCCTAGGTTTTCCCTCCTATTTATAACGGGGAGGAAGAATAGCATGCGCGCCTATGTGTAGGCAAGCACATGGGTCTTCGACTGCCGCATAGCACTCCTAAACAGGAGTCAGTTACAACTTGGCGTACACTTCACTATGAAGGCCATGGCTGACTGCCACTAGATGACTTAAGATTTTGCTGTTGGAGGAGATCTTGAGCTGTTAAAAACTCGTTATGTGGCACGACTAAGTCTGCAACACATGTCGCACGCTTAACTCCCCTAGGAGCCACTATCCTAGGTAGCGTGTTTGTCATTGGAGAGAATTACGGGCTCATGATGAAAGCACACGCGTGGGATTAAGGACTCAGGGCGATACAAGTTTGAGTTTGATCGAACAACACGCACCTGATAACACTTATGCCTAGTGTGCCTATCTGCACTGCCTTCGAGAAGAATGAATCTTGACTTTGGTATTATCACGTGCCTTTGAGAGGAGTCTGAGCTCATTCAATGTAGTCTCGGGGATAATGCCTTGAGAGGCGTGGATGAAGACTTGATGAATCAGTCGCACCTGTATGAGTGAGGCAAGAGTGGAGGCGCACCCTTAATGGGGTGTGAGTGGCCCAAAGTCATTATGATAGATGTCCTCTACATAGGGATCGAGACGTCCCTTCATGATGCTTAAAAGAGGTGTGAGCGCCATGCCGCTCAAATTAGGCGTAAGTAGCCCATCACTAGACCAGTGCCACAGTAAGGTGCGAGGTTTACTTTGCTCATTTGGGATTCATAACCCATGTGCCTACAAGACCCTTTCAAAGTTTTCTAACTTTTAAGTAAAGTTTGAAACACTTTGAACAGCAGTGGGGCTCATGCCTTTAGATGACATCAACATGGTTTTTCTTCTGGATAGGAATGGTCAGTTCTTCCATCTTGAGTAGATAACTTGTTCATTTTCCTTCCTTATCATTGCACACGTTGTTCGAAGCCTATAAATAGGCATTACGTAAATCCCTCAAAATCGTTCGTTACGAGAGTCGAAGTGTCAGGTTCATCGCTATTAATGTCAAGTTCATTGTGATGAGCCTATAAATAGAGGCCTTGGATAAAGTTCAGGTTCTTTTCTTTTTTCTTCCTCTCTTCATGATTGATGTCAAGGCTTTCCTGACTCTTTTCTTCATTGGAGAGAAGGACGAACTAAAGGCGAAGCCGCCCTACACCCTCGTCGGTATACAACTTGAAGCTCCTGCTGTGATGTTGTTCAGCATGGACGTGATGCATTTTTCGGTTGATGGTAAGTGATCTGCTATGGAAAGAAGGGAAAAAACACTTTGCTTCTCTCTGAAGCCATGAACACCGACATGTTATAGCGTTCATCACTGTGATACACGCTACAACATCTCTCGTGCACCGTAACACGCAGACTTCACTTCTTGGATGAATTAGCTTCTCATGAACACTAACATGTTGGAGCTTTCATCATTATGATATGCGCTCCATACTCTGTCACGGGCTGTAACGCGCGTAGCCACTATCAAGGCATTCACCATGCAAACTCATTATGTCATAATGCATGTGCCAAGTTTCTGGCGTGCGCTGAAACATGTGTGCACCGACGTGTTGTATGACGAGGCTTCTGTTATGCACCTATGCGCTCTTCTAATGGGTGCTCTTGTTGTTTGCTTACTGTCGAGCGCATGGGGTAACTCTCAGCATGTGACTTTTTCCAGTCTTTTTGAAGAGGACTGATTCCTTGATTTTGTCTTTTGTGTAGATCACATCTCGACTCATGCCTATCAGATGGAGCGTGGAAGGACATCAAAGTCAGTTGATTCAAAGAGACAACCGATCTGATGTGGGATCTTGTAGAAGATCAAGCGAAGTGATCCCATTCATACAACATACTAGCGTCTTTACTCCCAAGACGAGGTAATTATCCATCGATATAGTGCTAAATCTACAGGGTTAGGATTGATTACCAGGTTGGCATCCTCTTCTAGTAGCTTCTCCGCATGGGTGCGGACTACCCTGCACACTTGAGACGACCTTTCTGCTTGTCTTAAAAAATTAATGCAGGCCCAACGCCAGAGATATTTTGTATTATCGCCCTCTCCAATGGGGCATTTGTCATATCACTGCCCTCTACAATGAGGGTATTTGTACATAACTTCTCTCTACAATGAGATAGAAGTGGGACAGAGTCTTTAATAGAGATCTTCTATGTAATAGATTTCTATCATATGTAATCATGAATACTAATAAAAAAATCTAGTCATGTAATAGATTTCCATCATAAGTAGTCATGATTATAAATGAAAATTTAATCTCTTTTTGCTGGATTTGTGTAAATTTTTTGTGATCATGTACTTTCATAGACTTGTCGTCTTTGAAGCATTTTAAATTGCAAAAGTCAGTTGAACATATGCACTGTGGATATCTCTTGGAGGATGGAAAGATGTTTGTTCAGAGGTAATATGGACATGACAAACATGGGATTCCATATAGGTAACTTACTCATAGGTTAAGTTAATATGGTAAGGAATATGAAAACAACTCAGAGGTGATATGGACATGTTTGTTCATTTGGGAATCCATTTCATGGACTTACCAATGAATATGGTAAGTTTTAGAATGACATTTTCAACAACAGAGGTAGTATGGACGTGTTGAAAAAAGGTCAAGAATGCATACTCAGAGGTATTATGACATGGTAGGCATTCAAAATAGGATGAGGATGTAGGAATAAAGGTTACACTTGAGACGCTTTTCACTCCTACCTTTGTTTCAAACATAATACTTCTTGAGAAACTTTCCATTAATAGGCATCATGAGCAAATCCCCATTGGGTTTAGCTTCAATAGTCATATGACTATTAAGAGCTAATCTTAGAGAGGGGATTTGAAGTTCCAGAGGGAGTACAGCTTCACTTCCGTATATCGAGAAAATGGTGTACTGCCAGTAGGTATCCGACTATAGTTCGATAGGACCAAAGGCACTCACCGAGATTCTCATGCCAATCGTGTTTATGGAAGATACAACTTTTTGAGGAGTCTAATAATCATTTTTTGAAAGCCTTGGCCAACCCATTCGCCACTGGGTTATACGCAGTTGAGGCTATACTCTGGATCCGATTCTGGTCACAGAACTGATGAAGGCACTACTGATAAATTATGGACCTTTGTCGTGGATAATCCTCTGTTGCAATCGAACCGATAGATGACGTGATGTTTGAAAAACTTAATACGTCAGTTTTACGTGAACGAGCGGTACTGTTTTTGCCTACTTGAAAATAGTCTTATAGCCAAGATGAACTGGTGACCTTTTGATGATGGTGGAGAGATTGTGCCAATGATATTCACCCCCATGCTTCAAAGGGCTAGGATACAACCATCGGGTGTAAGAACTCTTATGGCTGGAGGATGAAATTTATGGATCTGGCACATTCGGTACTTCTTGGCGTATGCCAATGCATCTGCTATCATCTTGGGACAGTAATAGCCCATGCGTTGAGTCGGTCCTGAAAATTTAGGACCTGATTGATGGGCCCCGCAAGCACCATCATGAGCCTCACGAAGTGCTTCCTTAGCTTCATTATTTGACAAACATTAAAGTAGGAGACCATCAAGGAATGACGATATAATATTTTTTGGAATGTCATAATAGAACGAAGAGAGTGCCTTCTAATGGAAGCTTTTTTTGGCATTGTCTGGTAGGATTCCATAGACCGCAAAATCTATGAAGGGGGACCGTCAGTCTCGTACTCCTCGCCCACATCCGCAGAATGGCAGGCTTGCATACATAATTTCTTAGGGCATACCAGCTCTTGACCGATTACTGTGATAGTTTGCTATGTTCAAATGGGTGTTATTAGTGAGGATGCAAGGCCAGCCAGGGCGTCAGCTTCCAGGTTTCGCAATCTTGAACGTGTTCTATAAAGAATTTCGTAAAGGTACAGATTACCGAGATCGTACTTGATGATGCAGGATTAGGTTTTCATGCGAACCTCGTATTGCCCCCGGACCTGGTTGACTATCAACTAAGTCATCGTAGGCTTCTAGGAAATCGACCCCTAACTCTTTGGCTAGCCGGAGCTAATAATGAAAGCATTAAACTCGGCTACGTTGTTGGAACATGGCTCCGAGAGTGAATATGTTTGCTGAGGACCAGATCATCTAGAGAGATTAATACTATCCCTACTTCTGCCACGATATCACCCTTGGGACCTGTCTTTGAAGCACCATAAAAGAAAAGCTGCCAAACTGGCTTTTCAGTTGACATGGGCCTCTGTTACCTCGTTTGGGATGTCTTCATAAAGCTTTGAGTTTTCAGCCATCGGATGAGTGACTATGAAATCAGCTAGTGCTTGGCTTTGATTGCTTTTTGCGGAACAAACACCATATCACAAGGTGACAATAGTATCGCCCACATAGCAAGACGTGAATTTAGCACTCCTGGTTTGGTCATGAGGACCCTGAGTTGGTTGATCCGAGAGATACGTGAATTATCTACCTCGTATGTAATGATGAGTTTTCTGGATGGCAAAAACCAGACAAGCAACTTCCTGAACATGGGTATATGTATGTTCATCTCTGATCAGCTGTCGACTGAGGTAGTAGATGGCTTGTTCATATCGACATCACTATTCTGGGCTAACAATGCACCAATGGAATAGCCATCGCTCGGACTAAAGTAGAAAGGGTTTACCCATGACTGGGCCACTAAGACTGGAGAGTTTGTGAGGTACACTTTAATGTCCTCGAAGCTTGTTGGAATTCTTTAGTCCAGACGTAGATACCCCCTTCTTCATCAGCTCAATGAAGGGTTTACAGCGTCTTGAGAGATTGAAGATAAACCTTTGGGTGTACACTAACCGCCCTTGAAGATCGTGAAGTTCACGAAGGTTCTTTGGCGTTTGCATCTCGATGATAGATTTTGTCTTCTAGGGATCGACGTAGATCCCTTTTGAAGCGATGATAAAAACCCAAGAATTTGTCGCTGTATACCCCCTGGAAAGACTTGGTCGGGTACATCTTCAATGATGTTCCCTCGTCAGGTCAAACACATTCATAAGTCATGTAGGTGATCAGTGGACACAACTTTTGACATCGATGTCATCAATGTAGCATTCGACTGTCTTACGTAGGTGTTTGCGAATATAGTGCTTATAGCTCTCTGGTATGTAGCGCCTGTATTCTTGAAACCAAAAGGCATTATAGTATAGCAAAATACATCGATCGGTGTCCAGAACGATGTGGTTTTTCGTCTTCTAGGGACATCTTGATCTGGTTATAACTTAATAGCCATATCCATGAACGACATACGTTCGAACCCACAGGTATTGTCTACCATCACATTAATGATTGGTAATGGAAACTCATCTTTCGAGCAGGCGGCGTTCAGATCACGAAGTCTATACAGACTCAATTTTTTTTATTTTTTGACGACTAGGACAATATTGGCTACCCAATCTGGATGTTGTTCCTCACGGATGAAGCCACTTTCTATCTGTTTGACCACCTCCTTCGTGATGGCGTCCATAATATTAGGGTGAAACCTCCGTTGCTGCTGCTTTACTGGCTTAGCATTGGGTAAAATATTTAATTTGTGCACGATAATGTTTGGATCTAGTCCTGACATATCTTCATAACTCCAAGCGAAGAAATCTATGTATACTCTCACGAGCTCGATGTGAGATTCATGTTCTTCCACTTTTAGGTTTTTGCTAGTAAAGATTGGCTTGGGAGAGGAGTCGTCTCCCAGATTGACTTGTATGACCTCATCTTCGGTATGAGGCTCACGCTGTTCGAAGCATTTTCTCCATTGGGAATCAAGTTGTTGAGCCCAAGGTTCGACTTCGAAAGGCTCAAAGAATTGGTCGTCATCTTCTTCGATCTGGTCTACTGACGTCATGTTCACCGATAACGTTTTCCAGAATACTTCCCCGATGCTGACATCGGATTCATGGGAAGAGTTGAAAGAATATGAGTACGTTTCCTCCTTGGATTGTAGAATTTCAGGAGGCTTGGATAATGCCTACCCCAGGACACAACAGGCCTTTTGGTAATACTGATCACACTCACCCTTGGGAACGTTGATCTTGATTGGCAAGTATCGACC
>JANAVB010005464.1:0-45110 GCA_029216955.1 Iris pallida
TCCATAGTGTAATCTAATGTGCAGGATATGAAGTGTGCTCAGGTGGTGTGGCCTAAGTAACCTGTGTATTGAGAGAGTGTATCAATCCAAAGTGTATGTCTGTGTAGTACAGGGAACAAGCATGACAGCAGCATACATGGAGTATATATGTGTCTGGAAATTGTGTGAGGATACTATACTTCATGAAAAGGGTATCTCATTTTTGTGTGTGTAATGAGTGTCTGGAGGGATGTATATGTTCATGTGTCAGTCCACTTATAGCACTGTTTAAGCCATACCCTATTTTAGTTAGTTGCCATTGCCCTCTGTTTCAGTTCCCTTGTATCAATATTTCTATTTATGTTCAGTTTCCATTTTTGGGCCTACACCATTACCTACATGTCCAGCCTTGAACTTCATGTTCAGTTCAGGTTCTTAATCATTGCATTAGTTCCATTTCTCTTCATTTAATACATCACCCCTTTTGGTCATGTATCATGAGGGGAATACTTATATTCCAACCCATAATCCCTTTGAAAATAGGTTACAGTCCCATTTTAGCCTTGGATAGGTGATGTAATATTCAGTCATAGTATATGAGTTCTGTCCTTATTTCTTAATATAGGTATATGCTATAAGAAATTAGGAGAGGTACCTCACTATGAGCCAATGAATCTAGTAGTGAATGAAAACTAAAGAAATGCACCAATGAAAGGGTATCTTATCAAACCAATAATATCCAGCCCTTACAAGTAGGTAACAGTTACCCTTAAAACCACTAAACATGTAGGGAAGCTTGCAATATTTAAAAGATAGACTTATTTTAATCTAAACTCATGTATTGATTAATATCAATTCATAATATAGGTTCTGTGGACTTTGACTCAGTGCTCGACTCATACCTGCAGCTCAGGACCACAGGCAAGTGCATATACTGATTGTTACCGTTTTTGATAGTTTTCTCTACCTATTATATATATGTCTTGTTGCTTGTTGACATGCTCGTCACACGAGGATTAGTATCATGGATTTTATTGTATATCTTGATTGTCTTTTATGTTTACCCCACTTGCGATTGATTCCATGAGTACTAGCTGGGCGGAGAAATATCTTAGTAGATATGTGAACTACCCATTCTATCCCATATGTCTATTCTTCAATAATAGTAGCTGCACACGACACGTGCAGGGTGCCGGATTTACCCCTTAGCCGTTCACACATCGAAACTGATATTTCAATGCACATAGATAGTTAATCTTCCAAGTTATTTCATCTTGTTCTTCATACTTGCCATGTTACCATAGTTTGTATATTACTTTCTGGTAGCTATTTCTCGAGTTACATGTTCTTATCCTTTACACCATGATGCTAGTTACTTTTTAGTTTTATTCTCAATGCTATATACATGCTCAGTGACTCTATTATGTCTCGGATAGCTGCCATATGTGTACTTGTTCCATTCCTGACTAGAAAACCAATATTTAGGTGATGAGTTAGAGGAGTTCTGTACCACTTATTATGAGCAGACTGTGGACCCTAATCTGAGCATGCAAGAGGACTTGGATGTGGGGCTACCCTCCGCAGGAGATAATTAGCTAGATGTTATTCTATAGTAGGAGTTGCCTCCGAAAACTCTTTTATTTATTGTACTTCATTTTATTTTATGGATCATGAGAGTTGAGTAGTGGACATCTATCTTAGCACATTTTGTTCTCTTGAGATTATTTTATCTATCATATTTTGGTCTCTATCTCGGAGACTATTCAGATCAGTTATTAGTTTTTCTCTCACCGTGGTTATTGTATCTATATCTCATTGCTGTGGACTGATCTGTGAATTTTGGGTGTATTATAGAAATCTATAAACTGCATGGTTGTATTTGATAAAATATGGAGATGACTAGACAACGTTCTACTGCCGATACTGCAGCGTAGGTTGGACGTACCCACGACTCATTCCCAAATATTGGGTGCGGGTCGTGACAGAAGATTTGTGGGAATGGAGAAGGAGGAGGGTTGTATGAGATTTAAAGAAGCGGAAAGGGTGTAATAAATGAAGTAGGTGGGTGTTTAATGAGGGATGTGAAGGGTTGGACGGGTTTGGAAAAGTGTGCAGTCGATTTTGTGGAAAAGAGAAAGAATTTCGGGGAAGTGGAAAAGGTGGATTCGTTCCAATCTCTGACAAAAAGTCGCAGGCGGATCATCCGTCGAAAATCTGCGGTTATCCGCTTGGTGATCCGGATATTTTTAAAATTTGAAAAAAAATAAGGAATGGAATGATCGAGAAAAAAATGACTCAGCCAGTTGTAACGCAACGGATCATCCACTGGACTTCCGCGGAAGTCCGTCGGATAATCCATCGGATTATCGGTTTGGATTTAGAAGGATTTTTCAATAAGGCCAATTTTTCGACAAATGAAAGATAATCGATCTTCGACAAGAGGCTTGGTGTCAGTTAGTTGATGCTCAGCATCAATAAATTCAAGATGAATGTCGCCCTTAAGTTGATGATCATGCAAGAAGTGGTGTCGAATCTCAGTGTGTTTCGTGCGTGAGTGATAAATCAGATTTTTAGTAAGATTAATAGAGCAAGTATTTTCATATTTGATAGAAATATCATTTGAAAAATACCATAGTTTACAAATGTTTGTGTCATCCAAAGGATTTGTGCAGAACAACATCCAGCCGCAATATACTCGGCCTCAGTTGTGGAAAGAGCAACTAAGTTTTGTTTATAACTAAACCATGAAACCAATGATTTTTCGAAGAATTGGCATGTGCCGCTAGTGTTTCTTTCGGTCAATCTTGCATCCAGCAAAATCTACATCCGAGTAGTCGAGAAGCTCAAAGGATGAAGATTTTGGATACCAAAATCCCATATTAGTGGTACCTATGAGATACCGAAAAATGCGCTTAACGGCACATAAATGTGATTCTTTGGGATTTGCTTGGTATCGTGCACATAAGTAAACACTAAACATGATATCAGGGCGACTAGCAGTTAAGTAAAGCAAGCTACCGATCATACCTCGATACTTACGAATGTCGACCGAGACACCATTTTCATCTTGATCAAGCTTTATTGTTGTGGCCATAGGAGTTCTCATTGATTTGGATGAGTCTAGCTCAAAGCGCTTGAGAAGATCCTTTGTATATTTGGCTTGATTGATGAACGTACATTGAGGTCCTTGCTTGATTTGTACACCAAAAAAATAGTTCTTCCATCATGCTCATTTTAAATTCGTTCTGCATAACTTTGGCAAATTCTACACATAGTGTTTTGTTAGTAGAACCAAAAATAATATCATCAACATAGATTTAAACTAATATAAGTGTACCATAGTGCATTTTAATAAAAAATATGGTGTCAACTTTGCCCTTGAAGAAGTTGTGACAGATAAAAAAGAAACTAAGGTGCTCATACTAAGCACGAGGAGCTTACCTGAAGCTATATAGGGATTTGTGTAATTTGAAAACATGATAAAAAAACTTAAAATCTTCAAAGCCAGGAGGTTGCTTGACATATATCTCTTCTTTAATGACACCTTTCAAAAAGGTACTTTTGACATCCATTTGAAAAAGTTTAAAATTATTAAAACAAGCTAAAGCACAAGCATTCGAATGGATTCAAGATGAGCAACCGTAGTATAGGTTTCTTCGTAGTCAATGCCATCCTCTTAGTTATAGCCTTGAGCAACCAATCGGGCTTTATTACGAGTATCGATACCATCCTCATTAAATTTATTTTGAAACACCCACTTTGTTCTAATAATGGGATAGTTATGGGGCTTAGGAACGAGTTCCCAAACATTATTTTGCTCAAATTGATTAAGCTTTTCTTGCATTGTAATCATCCAAAATTCATCATTAAAAGCATCATTAATATTTTTAGGCTCTATTTGTGAAATGAAAGCCACATTTGTGCAGTGATCTCGTGTAGAAGCCCGTGAGGAAGGATCACCAATGATAAGCTCCTTGGGATGATGGGGGACAAATCTCCATTCTTTGGGGAGATCCCCTTGAGGAGGCTCTATTGGTGGAGAGTCTTCGGGTGGAGTAGTCTCAACTTCATTACTAGATGAATGAGCACTAGTACCTCCAAGAGAAGAGTTTTTTAAACCAAAAGAGATGTCATCAACATCATTCGAGGAGCTAGATGTGGAAGTGTTAAGTTCGTCAAAAGAGACATTGATTGACTCTTCGACTACAATAATTCTTTTGTTAAATATACGAAAACCTTTCTTATGCATAGAATAACCAAGAAAGATACCTTCATAGGCTTTTTCTTTAAATTTGCCTAGGTTATCTTTGGTATTCAAAATAAACATTTACATCCAAAAACTTTAAAATATTCAATATAGGGAATTTTGTCAAACCAAAGCTCATATGGAGTTTTCTTGGTCTAATCAAGACTCTATTTATAATATAACATGCTGTGTTAACGGCTTTCACCCAAAAGTATTAGGGGAGCTAGTATTGGTTTAACATGACCCTTGCCATATCGCCGAGGGTTCTATTCTTTCTTTTTCCACCACCATTTTGTTGCGGAGTTCTAGGGCAAGCAAAATCATGACCAAAACTATTTTTATCACAAAACCTTTTAAAATCGACATTGTCAAATTCTCCTCCATGTTCACTTCTAATTTTGTTGATAATAATGCCTTTCTTATTTTGAACACGTTTACAAAAAGTAACAAATTAACGAAAAGTATCACTTTTATTTGCAAGAAAAATAACCCAAGTAAATCTCAAAGAATCATCAACTAAAACAAAAGCATTGAGTTTTCCACCAAGACTAGCTACTCTACTAGGACCGAATAAATCCATATGAATAAGTTGGAGAGGTCTAGTAGTGTTTGCCATTGATTGTAAAAGAACAGAACAATTATCGAAGGACTGAACTTAGACTTACAATACAAACTCGCTTGTACAAAGAAAGCCTAGGAACGAAAACCTAGGTACAATAATCTAAGTACAATTGTTTATTTTAGATTCTGGGGGGTGACGATAGAGGCTCGGGAAAGCGACGACAGCTCTGCCTTACTCCTTGGACGATCGGGTGCAGCCTTGGCTCTAGAGAAGAAGTACTTGGCGTTGATGAAGAAATGCTCTCTTTATTCTCTCTGGATCTGAGCCGGAGGTCTCTCTCTATGTGTGTCTGTCCCTTCTCCTTGCAAGGGAATGGCACCTTGCTATTTATAAGAGTGGGGGACATCATTAGGGTTTTGCAATGATTGCCCATTCTCAAAAGTCGGCGGCCTGAGAGTTAATCTGGGTCGTCCATCTTGCATATGATAGATTTGAGCAATTAATGTGATTGTATTAAATCTCTGTAGGGAATAAATAATGATTGCCATGAATATTCGTGACTTGTAATAGCCTGGCACGTGTCTAATTTGCTCGATTTGATTTGATCTGGGCATTTATTACAAAAAATCTGATTAAGATTTGTTAACACCCATAATCCCAGGAAGATAAGGCTGCCACGTGTCTCAATCATCTTAGCAGAGCCGCAGATGAGTGGGCCGTATGAGGCTAAATGGCCGCATGAAGATGAGCAGCCGTATGGGGATAAACAGCCGCATGAAGATGGGCAGCCGCATGGGAGTGGGCGGCCGCATGCTGATGGGCGGCCGCATAAGGGATGCAGCCGCATGCTGATGGTCGGCCGCATAAAAGATGTGGCCGCATGCTGATGGGCGGCCGCATAAATGTAGCAGCTGTATGCCTCGGGATTAGATGGATTCTGCCAGCTGTGAGAAGATTTTATCCTCTTCTCTACGGACACGCCATTACGTTAGTCATTATTGTCCCTTTTTGTCAGAGCTGTCAGTTTATCAGAGTTGTCAGCCGTCAGGGCATTAAATGCAGCAAAAGACGAAGGAAAGAAGCTGTTGAAGGCCACGTGGCTCCTCTCTGGGCCGCATAGAGTTATTCGAGCCGCATAAACGCTTGAACCTCATGGATCCCGGAGCCGCATGGGCTCTCTGAGCTGTATGGGGGTCCTTGGCCGCATGAACCTTTCTTTTATTCTTTTTCATGCTTCTATAAGACCCCCTTCAAAGTTTTCAATTTGCAAAATTAAAATACTTTGAATAAGAAGCATGGCCATGTATAAACTCCTCTGGCCGCATAAGATGTTCTGGCCGTATGGGTGTCTCAGCCGTATAGCCCCCCCTCAGCCGCATGGCCATCTGAGCCGCATGGTCGTTCCAACCGCATGGCCATCTGAACCGTATGGACTCCTTGCCACGTCTTTATGCCATGTGTGCAAATCTTTTGCATTGATTTCTTTTGATCTGCTGTCAGATTCAAGGCCGGTTTTTGGGGCAGAATCCCAAGAGTTTTGGCCTTTACTCAGTTCGTCTTGATAATCGAAGAGTCGGTTTTCATGCCGCACATGGATCGAAGCGCCCTCATTTTTGCCTATAAATACGAGAGTGTTCAGTTGGAGTGATTTCTTTACTCTCTCTCTCGTCTTCAACTTTTGCTACCCTGGTTATCTGTCTCTATCTTTCGTCTCCGACCGTCGGACGACCATGGCCCCCAAGTCTTCCAAAGCTGTTGCTGCAAAGGACAAGAAAGTGGCTTCTTCGTCGGCTACGACACCTAACGTGCACCCCGACGTCTGTTGGCCCATTGGTCATATGGTCAACCTGATTTTAATAATTGATCAAACTCTGTCTGGATATATGAAGCTAGTCAGGATGTATCGGACTCTTGGACATGATCAAGAACAGCTATCTACACAGTTCAAGACCGAAGCTATGTTTGTCTGTTCGAGTCTGTATTTCCTTTAAGCAATGTATTTTTTATTTTATTGAGTCTAGGAATACGTTGTACACCGAGTCGTACTGGCAAATAGGCTATTCCAAAATGTTTTCAAAATACTTTTAAAATGTCCTTTGTTTTGAAAAACATTCTTTTAAACAAAAGCTTCAAAAAGGTTTTCAAAAAGGTTTTCAAAAATCCCCAAAAACTGATTTTAAAAACCTAACCTAACCTTGACAGAACTCGGCCAGAGTTCGGCCAGAGTTCGGTTGGTGGCCGTTTGATTTTTGAATTCTCTGGAACTTGGTCCTCCTGCAGTTGCGGATTTGATCGAGATTTTCTCATCGAGTTCTGCCCGAATTCTGCCTGAATTCTGCCAGAAATCTGTCTTTGGAATTCCTATAAATAGAGAAGGATTTCGATCATTTCAATTCACTCATTGACTTTCAATCTTCTCTCTATCTAAAGCTTTCAGTCTTCCAAAGAGTTTTTCTTGAGCTTTAAATTTTAGATCCCAAGCCAATTACAATCCTCTAGTCGATTTGCCAGTGCGGTGCGATCTAGAAGTTTTTGAGAGATTGTAATCAGAAGGCTTGATTGAAGAATACCTCTTCACATTTGAAGTTGGACGAGTTCTTCGTATCAAAGCTCGCGTTGTAGAAGTTGCAAGGACTTCGTAAGAAAACTTACGGTTTTTTCAATAGTAGATTCAACTGGTAGCAAGAGTTCTACCGACTGGATTAGTCCTCAACAGAGGAAAACCAGTATACATCGTTGTCTTTGCGTTTGCATTCTTATCTCTGTCTTTACTTTACTTAGTTGTGATTATTATTCTGTGATCTTCCTGCTAACATTTTTTAATTAGCAATATTCCGCTGCCAACTCTATTCACCCCCCCTCTAGAGTATTGTGCTTTACGATTTCGTTCCTACAATTGGTATCAGAGCGGGTGTTACAGGTAAAGCAAGGTAACATTACAATTATTTATTCATTTAATTAACTGTCATATAGATCACAACACAACACATGGCAACTGTGAAATTCACAAGTGAAGGCCAGGCCACAAACAGACCTCCACTATTTGATGGTACGAACTATACCTATTAGAAAATACGGATGAGTTTCTTCTTGAAATCTCTTGAGTTTGATTTATGGTCTATTGTTATTGATGGCTATCAAAAGCCACCTCGTATAAATGTTGATGGAGTTTTAGTTGAAAAACCCCATAGCAAATATACAGAGGAGGAAAAGAAAAATGCCAGTCTTGACGCACGTGCTATTAACGCTCTATTTTATGCTTTAGACAGAACTGAATTTAACAGGGTGTCTATCTGCACAACGGCTAATGAAGTGTGGAAGCTACTTGAAGTCACACATGAAGGCACGACTCAAGTCAAAGAATCTAAAGTCAGCAGACTTACTCAAGAGTATGAGGTGTTCAAGATGAAGCCCAACGAAACAGTTACTCAAATGTTCGAAAGATTCTTGGATATTGTAAATCCTTTGTCCTTCCTAGGCAAAGAGTACAGTAACCATAAAAAGATTCGCAAACTCCTGCGAGCACTTACCAAGAACTGGATTCCAAAGGCTACTGTAATTATTGAAGGGAACGACCTCACAACTATGTCCCTCGAAGTACTCATGGGTAAGCTACTCACTCATGAACTAGAGCTACAAGATTTTGAAGAGCCTGCACCAAAGGAGAAGACGATCGCTTTCAAGACTCAGCACAGAAAAGCTGCTGAAGGTGACTCAGACAGCAGTGAATCTGATGCTGAAGATCAAGCACTCCTAGCAAGGAAATTTAAAAGATTCATGAGATATGAGAAGAGAGCCAAAGAAAACAACAGCAGCAACAACTGGTATCAAGATGATGCTGTCTGCTACGGCTGCAAGAAGAAGGGACACATGAAGAAAGATTGTCCTACAAACTCATCATCAAGCAAGAAGAGCAACAGGTATGAAAAAGGGAACCTGAAGAGATCAACATCTAGGAGATATGCCAATACCAGCATATGGCATGAAAGTGAAGCCAGCGATTCAGAAGACGAACAATCAGAAGACGCTGCAAACATATGCTTTATGGCATCCGATCAGGTACCTACTGAACCTGTAGTTGATACTTATGATGACTTCACTTTTGAGCAATTAGGAGATGCCTTCAGTGAACTGATGACTAATTACAGGAAACTGCGTAGCAAGTATCAGACCTCTAAGAAGGTACTCAAAGAGTACAAAGGTAAAATAGGTAGACTTACCGACCTACTAGCTGAGGTTAGAAATAATGTTAGTGAGTCTGGTGAGCTTTCTTCTATAAAGCTCTTATTATACGAGACTACCAAGTCATCTGAAGAGAAAGACAAAATTATTGACTAACTCAAGGAAGAACTTTCTATAGAGAAGAAAAGTCTTCGATGTGCACAAATCAGAATGGAAACACTTACTTCTGATTATACTAAGTTGTATGACACTTCCAAAAGATTGGAAATTAGGTTAGGAAAACAGCCCGAGCCTGCTGCTTCCTATCCTAACACGTGTCACTTACCGAAAAATCGGAACATTTCCAAGCCAAACACTGTCAGACCTAACCCTATCAAACCTTTACCCCAAAAGGTTAAGCTCAAACAGGATTATAGGTATGCTTTCTTCTATACTAGAAAACCTAAACCTACCAACCATGCACACCACTAAGCTTTCAACACTCGACATGCACAATGTCATTATTATGGCCTCATTGGTCATATTTCATCTGCATATAGAATCAGAAAGCTTGTTGATTTAAATATTTATGCTTGGATACCAAAGGCTAACATTTCAGGATCCTACAAGAAATGGGTACCAAAAGTTTCATCTGCAAACTGTTTTGTAGGTGGAACACCCTTCACATGTTAAAAGCAAATGGATCCTCGACAGTGGTTGTTCACGGCATATGACCAGTGACGCTACATTATTTGCAACACTGTCGAAGAAAAAGAAGGAAGGCTATGTCTCCTTCGGTAATAACTTGAAAGGGTATATTATTGGTATCGGTGATGTTGGTAAGTCTCCCTATCCTGTGATTAAGGATGTCTGTCTAGTTACCGAGTTGAAACATAATCTACTCAGCGTAAGTCATCTAGCTGATCATGGTTATGGAATCAACTTTGGCGAAGACAAATGTATTATATTTGATAGCTCAACTGGTAGTACTATCTTTGAAGGTATCAGGGAAGACAACATATATGTTTTCTATTTGTTGGAAGAAACTAACATTTCAGGTAGATGCTTAATAGCTAAAAGTGATGAGAGTCATCTGTGGCACATGAGACTCGGTCACGCAAATATGGATACAATATCAAGATTATCCACAAAGAAGCTAGTACGCGGTTTACCGGATATTACATTCAAGAAAGATTCGGTATGCAGCCAATGTGAAAAGAACAAAGCTACCAGATCCACATTCAAGTTAGTAAATGCAGTATGTACTACCAGACCTCTACAATTGCTTCATATGGACTTATTTGGTCCTAGCAGAGTTGCTAGCCTCGGAGGTAAACTTTATGCTTTTGTAATTGTAGATGATTTCTCTAGATACACGTGGGTATACTTCTTGACACGCAAGAATGATGTATTATCCGAATTTGTCGCCTTTTGCAAGAAAGTTCAGAATGAAAAAGGTTACATGATCACTCGTATTAGAAGCGATCATGGAGGCGAATTCGAGAATGCAGAGTTTGAGCATATTTGTGACACACACGATTTTGTACACGAGTTCTCCTGCCCTAGGACTGCACAACAAAATGGAGTTATGGAACGTAAGAACAGAACTCTATCCGAAATGGCCAGAGTAATGTTAAACCAGTTTAGTCTACCCAAATATTTTTGGGCTGAAGCTGTCAATACAGCTTGTTTTTTTCTCAATAGAGTTCTAATTCGACCGAAATCGAAGAAGACTCCATTTGAGTTATGGTTTGATAGAATTCCATCTGTTTTTTATTTTAGAATATTTGGTTGTAAATGCTTTATTCTTAATACAAAAGACAATTTAGGAAAGTTTGACGAAAAGGCCGATGAAGGTATATTTTTAGGTTATGCGGCCAAGAGCAAAGGATATAGAGTCTTCAACAAACGAACCATGATCATCGAAGAGTCAATCAACGTCACTTTTGATGAACTGAATCAAATGACTATCGATGACAATGACGAAGGTCCAACTGTACCAAGCTCAACAACAGCTGATTCTCAAACAAGCTCGGCACTAGCTGATCCTCCTAGAGAAGATCCAGGAACCAGCTACCTTCAGAGTCTGCCGAAAAGATTAAAATTCACGGCTGATCATCCAAAGGATTTGGTAATTGGTGACATTACCAAAGGTGTAAGTACTCGTACATCCAGTAGAGATATTGTTTCTAGTGTTGCTTTTATTTCACAGCTAGAACCCAAAACTATTGATGAAGCATGTAGTGATAGTTTTTGGATAGATGCTATGCAAGAGGAATTAAACCAATTTGAACGGAATCAAGTTTGGAAACTTGTTCCCAAGCCTATTGATCGTCCGGTCATTGGCACCCGTTGGGTATTCCGAAATAAACTGAATGAGAATGGTTTAGTAACTCGTAATAAGGCTCGACTCGTAGCTCAAGGATACAATCAGGAAGAAGGTATCGACTACGATGAGACTTATGCCCCAGTTGCGAGATTAGAATCCATTCGCATGTTATGTGCATTTGTATGTTTTCATAATTTTAAATTATTTCAAATAGATGTCAAGTGTGCATTTTTAAATAGTTTTATAAAAGAAGAAGTTTTTGTAGCACAATCTCCAGGTTTCACAGATTTTAAAAACCCTGATCATGTTTTCAAGTTAAAGAAAGCTTTATACGGTTTGAAACAAGTCCCTCGTGTTTGGTTTGATCGTCTAAGCTCTTTTCTACTTGACAACGATTTTTTAAAAGGCAAGGTTGACACTACACTTTTTATTAAGTCCTTTAATGGTAAGCTTCTTTTAATACAAGTCTATGTAGATGATATCATATTTGGATCTACTGATGAATCTCTGTGTCAAGAATTTTCTAAGTGTATGCAGAATGAGTTTGAGATGAGCATGATGGGAGAGCTGAAATTCTTTCTCGGACTGTAAATCAAACAAACTGACAATGTGACGTTCATAAATCAAGCCAAGTCACACAAAAGATTTGCTAAATAAGTTCGATCTGGACAATGTCAAACCTATTGGCACTCCGATGGCAACTTCAACAAAGCTTGATATTGATGAACAAGGCAAGCCGGTCGACACACGTAAGTATCGAGGTATGATCGGTAGTTTACTTTATTTAACTGCTAGTCATCCAGATATTATGTTTAGTGTTTTCCTGTGTGCACATTTTCAAGCTAATCCAAAGGAATTACATCTGTGCGTAGTTAAGCGTATCTTTCGATACCTTAAGGACACTTCTTCTGTTGGCTTGTGGTATCCCAAAACTAAGTCCTTTGACCTTACTGGTTATTCGGATGCAAATTTTGCTGGATGCAAAGTGATAGAAAAAGTACCAGTGGCACATGTCATTTCTTAGGCAAAGCTTTAGTCTCATGGTTTAGTAAAAAACAAAATTCTGTAGCCCTATCAACAATAGAGGCTGAGTATATCGTCGCAGGACGTTGTTGTGCTCAGATTTTGTGGATGAAACAAACCTTGGAAGACTATGATTTATTTTATACATATATTCCTATTTTCTGTGATAACACGAGCACTATTAATTTGACTAAGAATCCTGTATGTCATTCTCGTACAAAATATATCGAGATTCGACATCATTTTCTTAGAGATCATCATCAAAATGGAGATATTGACCTTGTATACATAGATACTGAGAATCAATTAGCTGACATTTTCACAAAACCTCTAGCGGAAGATCGTTTCAATTATTTACGTCGAGAATTAGGAATTTTGGATATCAATAATATTAATTAATTTTGTTTTATGATTATATTTCAAATACGCAAAAACTATGTTAGAGACAAGCCAATAAAGAGTTTGTCTGTCACCACAACTACGGTTGAAGCGAAGCGGTACTTAAGAGTTCTCCGGTGAACCTCCGCCAGCTGGGACAGTACTCCTACAGCTAATCTGAAACAGTCGCTGTGTAATAATATTTAATCTATAAAATAATATTAATTATGTTAATTGAAGGTTGAAATTACTAATCTTTGAATTAAATATTTGAAATGAGCCAATGAAAAAAAAAGTATTTTAAACCAACCCCAGGCGAATTCGGCCAGACTTCGGACCGAATTCGGCCCGAGTTCGGTTGAGGGTGTCAGGTTATATAACCAGAACCCGAGAGCCTTTCTTCCTTATTGCTTCTAAACCACATCAACAGCAACCAGCAGCCGCGAGAGAAGAATCCCAAACCCTAGTTCTTCATCACTCCCTCTACTCCAATCCAAGTGGTAAAATCAATCCAAACTTTGAATTCGTACGGAGTTCTTCATTCTATACAACATACTCCGATCTCGGGAGGTATAACTCCTTGTTTTCTCTCCGTTCTATTTCGTGCTATTTTCTTTATTTTTCACAAATGGCACCTAAGGGATTCAACCCCTTTAAGAGGAAGAAGACAACCAACCCAAGTGAGGAAGGTTCATCTTCGGATCCACCCACTAATTCCCTATTTTTACCAGTCCAATCTAGCGACGACGCATTCGACGGGTTTTACTTTCAAACCCTAGACCAAGCCTTACTGTGGTATGGAGACTTCTCCATGAGATCCATATGCACAGGCGCACCCATCAAGTGGACTGTATTTCCTGATCATCGCCATTTCTTTGAGGCATTAGGGTTACAGCATTTTGTTAAACTCTGTTTTCTCGTAGCAACTAATGCCAATAGATTGTTTTACTGCAATATCATATTAAACACTTTTGATGTAAGCACACGTGTTGGCGAATTAGATATTAATTTCAATGATGTTCTCTTAGCGGAGATCCTTGGTATTCCCAACGAAGGTAAACCACTTGTTGACATCACTGAGTTTGATTTCCCCGAAGGTACGACACTTACCAGTTTCAAAGCTGAACTTTGTGCACCTGATAGTGTTCGCTCTGGAAAGTTCAAGGCAAACAACCTGAACTTGTTTAATTATGAATTGCACCGTATCATTTATTCCACTCTCCTTCCAAAATCTACTTTGAAGGATGATGTCACGTCTCTTGAATTATCTGCTATGTATCACATTCTTAAGGGGATTCCATTTTCTGCCCCTAAGACCATTATTCAGATGATGGGACGTTGTCGTGCAAGAGATAGAAACCTCTCTTATACGATGATTCTCCCACGCATCTTTCAGCGTTTCGACATTGACTTATCTACTTGTGCTCAAGACCCTGAGCCCAAGGTTCTCAAGTTATTTCGTTGCATTATGACTGCATCTGCTCCTCCTGCTCCTGCTACTGCTCCACCTCCTCCACCTCCTCAGCAGTATGCTATGACATTTGAGGGCATACACCAGTACCTTTCAGATTTGCACGTCTCCATGACGGACATGGCTCGCGAACGTGAGTTCCGCGACGTCACCCGTTATCAGGCGATTGCAAACTCATTAGCTGATCTTCGTTTCGCCCAGACTGGACATTCAGCCGGTTCCTTCCCTAGAGATCCAGCTTTCTCTGGTTACCGCTGTGAGGATGAGGCTGTTCATGCCTACTTCCAGCCCGGTAACGTATATGATTGGTACCGTTCTGACCGTGCTCCTCCTCGTGATTATGTCGGTGAGTTTTACACTGGCTCTCCTCCTCACCCTTCTGGCATGGGTACCTCTGGAGCTAGTCCTTCTGGATATGCTGGTCATCATACTGATGATGATGATGATGAGGAGGAGTTGTGATATGTTTCTTCTTGAGACTTAGACATTATCTTCTGTACACTTGAAAATGCTCCTACATTCCAAGTTTTTCTATTTTTAGACTTTATTATCAGTATTTTTGAGGACTTGTACTGGATTTATTTTATTTGATGTCATCAGAACATCTTTATCTTTATCTTTATGAGATTCGTACTTTATGATTCACATCAGTTTATTTACTTAGCATTTCTTTATCTGCTTCTCTACTATAAACTGCCTGTGATATAATTCTTTGTTTATTATAAACTGTCTGAATACAAATACATGCCTGTGATGTCATTCAATTTTTTTTACTATCATTTATCATGTGTATGATATATGAAGCTAGTCAGGATGTATCGGACTCTTGGACATGATCAAGAACAGCTATCTACACAGTTTAAGACCGAAGCTATGTTTGCCTGTTCGAGTCTGCATTTTCTTTAAGCAATGTATTTTTCATTTTATTGAGTCTAGAAATACGTTGTACACCGAGTCGTACTGGCAAATAGGCTATTCCAAAATGTTTTCAAAATACTTTTAAAATGTCCTTTGTTTTGAAAAACATTCTTTCAAACAAAAGCTTCAAAAAGGTTTTCAAAAAGGTTTTCAAAAATCCCCAAAAACTGATTTTAAAAACCTAACCTAACCCTGACAGAACTCGGCCAGAGTTCGGCCAGAGTTCGGTTGGTGGCCGTTTGATTTTTGAATTCTTTGGAACTTGGTCCTCCTACAGTTGCGGATTTGACCGAGATTTCTTCATCGAGTTCTGCCCGAATTCTGCCCGAATTCTGCCAGAATTCTGTCTTTGGAATTCCTATAAATAGAGAAGGATTTCGATCATTTCAATTCACTCATTCACTTTCAATCTTCTCTCTATCTAAAGCTTTCAGTCTTCCAAAGAGTTTTTTTTGAGCTTTAAATGTCAGATCCCAAGCCAATTACAATCTTCTAGTCGATTTGCCAGTACAGTACGGTCTAGAAGTTTCTGAGAGATTGTAATCAGAAGGCTTGATTGAAGAATACCTCTTCACATTTGAAGTTGGACGAGTTCTTCGTATCAAAGCTCGCGTTGTAGAAGTTGCAAGGATTTCGTAAGAAAACTTGCGATTTTTTCAATAGTGGATTCAACTGGTAGCAAGAGTTCTACCGACTGGATTAGTCCTCAACAGAGGAAAACCAGTATACATCGCTGTCTTCGCGTTTGCATTCTTATCTCTGTCTTTACTTTACTTAGTTGTGATTATTATTCTGTGATCTTCCTGCTAACATTTTTTAATTAGCAATATTCCGCTGCCAACTCTATTCACCCCCCTCTAGAGTATTGTGCTTTACGATTTCGTTCCTACAACGTCCATCCTGCTTTTAAGGGTAAGGATTGGATGGGATATTTGAATGCTTCGAACCCTAAAAACCATGGCTTTGTTGCATAATTTATGCACAAGCCTTCATCCTTCGTCTTTTTTGAACTGCCTAAGTTCAACACGATGAAGCCGCATATGTTGCATGGGCCGTATGACCTTTTCATATCTGAGCCGCATGGGACTTGCCCCGTGTTTGAGCCGTATGAGAAGGATTTGAGCCGCAGGAGCACTTCTAGATTTGAACCGCATGAAGTCCTTAGGACCGAATAAGCTCCTGATGAATCTGGGCCGTATAAAGCTTCGCTAAAACGTGCCGCATAAGCTTATCTGCTAAATAGAATCGCATAAGCTCAACCGAACCGCATAAGCTTTATCGAAGCAGTACCGCATGAGACCCAACTGAATTTGGGCCGCATAAGGCTACGTTGAATCGAGCTGCATAAGCTCATGGGAGCCTTTTAAGAAGCTTCCAAGTGTTCTCGTTTTTAACCATCTTTTAATCCTGTTTCTTTTTTTCTTTCTTCAGTAAATCTGCTAGTCAATGCTGTCGGAGAACCCCTGGTGGGTTCAGCCCAATATACCATAGTGTGCAGCTCGACAACTTGGTTCGACGTATGTCAGATCAGCTTCCCGCCAATGAGCCTTTGGAGAGGGTGAACGTCATCAATAACCAGCCTTTCCACTTTCTTTGTACTATGATGAACTCGGGAAGGCTGGAAGAAGAGTATCTGAAATTGGCCTTTCTCTTCAGGGATGCTCTATCTATAAAGAACACCCGAGTGCTGGACATTTCTGAGAGTTGGGACTTTACTGTGGACGGGGTGGAGAACCATATTCCCAAAATGGAACGTCATTTTCCCCTTTCGTGGTTCAATATGGTACCGTTGAGCAGGCGGATGGTAGGCTCTCTAACTCCAACCCAATCGGGGATGTTCGTGGACAACATCCATTATAATAAGAATATGAGGTCAGCATGTGCGAGCAGGGACTCGGTCAGTCGGAGCGTGATGGAGCTAATTCTGGGTATCTTCATAAACGTATCTGGTCCCAACTTCACGTTTACTCTAGCTGATACCTTCCTGAATCAGCTTGCTCACAAGGGGTCTTATCCTGTTGACAGGTTGTCGCTGTAGAACTGGATAAACCCCATCCCTACGTGGGCTAACCTGACATCATGGATCCTGAAGAAATATGAGGCATTCCTTCGGGAGATTGACCTTTATTATGCCATCTGGGGCACCTGTTACGGGTTACCCATCAACAAGCCGTTGTTCATGGCTCTTTTGGAAATGTATAACTGGAGGACAAGAACTTTCTTTGCGCCCGGAGGGGAGTTGGGACTTGCTATCCATGAAATGTATGCTGTTTCTAAGCTGCCATGGGGAGGGGGGTGAGGCCTTCGAAGTATATACCCCAACAAATGAGGAATTCGAGGATCTGGATCGACGATTCCCGAGTTTCGTTGCTGTGTACCGGAAACTGCTATGCCACCACAGTATTTGTCACCAAACGGCTATCAAGAAGAACAATAGCTCAGAAGGGAATGCTCCCCATACTACGTCTTGGGTTTCGTATCTTTTTAAATTCAGTCCCTCTGGCCGGGTTTCTTCTCGAGGTCCTCAGACCCAGGAGGAGATAAAAACCTGATGTCGAATGCCAAGAGGTCGAGGTCCACTGGTGACAAGTTTGGGAGTCGCACCGACTCCTTCAGCTATTTCTACCACGGTACCCGGCAAATGTCTGAGAAGGCGCTCTTGGCCGAATTCTTGATGGTATGGCTACAGAACTGCGTAGTCTCGGGAGGGGCTAGTTCTATTGAAAGGATCAGCCGCCACTTCATCCTTCCGGCCGTGAAGCTGGTCTTCAGAGTCAGGCTGGCCCTCCTTCCGGCCATGATGTGTAGCATACACCACGGCCTCCATGCCTTTTCGTCCAAAGTTATTGCTCGCAAGACGACACTGGCCTTTAAACGAATAGAGCTACCCTACCATTATTTAATAGGGTGGCTATTGATATATTATCGGTCATTGATGAGGCCTGGAGCAGACGATGGCATTACTGATGATGACGCTTTCCTTTTTCGATACCATCGTCAGCCTTGGAAATTCGACACCATGCCAGCCTGTCGGAGGGCGTTGGCGAGAGTAGATGGGCCCGAATTCTTTGTGTCTGTCCCTCAATTTACTGCTAGAGAAGTGAGGGGTGTACACGTTGACGGCATTGAACCTCCCCTGCTGTAACGCCCCAGTTCCAAAATACTTAGGACTAGGTACGTATCCATGCCAGCTGCATACATACAAAGTATACTCCAATATATGGAAACCTTGTATGAATACATAAGCTATAAAATGCAGTAAACCAAGGGTAATCTAATCTCATCCACAAATAAAGAATAAAAGATATCGTATAATCAACTGTAATAAGTCTTTGTACAATACGTTGGGCGGAGACAAATCCACTACCAACAAGTAAGGAAAAAATACATAGAAACGGAAAGGATTTGGTGGGAGTAGCAAAGAAAGATCCAAGACACGTCATCTCCGAATGAATAGAGAAGATCGCGACCTCGACTAGAACACCTGCAATATCACAAAAGCACACATCTGGAGAGATAACCAGGTCCTCAGAGGGACGTAACAAGATACATGAAGAACATGCCATAATACTGAATACAAAATATGCCACAAAAAAATGACAAGACAACAATAAGGTAATCTAACCGTACTACTGTGTTTATGCAGTTAAGAACAAACCTCCAACGCATGGGTATCTGGCTCAGTAGCAGTAACTCAGGCATGGTCCCATCAGGATACCAAGGACCTCAAAGCGTAACATTCCTCGAATGTCAGAGGCCAGCAGTATCAGTAATAGGAAAGTGCATAAGGACCCATATGTTAAGGAACTGTTCTTCCCACCCAATGCCTAACAGAGTCACATCCATGTCTCGTATACCTCTACTAACTGCTAGGTCTCCTAACATGCCTCTATTAGCAGTTAGCCCTAACGCATGCACATGGGAGTTCAGCCCACACGCAAGGACCTCTACATGCTACTCGTCTCACACATCCTCGTGGTACAACTGTGTCGAGGCATATGCAATACACTACAAACGGTAGTCCCCTAACTCTAAGTTCATATGCAATCAAAGGATAGTAACAAAGTAACTAATAATCACTAAGCATGTAGTAAATCAAGAACTGTAATAACTGGAAATAATGAACAATGATATGTAAATAAATACAGACTGAATGTAAACAGTATAATGGCAAGGTATCTTGCCTGATTCTGTGCTGTAAATATGAAACGCCCTCACGCGTCCACGCCTCCGGAACCCGACGCTCCTAGATAATTAATTAACTAAATTAAGTCACTACTTATGAAACTTACGACACGACCTAAATAGTCAAAGTAATGTGTTAAAATTATATTCAATCTCTCGTGGAACCATTTAGATCTATACAATCACACACAGGTTCCACGAGACATCGAAACACAGTTTTAGGATTTCTAACTTTTAATTAGTCGGTTATGTTCCTACTTTAATAACATACTTAAAATTCATATAAAAATCATAAAAATAATATTTAAACTAATTTTCTACAAATTTATCTCTAAAATTCCAGAATTAATATTTCTAAAGACATTTACGACTGGTTGATTACTAAGTCAGCTAGTCTACCTGAAACTCTCCCGGAACATAGTTAATGACTCAAAATTGCTAAAATAACCAAAAATATATTTTAAATAGTAATAAAATACTTTATTTTATAGAATAATATTAGAGGTACAAGGTTTGAGTTATACTACAAGTTTGGGACATTCTAGGTCAGCCGGTTACCAGAAATTAGCTAGTTTTGACCTACAATTTTCTCGACCAGATTTGAGTTGCTAAAATCATGGAAAAATACTTAAAAATCCTAATTTATGTATATGAACACATATAAAATTCAGTTTCGAAAATAGGCACCAATAACTCATAGTTTTTTCACAATGGGGTTAATTTTGATTCTACCGACACATGAATATTATGCCTATATTTTATGAAATCTTTATGGATGATTATACCTAACAAAAGTCATCAAAATATGATTTCTACAGAATTAATAACATATTTTCTACAAAATTTTAGCAAAAGTTTTTAGAAGAAAAGATTAGGGTTCTTGCCAAAGATCCTTGTTAGAAAGGGTGATGATGACTTCTCTTCACCAAAGCTCCAATCTTTTCCGCTATCCATACTTGCTAATCCTCTTTTGGTGAGTATAGAAGAGTTTATAATGGCTATAGAGGATTGGATGGGGGAGATGGAGTTTTTAGGGTTTGTTTTGAGGGGTTTCGGGGATGTATGGTGGAGGAGATGAGTTTTTGTGAAGGATAGAGAGATGTGCAATGGAGGAGATGATGTATGGAGGCTATGGAAAGTTTGTTGCTGCCGAAATTATGGAGAGGGAGAGGGTTTTGGTCGGCCAAAGGTGAGGGAGAGAAAGATTTGGATTTGGTTAAGATTTGGGATAAGTTGGTATATTTAAACGTATCCTTAAATAAATTTTAAGCAATCTAGGATTTAAATCCTATTTAATTTAATGCATTCGGCCATGGGAGGGTTGCTTGGCCGAAATTATCATGGTGGGGGTCCATTTGGCATGATTTGGTTGTTTGGTGAGTTGGCAAGTTGATTGGATTGAGAATTTAAAAAGGGGTTTCCTAATATAGAACTATTTAATTCTATCTATGTAATTACACTACAAAATCTGAATTAAATACAAATAAATATTATTATTAATATTTATTAATGCCCAACATGCCTACATAGGGTTAGATTTGGCTTGGAAGATGTTTGGGAAGGTTTTGTGCAACCGGGTCTCCTAAAAAGTCATAAGGACTTTCTTAACTAATTAATTAAATAAAATATAACTTGTGCCATAATTTGAATGGTTAACATGCAAGAGATTACAATATGATCATGGTATTCCTAATATGGCTAGTATACTAATTAAAACACCCGACTATGCTAGGCATGCCATACTTTCTAGTTGTCTTGCATATTCAAACTCAACCATGGCTATAGTCCTTTTATATAATATAAATAAGATAAAAATAAATTAGAATTAAATAAAATCCAAAAATAATTTAAATATTCCTTTAAATTATATGGGGTTTTACATCCTACCCAACTTATGATAATTTCGTCCTCAAAATTAAAAATAATCATAATATCAAGAATTGCGAGATTTTGTACGGAGGGAGAGTAGGTACGTCAATTCTTAGCTCAATTTTTGAAAGGATGGAGGGGTGGTTGTCATAGGAATCCCAATTGACCTCATATTCTACAAGATGGGGTATGCTTCCTTCCAGACTCTACCCAACTTATAGGAGTTGGCCACCCGTAAAGATCGTCGTCATTACAAGACTTTGAGGAGGACAATTTCTAGGGAGGGGCACGAGAATAATGGACACTTCTGACCGTAATCTTTGATTCTAAGTGAGCCTCGATAACACCGTGACGTTCTTGGTCAATAAAAACTATAAGAAAGTTACTACAATCAAACATTGTCACTCTAGGGGTCATGCTTTTGACAAGCTCGTAGCGACCTCTTGTTTGAATTTACTAAGGTGTGTCGGTTCAGAAGGATTCGTTCTACGTCTAATATGGGAAACAAAGAAGTGAGCTTGAAAACTTAGGAAAGAAAAATTTATGGCCAAGTGATGAGAATCAATGATAATTAAAGAACCCAGGCTATAGAATATGATTAGGCAAGTGTTTTAAAAACTCTAAGTCAAAACGACTAATATGTGTAGGCTGATGTTTTGTATTGTGTAGGAGGCATACGCTTGCTTGTTGGAAGGCATACGTCATAGGTGTGCGTCTTGCATAGATCTTGAGTATTCAGTTTAGTTAAGGGAATGGGTCGATATTTGCATGGATGAAATCGAATAGGTCGAATTTGGGTCTCTATGGTTTGTTTTGAGGAAACAATGTGTCATACACGTGGTGTAATTTTTAAATAGAGTACTGGAAAGTTTGTTTACGTGGGACATGTATGTCATCTGAGTAGCATGACTAGTCTAGTTCGTGAGTGTTAACTTTGTCGAAAGGAAAAGGCTAGCGTTGTGCTTCAATTATCAAAATCATGGTCGAGGGTATCACATGATACGAATATGGGTCGACGTTATAACCCATTGAATTATTAGTCTAATTGGAACCAATCATTTCCAACCACTTGCTAATTCAAAATCTTATGTTTCTTAGAGAGGCTTGCGATCTATTGGCCTAAAAAATTAAAATTTGCTATTGATTTAAACAAAAATGATTCTATGATTGACTTGAAGAATTTAGGTTGCAATCTGTTACCGTAGTTATCTAAACGCACGAGCAAAGGGATATAAAGTGCAAAATAAAAGATCGTTTCATAAATTCTATACAGACGGAAGAACGGTCACGATTGTAATCCCATTCTGAGAGGTAGAGTATAATAAGTTCAATATTCTACCCAACTTATAGAAGTTGGTTAATCGGGGAAAGCACAGTAATAGGGCTTCTAAGAAGGTCAAATTTCAAGAAGGTATAGGAAGTATGAGGTATTTCCAATCATAGTCACAGACTCTATAGGAAGTCTAGGTATTATCTATTTAATATGGCCCATATATTAACTATGTTTGGTCAAGACTGTATGAAAGGTCTTGGTCAAGTATATCCGAAAGCAAGTTGGTACCGAGAGATGCATAACATAGGCTACGAAGAGATGCAGTTACGAAATCTATGGAAGGAGAATTAGTGAGCCGAGAGGTGGGGCCTACATAATAGGAGTGAGGGCCTATTCATCAAGTTTGGTTTTATAGTCCCAATATGGCGATATGCTATGATGGGTTTTACTGAGTCTCAATAGGTTCCCTAATTGGACTTCAATCTTTGATTGCATGAACTTTAGATTTTAATCTATAGTGGCTGGACAAAATTTTGTGGAATTTTAAACCATCCCTATTAGGTTAGGGTAATGTAGAATAGGTTCAAATTCAAGTGGTTAGGCAAATTTCCCGTCGGGTTGGTAGAATAGGTTCTATAGGTCGTGAGATGCGCCTTCCGTGACTTTTGTGTTTAAGTAGCACACAAGGCCTCTATTGAGTGGCACACTAGTGGCATGTGCATAGAGGGCTTCGAGTAGATCACAACCATATATTGGGCCAAAAGATTTGAGTCAAGGTTGGATCTCTAACTGCAGTCCGAAAGTACACCGGTGTTATGGTAAGGGTTATCGCTAGTCCCTTTTGACCTGAAAGTCTTATCATGATAATAGAGTCCAAGGAGATGTGTTTGTCTGGGACATGATATGTCTACTTTTAAGTTTTATATATAAATTTTGTTGGAAGGTAACAGCTAATATTATACTTCAAATATCAAAGTCACGGTAAGGGACACCAAAAGATCTGAAAAGAAAGTGGGAGTTCACGAGTCACTAATTTATCATACTAGTGAGAACAAATTTACCTCAATCAATGGGTGATCCCCAAATTCCTAAAAGTAAGAATGGCTTACAATCTATTCACTCTAGAGACTAGGATATGGTTTAAGGAATAAAGAGGTTAGGAATATTTGAGTCGCGATATCGTACCTTGACATTTGGTAATAATAAGTCACGATGTGATCAATAATATGATAGGGTAGTTGTGAATCAGTTTCGAAGATTGTACCCCGAGTCCTAATAAATGGAAATGATCGCGTACAGTGGTACCTGAGTCGATAAGATGGAATGACCCGCTTGTCCATGGTATACAAGAGTCTATCGGTAGAATAACGAACACTAAAGCACGTCATGGGAAAGATCCCTAACTACTAAGTTGTGAACTTCTATTTGTGTCAAACCTGCCAGACTATAGTCACAAGTGTTCTAGAGGTATTAAATGTAGTGTTCATGCATCACTTGTTGATTACTAATACAACATAATGACGGGGCGTCATGCTACAGATTTTGGCTAAGCTGGTGAATGTGTTGTTCTAATATTGAATTTTGTACCTAGAGTAACATCTTCTGAATCTCTAATCTTGGAATGGGGGTCTACCATGGTCTTTACAATGTTTGTCCTTGTTTTGGTCTATTCTTCTCTGTCTAAACTGTGGGGGCCTAGTCAAGTAAGGTTTGAGTTAAGGCATACGGGTTGCTAGTTAAGCCAAGAATCAAGATGAATATTTGGAGACTCACAATAAATGATTCCTAGAGATTAGATGGTCTCATAGGTTTGTGGTTTACCTAAGGGTAAGATCTTACTCATCTTTCGAGCTCAAATGACTAGAAGGTCACGATATTACTATTAGGGTCGAGGGAAGGACGAGCAACTTTAGGCAAGGTTGTAGTTATAGGGCTTGGCCGATCGTTGCTATACTTGTGCATATAACTACCATGGCCATGGGGATACTCTGTATTTATCTATCAAATACGAGCGTTCGTCTTTCCAATCAGTGAAAGACAAAAGCAATAAAGAGTTCAAGAAAGATGTTATTGAATACAATTACGTAATTCAAAGGCGAATGTGTAATTCAAGAGGAATTGTCAATACAGTCGCGGATGAGATCCTAGATACCTCTATATCTCAATCCACGTGGGATAATCATATGAAGAGCGAACCAAGTGCACTATGGTTGATCAGACCATAATACATTGATTTCTAATTAGACAATATGCTTATGGACGTCCCCAGTATATATATGTCCTGAACAAGCTCGACAAAGAATAAGCTTACAAAACTAGGCTATAAATAGCATCGTCATTCATGGTAGTTTAAAGTATAAGTATGGGAGAATACGTTAAAAGCAGTAATAAATAGTTCGAGTTTCACAAGGATCTAAGTCTTATCCGGTGTGCTTGCGTATACAGTCGTCCTACTGGTTCTTGTATCAGGCCTTAGTTTACCAATGGGTATGGGCTACAAAATCTCTATATTCTAGGTAAATATTTCTCCTACACTAGCATATAATCATTATCACTCTGTTACACTTTAATACTAGGTTAAAAGGATACGGGTGGTAGGTTGTAGTCATACTACTCAACTTATGAAGTCAACTAATAGAGTAATTGAGGAATATAACGCGTATACTCGCATGAGTTATCTCCTAACCTCCCTATTTAGCACGAAAGAAGATAAGATTTACAGTGAAAGGAATCAAGCAGAAGGAAGTCAAGATAATCGGATGAGAGTTCAAGATTTGGAATTGAGGGACGAAGTCAAGCTTGTGGATGAGATTCCTATATCCTAATCCTATATGCAGGTTCACATCGGTACAGTAACGTAACCGATATGACAAACTCGACCTGCATGGGCCACCACAAAAACATGTAACGCCCTAGTCCCAAAATACTTAGGACTAGGTACGTATCCATGCCAGCTGCATACATACAAAGTATACTCCAATATATGGAAATACATGAGCTATAAAATGCAGTAAACCAAAGGTAATCTAATCTCATCCACAAATAAAGAATAAAAGATATCGTATAATCAACTGTAACAAGTCTTTGTACAATACGTTGGGCGAAGACAAATCTACTACCAACAAGTAAGGAAAAAATACATAGAAACAGAAAGGATTTGGCGGGAGTAGCAAAGAAAGATCCAAGACACGTCATCTCCGAATGAATAGAGAAGATCGTGACCTCGACTAGAACACCTGCAATATCACAAAAGCACAAACCTGGAGAGATAACCAGGTCCTCAGAGGGACGTAACAAGATACAGGAAGAACATGCCAATATATTGAATACAAAATATGCCACAAAAAAATGAGAAGACAACAATAAGGTAATCTAACCGTACTACTGTGTTTATGCAGTTAAGAACAAACCTCCAACGCATGGGTATCTGGCTCAGTAGCAGTAACTCAGGCATGGTCCCATCAGGATACCAAGGACCTCAAAGCGTAACATTCCTCGAATGTCAGAGGCCAGCAGTATCAGTAATAGGAAAGTGCATAAGGACCCATACGTTAAGGAACTGTTCTTCCCATCCAATGCCTAACAGAGTCACATCCTTGTCTCGTATACCTCTACTAACTGCTAAGTCTCCTAACATGCCTCTATTAGCAGTTAGCCCTAACGTATGTACATGGGGGATCAGTCCACACGCAAGGACCTCTACATGCTACTCGTCTCACACATCCTCGTGGTACAACTGTGTCGAGGCATATGCAATACACTACAAACGGTAGTCTCCTAACTCTAAGTTCATATGCAATCAAAGGATAGTAACAAAGTAACTAATAATCACTAAGCATGTAGTAAATCAAGAACTGTAATAACTGGAAATAATGAACAGTGATATGTAAATAAATACAGACTGAATGTAAACAGTATAATGACAAGGTATCTTGCCTGATTCTGTGTTGTAAATATGAAACGCCGCTCACGCGTCCACGCCTCCGGAACCCGACGCTCCTAGATAATTAATTAACTAAATTAAGTCACTACTTATGAAACTTACGACACGACTTAAATAGTCAAAGTAATGTGTTAAAATTATATTCAATCTCTCGTGGAACCATTTAGATCCATACAATCACACACAGGTTCCACGAGACATCGAAACACAGTTTTAGGATTTATAACTTTTAATTAGTCGGTTATGTTCCTACTTCAATAACATACTTAAAAATCATATAAAAATCATAAAAATAATATTTAAACTAATTTTCTACAGATTTATCTCTAAAATTCTAGAATTAATATTTCTAAAGACATTTACGACTGGTTGATTACTAAGTCAGCTAGTCTACCTAAAACTCGCCCGAAACATAGTTAATGACTCAAAATTGCTAAAATAACCAAAAATATATTTTAAATAGTAATAAAATACTTTATTTTATAGAATAATATCAGAGGTACAAGGGTTGAGTTATACTACAAGTTTGAGACATTCTAGGTCAGCCGGTTACCCGAAATTAGCTAGTTTTGACCTACAATTTTCTCGACCAGATTTGAGTTGCTAAAATTGTGAAAAAATACTTAAAAATCCTAATTTATGTATATGAACACACATAAAATTCAGTTTCGAAAATAGGCACCAATAACTCATAGTTCCTTCACAATGGGGTTAATTTTGATCCTACCGACACATGAATATTATGCCTATATTTTATGAAATCTTTATGGATGATTATACCTAACAAAAGTCATCAAAATATAATTTCTACAGAATTAATAATATATTTTCTACAAAATTTTAGTAAAGGTTTTTAGAAGAAAAGATTAGGGTTCTTACCAAAGATCCTTGTTAGAAAGGGTGATGATGACTTCTCTTCACCAAAGCTCCAATCTTTTCCGCTATCCCCGCTTGCTAATCCTCTCTTGGTGAGTATGGAAGAGTTTGTAATGGCTATAGAGGATTGGATGGGGGAGATAGAGTTTTTAGGGTTTGTTTTGAGGGGTTTCGGGGATGTATGGTGGAGGAGATGAGTTTTTGTGAAGGATAGAGAGATGTGCAATGGAGGAGATGATGTATGGAGGCTATAGGAAGTTTGTTACTGCCAAAATTATGGAGAGGGAGAGGGTTTTGGTCGGCCAAAGGTGAGGGAGAGAAAGATTTAGATTTGGTTAAGATTTGGGATAAGTTGGTATATTTAAACGTATCCTTAAATAAATTCTAAGCAATCTAGGATTTAAATCCTATTTAATTTAATGCATTCGGCCATGGGGGGGTTGCTTGGCCAAAATTATCATGGTGGGGGTCCACTTGGCATGATTTGGTTGTTTGGTGAGTTGGCAAGTTGATTGGATTGAGAATTTAAAAAGGGGTTTCCTAATATAGAACTATTTAATTCTATCTATGTAATTATACTACAAAATCTGAATTAAATAAAAATAAATATTATTATTAATATTTATTAATGCCCAACATGCCCACATAGGGTTGGGTTTGGCTTGGAAGAGTTTTGGGAAGGTTTTGTGCAACCGGGTCTCCTAAAAAGTCATAAGGGCTTTCTTAACTAATTAATTAAATAAAATAAAACTTGTGCCATAATTTGAATGGTTAACATGCAAGAGATTATAATATGACCATGGCATTCCTAACATGGCTAGCATACTAGTTAAAGCACCCGACTATGCTAGGCATGCCATACTTTCTAGTTGTCTTGCATATTCAAACTCAACCATGGCTATAGTCCTTTTATATAATATAAATAAGATAAAAATAATTTAGAATTAAATAAAATCCAAAAAGAATTTAAATATTCCTTTAAATTATAAGGGGTTTTACACCTGCTCTTATCTGAAAAGATGCTTCTCTGGCTGCACAATATTCGTCCGGCGCACCTGGTATATCGTTACCGCAATAACGTGTACCTGGAGCCCTACTTGTCTAGTAGGTTCTCCCGCCAGTTCGGGTACAGCCAGCTGTTCTTTAATTGTCCCAGTGCTTGCCTAGGCTATGAGGGTAGTGTCCTTGACGGTATCAGGACGTGGCATTATTACAATGCGGTTCATACCCGAGCTAGCTTCTCGGTCCCCGACGTTAATACGCAAGGAGAGATTTTGTACATGGCGGCCCTCTATCATGTTGCGACGAGCAAACCTTCCGTAAATTTTAACATGAGCACCAGCTTTATCGTTGGGACTGGTTTGGCAGAGAAGCCCGAGGGGTCTAAGAGGAGAAAGAAAAAGGCGAATATGGTTTCCGTTCCGGACTCGGAGTCCACGACGGCGGGCGAAGAGGATGATGGGCAGGATGTCGATGATTCGTCCCATCCCTCGGACGAGGAGGCGGGGGATCAGCCACTTATCGTGCAGGATGACATGGGTGCGGGGCAGTCGCCTGCTGTGCCTGGTCCTTCGCGCAAGCGAAGCAGGCGTATGTCTACTGATGATAGCATAACCTACTCCACGAAGCGAGCTGCGGTAAGATGCGGCAGGCTATTTATTGATGATGTTGGCGCTGTTTCTGAGGTGATTTGAATTTCAACTACCTTTTCCTTCTTTTTCTAAACTATGGCCTAATCATCTTCTTTTACTCTTTGTAGGCGTCAGAGGAGTCAGTTTCTCAGGATCCGACTGCTGAGGTCGATCCGGCCCTGACCACTTTGGTCAATGATATGTGCACCGCTATCATTTCTGCTGGGGTTCTTCCGGAGGCAGCCAGGAGTCCGATCTTGCTGAGACCTCAGCCCATGGGGACGGAGGCTCTACTGCACCTGTCCCTGAGACAGCTAAATTTCAAACGGGTGACGCTGAACCGGCTGGCTCCTTTTCAGGGGTGGCTGGGGCAGAAAAACTAGTTGAATTCAACTTTGAGGTCGCGGGTGAGAAGACCACATCAGTTGCGAGCGAGCTGCAGCCTCCACGCTCCTTCCCTGGTAAGATAAGCAGAATCTTAACTTGTGAGGAGGCCTATCTGCTATATCACCATATCCTTCGGGTTACGTCGATTGATGGTTGCTTTTGGACGTACAGGTCCTGTCCCTTTATTGCCGGTGACGAACATTGTCGGGATGGACTCTATCGGAGGGGATCTGATGGGAGCACGTGTGCCTCCTTCTCTTCCAGCCTATATTGAGGGGCCTCCAGCTGGGTCGAGTGCGGGGGCCCAAGTGGCGGCACAGCCGGGGCAGGAAACAATGCTTCCTGCGTCTTCCTCTACGAATATGGTTTTGGAGGTTAACCTTTTCGCACTGTCGAGTATCCACGCTCTTCAGGCGGCGGAGGAGGAGCTAGCCGCTATTCATGCGTCTTTTCACACAGAATTTGCTTCCTTGGTGGCAAGTTTCGATGCTACTCCTTTGACACTGCCAGCCACACTTCCTTTGACGCCATCCTCTACAGAAGTTTTGGATGAAGTGCCACCGGATGTGGTTGACAACTTTTATCGCCACCTGAAGAGAGGGGTCGAGGCAGCTGTAGAGAGGGGGACTCCCTTTGTTATGGCCCGTCAGTGCGCCGGTGGCCAGATCGACATCCTTAGAACACTCCCTGGCGGGGCGGGGTTAGCCGCACTTCTGGAGCCGAAACTGCTAGAGGCTGATCGACTTGTGACTCAGTTTCATGTGCTGCGATAGGCTGATTTGCCTACGACAATAGATCAAGAGCGTACTTTCCTCATAACCGCGGTGGAGAAGGTGAGGCTTGCTCGGGAATCGATCAAGCCGACCATACTAAAGGACCACCGTGATCTGTCCCAGTTATACGATCTATTGAGTCGTAGAAATGAAGATTGTACGGCTCGGGAAGCGACCGCCTCCCGCGGGATAATCGACACCAGGGAGCAGATCCTCGAACTCTAGAGAAAGCTGGCCTTTCTGGAGTCTGAGCTCGAAGCTGCCCGTGCCGAAAAGGGACTTGTTATGCAGGAGGCCGACAGACTTAGTCGAGCTTCTGCCAATCTGGAGCTCGCCCTGAAGAAGATGGAAGATGGCTGGCCGGCACATATGTATTTTGATGATGCGGAGCGGTTGTCCCAGGAAGCGGAGCGCCGAGCTAAGCAGCAGAATGAACGGGGGACCGCCTTGGTGAAGAACCGCCTTCTAGAATTATGTAATGCTGAACCATAGTCGGCCTTTTCTTCTTTTTATGTTCTTTTTGAGAGGGACATGGTCCCAGAACATGTAATGCTTTTTGGCTTCCAAATAAAAGAGTATACTTTATTCTATCCTTTATTTGTACTGCCTGTTGTGCTTGTGGTGTTATGGTGGCGTTTGCCTCGAATGGGGGACTTGTTTGTGGACCTGTTACCCTTGGCATACCTTGGTTTTAGGTACGAATAACAAGTTTGATGGGGATACCTAGAAAAATTCCACGGTATAGCGATCATGGATGTTTTGGGTATCGGAGAGAGAATGCCATGGAGCAGCTGGGCTCCCGGGGCATGATGAGGAATGGTGGGCCTGTACTAAGAAACTTAGCAAAGGACATTCGTGGGCCTATTATCCTTGGCGTACCCTGGCTTAGGATACAGATAATAGGATAAAAGGGAACCAACATACTTACTCAGAGGTAATAAGGACATGGCAAGTATGGGGGTTTTACCGCGGAGTCTTCCTACTCAGAGGTAATGAGGACATGGCAGGAGTGGACTCAACGGAGGATATTTGTAGTCAACAGAGGACATTTGTGGATATATTATCCTTGGCGTACCCTGGTTCGGAATACGGATAATAAGACGAGAGAGAACCAATCATACTTACTCAGAGGTAATGAGGACATGGCAAGTATGAGGGTTTTACCGTAGAGTCATCCTACTCAGAGGTAATGAGGACATGGTAGGAATGGACTCAACGGAGGATATTTGTGGACCTATTATCGTTGGCGTACCCTAGGAGTTTTTTGGTACAGATAATAAGTCGAGGGAGGACCAACATATTTACTCAGAGGTAATGAGGACATGGCAAATATGAGGGTTTCTTCGATGGAGCCTTCCTACTCAGAGGTAATGAGGACATGGCAGGAGTGGGCTCCATGAATGGGTACATAGAATGACTCAGAGGTAATGAGGACATGGAAGTTCTATGTAGAGGGGTGATTTGTTTTTGGCGGAGGTGAAACGACTCAGAGGTAACATCGACGTAGTCGTTTTGGAAATTTTGTGGATCCGTTACCCTTTTTTGTGCACAGAGAGTACGGGTAGTGGATCATGATGGAGGAGCTCTTTCAGAGAAATAAGTTCAGAGGTATGATCATACATGACTTACTAACTAAAAGAGTGACCGGAATGTGAGTTCAGAGGTACCTACGGATACATAACTCGATAATCTGGGAGAGTTGGAGTGTGAGTTCAGCGGTACCAGTGGATACATAACTCGATAATCTGGAGTGCTGTGGATGAGTTCAGCGGCACCAGCGGGTACATAACTCGATAATTTAGAGTTTGGAATATGAGTTCAGCGTTACCAGCGGGTACATAACTCGATAATCTGGAAATGTCATTTAGACATAATATTTCTTCAGAAACTTGCCATTGACTGGCAGCATGAGCAAGTCTCTATTTTATTTTGCGAGGCGGTAAGCACCGTTGGAGAATACGGCCTCAATGATAAATAGACCTTCCCATTTTGGCTGGAATTTGTCGGCGGTTTTGTGAGTCATGACCATCGGCCTCCGAACTGCCAAAACGAGATCGCCCACTTGGAATGTTCTAATTTTAACCTTTTTGTTGAAGGCTCCGGAGATGCGTGTTTGGTAAAGCTCGATTCGTTGCTGAGCCAAGAGGCGCTTTTCAACTAAGGCCTCCAACTCTTGTAGTCGGCGACGGTAGTTATCGTCCGTCGTCAATTGATAAGTGAGAGCGACGCGGAGCGAGGGTATTTGAGTCTCCAATGGGAGAACTGCTTCACTCCCGTACACCAGGGAGAAGGGTATGTTCGCTGTGGCTGTTCGGACTGTAGTATGGTACGCCCACAAGCATTCACCAAGCTTTTCGTTTCAGTCGAACTTATTGCACGACACGAACTTCTTGAGTAACTTGATGATGGTTTTATTAAATGCTTCTGCCAACCCATTCGCTGCCGGATTGTATGGTGTCGAAGCAATATTATGGATGCGGTGCTTGTCGCAGAACCGATAGAAGGTGTGGCTTGCAAACTGCGGACCATTATCGTGGATGATCCTTCGGGACAGTCCAAAGCGATAGATGACGTGATATTTGAGGAAGCTGATCACGTTTGAAGTTTTGACTTCTGCAAGCGGAATAGCTTCCGCCCATTTGGAGAAGTAATCTGTGATTACGAGTATGAAGCGATGTCCTCGGAAAGAAGGTGGAGTAATCGGACCGATGATATCCATTCCCCATGCTTCGAATGGCCAGGATGCTACCATCGGATATAGAAATTCGGATGGTTGGTGGATGAAGTCCGCGTGGACTTGGCAAGCTTTGCACTTTCTTGCATAGTCTATCGCATCCGCTACCATCGTGGGCCAGTAGTAGCCCATTCGGCAAAGACGGTCTTGTAATTTTGGGCCAGGCTGATGGGCCCCGCAGATACCGTCATAAGCTTCGCGTACGGCTTCTTTGGCTTCTGCGTTTGACAGACATCGAAGCAATATTCCATCGTAGGATCGGCGATACAGTATTTTCATCTCTGTATCGTAGAAGAATCTGAGAGAACGCCTTCTGATAGAGGTGGCCTCTTTTGGGTTCTCAGACAGGATGTCGTAAACTACGAAGTCAATGAATAGTTGTCTCCAATCTGGGACTTCGTCGATCGCCTGAGCGGAATAACTTGCCACGAATTGAACATTGTTCTTGGGACAGACCAGTTCATGGCCTATCACATCCACCGATTAATGAGCATAGTTCGGAACTGCTAGGGAAGCGGCAAGGCCAGCTAAGGCATCGGCTTCGATATTTTGGAGTCTGGAAGCGTGTTCGATGAAGAACCCTTCAAATGACGAGATGATGTTGATCGCTATTTGGTGATAGGAGATCATGTCTTCATAGCGAACCTTGTATGAACCCCGAATCTGATTGACAATTAGCTGTGAATCGCCATATGCTTCAAGATATTCTACCCCCAGCTCTCTTGCAAGTTGGAGGCCAATGACTAAAGTATTGTACTCGGCCACATTGTTAGAGCACGGTTCTGTGAGGGAGTAGGCACAATTGATCACCAATCCGGAAGAAGAAACTAGCACCACCCCGACTCCGACGACGATGTTGCCCTTATGTCCGGTCCTTGAGGCGCCGTCAAAGAACATTCGCCATATATCATCGTGAGAGGTTGCATGCAAGTCGGCGACCTCATCTGGGATTCCTTCATATATTCTGGACGACTCCAAGCCTGGGTGGACTGCCAAAAAGTCTGCCAGGGCTTAACCTTTAACAGCCTTTTGTGGGACGAAGATCATATGGTAGGAGGACAGTAATATTGCCCATGTAGTGAGGCGAGAGCTGAGTGCCCCCAATTTTGTCATGAGGACCCTGAGGGGGTTGACTCGCGAGATCACATGTATGGTTTATCCTGTGATATAGTGCCGCATCTTTTGAATGGCGAACACTAGGGCGAGGTATTCTTTCTCTACAGCGGTATATCGGTGCTCTGGCCCGATCATCATTCGGCTGAGGTAATATATAGCTTGTTCATGACCCGCATCGTTGTTTTGTGCCAGCAGAGCGCCGAAGGAATACTCCATTGCTCGTACATAGAGCAGGAATGGTTTTCCAGCACCGGGGCCACCAGGACTGGAGGGTTCGACAAATATTCTTTGATGCTGTCGAAGGCACGTTGTCATTCTTCGTCCCATACGAGTGAGACACCCTTCTTCATGAGATGGGTGAATGGCTGACAACGCCCGGAGAGGTTGGAAATGAACCTCCTAATGTAAGCTAGCCTCCCTTGAAGGCCTCTGAGTTCTCGGAGATTTCTCGGGGGAACCATCTCCATGATTGCCTTTGTCTTCTCAGGGTCTACGTGGATACCCTGGGCTGTGATGATAAAACCCAAGAACTTTCCGCTGGATACGCCCAAGAAGGATTTTGTGGGATTCATCTTCAGGTTGTGTGCTCGCATCAGATCGAATATCGTCCTCAGATCCTGGAGATGGTCTTCCTTATGGCGACTCTTGACGGCGATGTCATCAACATAGCACTCCACGGTCTTGCGCAAGTGATCCCTGAAGATGATACTCATAGCTCTTTGATATGTGGCTCCAGCATTCTTTAAACCAAAAGGCATGACTGTGTAGCAGTATGTGCCAATCGGTGTTCAGAATGATGTATACTTTTCGTCGTCAGGAGACATCTTGATTTGGTTGTACCCCGAGAAACCATCCATGAATGACATGCGTTCGAAGCCGCATGTGTTGTCGATCATGATGTCTGTGATAGGGAGGAAGAATTCATCTTTGGAACATGCCTCGTTCAGATTACGAAAGTCGATGCAGATTCGAATCTTTCCGTTCTTCTTGAGGACCGGTACTATGTTGGCGACCCAGTCTGGATGTTGCTCCTCGCGTATGAAGCTGCTGGCTATGAGTTTGTTGACTTCGGCTTCGATTGCATCCATGATGCCCGGGCGGAAGCGTCGTTGTTGTTGCTTGACTGGCTTTGCATCTGGCCGAATATTGAGCTTGTGAAGAGCAATATCGGGATTTAACCCCGGCATGTCTTTATAGCTCTAGGCAAACACATCAATATATTCTTTGACAAGTTCCAGTAGCGACTCTCGCTCTTCGTCTGTCAGGCTTTTACTGATAAAGATTAGTTTTGGAGAAGATTCGTCGCCGAGGTCGACCTGTATAACTTCATCTTCAGTAGAAGGTTCTCTCTGTTCAAACCGCCTCTCCCATTGTGCATCCAGCTATTGGGCCCATGGTTCTAACTCGAGGATTTCAGGAATGTCTTCATCTTCTTCGTAAGCGTCGGCGAATGCCATGTTGACTGACAGGACTTGTCTGAATACGTCTCTGATGCTGGTGTCCGAATCAGAAGTTGGTGACCCGGTTGAATGTGAATGCCAGTCGCATTCCTCATCCGAACTTTCAGGGGTCGTTGTGGGCGTAACATACCCTAACCCACATCGGGTCTTGCTGTAGTAGTCCCGTGGTTTGCCAGCCGGGACTGGTGGCTTTAAAGATAATCGTCACCCAGTGCCGTAGTTCAAACCTGGCATAGTCTCCAGATCATACCCCTATTTTTGCATGGGATATTTTGGACTGGGGGCTATAAAGATACAGAGGCAGTCTCCCGACATCTGATTCAAGATCGACCTTCTCTATGGTGAAGGGCTGCGGGTCGTCCTTCCGACAGAAGATGATTGGATGGTCCCCTCCCTCGATTATGCGATAAGCGTCTTCTACTGGAGTAAGCTGGTTTACGGTGTATACATTTGTCACCTGTGTGTGTAGGTGAGTGCCTATACCGTGTTCTATAGCATACATTGTACAAAGCTTATCAAGCTCGAGGTAGTTCAAAGATAGCCCTTTATTGATGAAGTAAGGTATCTTTTTTAGCAGGATTATATCATCTGTGGAAGGAACATCAGTGTGGGCAGCCACATACTTGGCTAGCTCCGGTTCTTCTTCGGCCACCCCCTGTATAAATAAAGACTGAGAGGATGACCTGGGCAGCTTGATCGTCAGGGGTTCCGTCGGTAGAGTAGAACATGGAGTCGTTGGCAAACTAGCGACCCCCAGTTTGGTACTTGATGCTGGGCGGGGAGTTGTTGGCTCGCTAGAAGCCCCAGACCTTGCATTGGGGTGACGATTCTTCTTGGAAAGGCGTATCGTCATTAGCTTGTCGGAGGGGTTGAGCTTCTCCATTTGTGGTTGGCCGATTCTAGGCAGCCTGATTGTCAGTGGCTCCGTTGTGGGTCTGGGCGCTTGGCCGGACCTTGGTAGCCGGATTATCATTTGCTCTTCTTATGCCGCAAGGCTGATTGCATCCTTACGCAGAGTGGCTGTAAGGGGTGCGGACTGGCCAGGTTTGTAAGCTTGGAGGTGGATCGTCAGAGGTTCTTCTGATCCTGTGGCTGTCTCGGTACGAGCTTGCACATCTCCTTCACCAAGGTACCTCTTCGTATTTTCGTATAGGCAGGAGTCTGAGTAGTAGGATTCGACCCCTTTGAAGGGATCGTTGTCGGCAAATTCTGTCCTCACGAAGCCGCGTTTATCGACATACTTGAAGCACTGATGCAGAGTGGAAGGCACGATCATGTAATCTTGTATCCAAGGGTGCCCCAAGAGGATGTTGTAGAAAGTGTCTACGTCTATGACGTAACAGGTTACTTCTGAGTGAAGGTCGCCAATTTGGCACTTCAAGTGAATCTTCCCAATCGGGTAGCTCCTGTCCGAATTGAAACTGCTAATGGCGGTGCTTGTTGGCATCAGACGATGTATAGGAATACGGAGATGGTGTAACAGACCCTTCGGGATGATGCTTATGGAAGAACCAGGATCAATGTGCATCCGATCCACCTTTACGTCACCGATGTATCTAGTGTAATATAACGGACGATCGTGCAGGTTGGTTTTGATGAGCATATCCTGCGGAGTGAAGACAATGTTGGGCATCGCTCTCGTGCAAGCGCTGTCTTGGAGATCTGCAGGCGGGCTCTCTTCCGTGAGGTTGACCTGAGCCAGATAGGCATCGACATTCTGGAGTGCATCGCTCAAAGCCGCCCGAACATCCTTTGAGAGTCTCAGGAGCTCGTATAATGACAATTTGGCCGGTGTGTTGGCCAATTGTGCCAAAATGTTGAAGTTGTAAGGCCTCTCAAGCCCCTGCGATGCCTCTTTACAGAGGTATTTGTCAAAGCGAGTCTCCTTCGGCCTAGGCTTGTCGGTCGTCGGAGGCTGAGAAGGTCCCGGAGCGTCAGTAGTAGATGGCTGATGATCTTCAGCCGAGTTATCAGCCACAGGTTGGGATTGTGCCCCAGACCGAGTAACGACAGCCGTGACTTCTTCGACATCTGCCGAGATTGTGCGGCAGGATCTGTCTTTTCCATTCTTCTTCTTGCGAATGGAAGGTGGTGTGGATTGAGTCACCTCAAGTACCAGGTTCGGATGGACCCACATGACCTCCTCCCATGATGTGGCGGAAGATTGGCGATTTCTATTGTTGCCAGAGGGATGGGTACCACACCGTCTTGAGTTTCTGTTGGAGGGAAGTCGCCAAATTGTACTGACACCATATTGGCTGTCATAGTTACCTCTTCGAAATCGATGGCCAGAGCGTTCGAATCGATGAGATATTGGATGTACCGTTTCAGTTGGTAGTAGTCGTGTGTTGCATGGTGGACGTAGCGGTGGTAATGGTAGTACTTTGGGCTCTCTATTTCTGCCGGCCGAGGTTCCCGTCTTGGCGGAGGGAGCTGAATTCTGTCTCCTTGTATGAGCATGTCCAAGATGGGCTTGACCTGACCGTCTTCGAAGGAGTAGGTCATTTGTGGCCATTGTTTGTCTGCCGGTTTTGACTCAGGTTTCTGTGCTGTGTCGGCCACCATAGCCTGTTTGCCCTTATTGTCTCGATTGTTGGTGGAGCTACCCCCATTGTTATTGTTGGCATTAGGACGCCTGCCCTTGTCCTCTCCCTCTGAGATGTGCAATCCCAGTTCTCGAGCCTTCTTCAATCATTCTTCGACACTAGTGGCACTGATAATAAACGTCTTCCAGTCCTTAAATTGACTTTCGCCCATCCAGAGACTGATTGTTGGGAGCAGTCTCTTTTGGCAAATTTCAATTAAGAAGGAATCCGGATTACCCGACGGCAGCTTCATGGCAATTTGGCGGAACCGCTCAATATAGTTCCTTGTTAGCTCTTTCTTCCCTTGAACGACGTCCATGAGGGTGGACATTGTGATGTCCTGTCCTACTTCGTGGAATCTCTCCAAGAACATAGGCTTGAAGCTGGCGAAGGAGTGGATGCAGTTGTCTGGCAGGTTACGGTACCAGTCGAAGGCGACTCCTTCCAATGCCCTATGAATAATCGTGTAAGAATGGCATCGTCATGGGATAGATGGTCGGTGGTAACCTCGAAGTAAGTGACGTACCGACTTGCGGAGGTCTTTCCATCATATGGATTGATGTGGAATGGTTTATACTTTGGTGGGAAGGGAACATCTCTCCACACAGCGGGATATGGTTGTCGTATCCTGAGGTCTTGGCAGTTTTCTCGGGCGTAGAACATGGCCCGGAGCTCCTGGACCTCTCTTCTTGCCTCCCTGGCTTCGTCTGCAGCGGTAGGAGCCGACATTTCAGGAGAAATATTACCCGGGTTTGGTGCTGCTGAGTTTGTGTCTGCATTGACCGTGGGACCCGAGTTTGTTTGGCCAGACGTCCCTCTTGCAGAGTAGGGAGGGCGGCTTTGATCTCGTCTACGGATTTGACCAAACTGTGCTGTATGGCCTCCAGAGTGTCGATGTGTTGGCGATCACTGGGACCGTCCTGTTCGTCGTTTGTCATGAATGCCGTCCTGACATGAGTAGAAGTGGAAGGGACGATGGATGACGTACACTTCGAATCATACCCCTATAATGAGAAGTCATCAGGGTATGTGGGAATGTCTTCCTGTGGTTCGGACTCAAAAGGAACAGTACCCCCAGCTTCCGAGTTCGCCTCGTCTTGGAAATTGTGGACGTCCTCGGGGACGTCAGGATTTGTTACATCTGATGGAAGAGTTGCTTCCCCCAGCTCGTCTTCTTGGAACATTAGATTGTCATGGAGGTTCGGAGGAGTGCTACCCCCAGTTGCAGCAACCCCCAGTGGTGTGGACGATGAATCTCCCACTGTAGCAGATTTCATCTTTGAACGGGTACCTTGGAAAACTCCGGTGGTGGGCACCCGCTTAGACGATAGTCTCTTAGTCATAGTGGTTGAAATCTTTGGACTGGGAACATTGGTCTTCTTCCTTCTCCCATCTGCGAGGATTTTCTGAACAGAGTTGCAAGAGACGACGGAAAGTGTCTCATCTTCTGAACATGGTTGTTGCAGTCTTTGAAAGACGGACTGCCGGTCTCTCCGTACCGTCATGTTATTGCAACAGCAGTTGACGATCATTTGGGTGCAGTAACGTCCGTGGGAGGACTCTTTGCACACCGAGGCCCCTTCTCTTTTCTTGCGTTTGTGGAGGATAGCCTCACGCAAGTCAGATGGGTCCGGATCGACCATGTTTTCTTCCTGGATTTTGGAAGACTTTTGGGAACCTCTCCGTCCGTTTGCCACCGGGGGCTGGACTCGAGTGGTTCTGTATAACTTTCTATCAGAGGCCCGCATAACAGTATGTGGGATGCTCGGATGGTCAGAGGTCGGATCAGCGGACCGAGCTTGCCAAGCTCGTGCTGCCCTAGACTTCTTCACTCTAGTGCGTGAGGGCACATAGTAAGAAGAGTCTAAGTGGTGCTGGAGAGAGTTAGACATGTCTTCTTGGGAGCACAAGAGATCAGGACCATAGGAGAGGCGGTCGAAGACAGAGCCGCGTGGAGTAGGCGTCATGCGGCTGGAATCAATAATCTTCATACGGCTGGCAGTAGTAGCCGCATAGGTCTTCTTCATACGGCTGGAAATCCTGGCTGCATGAGTGTTCTCCATACGGCTGGAAATCCTGGTCGCATGAGTGTTATGTATTTGGCTAGCAGTTTCAGCCGCATGGTCATCATTTATGCGGTTGGCAATCTTGGCCGCATGAGTCTTCGTTTTACGGCTAGTGCCCTTATTCGGTTTCTTTCTGGAGCACATAAAATCACTCTTTGCCCCTGCAAGTCCAGTATCGTAGTGCTTTCCTCTGCCGGACTTGGGGACAGCAGAGTCCTCTATGGCTTGAAGTGGGGCCACATGAGAGTTGCCTTCACCGTCTTGGGCAGCAGAGAGTACTCCGTCCAGAGCTTAGGGATGAGCAAATGACTTTGGCCTCCACTTCCTGCAAGCCTTCTTTGTGCGGGTTCGCTTCTGGACCGGATCAGCGCTTCCTTCAGAGAGCATTTCTTCAAATGCCTGTTGGTCGAAGCGGACGACCATCTTCTATCGCGTGGAGCCAAGTTTGGCTGCATCCGATTGCATCACCAACTTCTCAGCCGTGGAGAAGTTTGTCCCCAGCAGAGTCGCCATCGTGTTTGCTATTGATTGTAAAAGAACAGAATAATTATCGGAGGACTGAACTTAGACTCACAATACAAACTCGCTTGTACAAAAAAAGCCTAGGGACGAAAACCTAGGTACAACAATCTAAGTACAATTGTTTATTTTAGATTCTGGGGGGGTAACGATAGAGGCTCGGGAAAGCGACGACAGCTCTGCCTTACTCCTTGGACGATCGGGTACAGCCTTGGCTCTGAAGAAGAAGTACTTAGCATTGATGAAGAAATGCTCTCTTTATTCTCTCTGGATCTGAGCCGGGGGTCTCTCTCTATGTGTGTCTGTCCCTCCTCCTTGCAAGGGAATGGCACCTTGCTATTTATAAGAGTGGAGGGCGTCATTAGGGTTTTGCAATGATTGGCCATTCTCAAAAGTCGGCGGCCTGAGAGTTAATCTGGTCCGTCCATCTTGTATATGATAGATTTGAGCAATTAATATGATTGCATTAAATCTCTGTAGGGAATAAATATTGATTGCCATGAATATTTGCGACTTGTAATGGCCTGCCATGTGTCTAATTTGCTTGATTTGATTTGATCTGGGCATTTATTGCAACAAATCTGATTAAGATTTGTTAACACCCATAATCCCAGGAAGATAAGGCTGCCACGTATCTCAATCATCTTAGCAGAGCCGCAGATGAGTGGGCCGCATGAGGCTAAATGGCCGCATGAAGATGAGCAGCCGCATGGGGATAAATAGTCGCATAAAGATGGGCAGCCGCATGGGAGTTGGCGGCCGCATGCTGATGGGCGGCCGCATATGGGATGTAGCCGTATGCTGATGGTCGGCCGCATAAAGGATGCGACCGCATGCTGATGGACGGCCGCATAAATGTAGCAGCCGCATGTCTCGGGATTAGATAGATTCTGCCAGTTGTGAGAAGATTTTCTCCTCTTCCCTAGAGACGCACCATTACGTTAGTCATTATTGCCCCTTTTTGTCAGAGCTGTCATTTTGTCAGAGTTGTCAGCCGTCAGGGTATTAAATACAGCAAAAGACGAAAGAAAGAAGCTGTTGAAGGCCACGTGGCTCCTCTCTGGGCCGCATGGAGTTATTCGAGCCGCATAGACGCTTGAACCGCATGGATCCCTGAACCGCATGGTCTCTCTGAGCCGTATGGGGGTCCTTGGCCGCATGAACCTTTCTTTTATTCTTTTTCATGCTTCTACAAGTAGTGCTCATCAAGTTGATGGATTTGAAAGAAGATTTTGTTAACTTATCTTCTCGTATTCTTCACATACCATGTCTTTCTTGAATGAAATACTTGTGGGTCCTCTAACAAGCTTCTTAGTCGCCAGTCGGAAGATGGTGTCCAAGTTGGCGTATCCAAGTCTCATATGCCAAAGCCAACACTCATCATTCATTGCTACTAAGCACCTGTCATTGTTAGTGCTTTTAACAAGATTAAGAACATACATTTTATTTTCTCTAATACCTTCATACACAATAGAACCATTTGTGCTATCAGAGATGAAGCACTTGTGTTTAACAAAGTTAACATCATAACCAGTATCCGTGAGGTGGCTAATGCTAAGAAGGTTGTGCTTAAGATTTGTAACAAGGCAAACATTCTTAATGCAAGGATAGGAAGGGAAGCCGACATTACCATGTCCAATGATGTACCCTTTAGGTTGTTACCGAAGGATACATGTCCTTTCTTCTTCATCGATAGCGTTACAAAAAGTGAAGTATCATCGGTAATATGCCGTGAGCAACCGCTATCGAGGATCCACTTGTTTCTAGCATGCGATGGAGGGTTCACCTATAACACAAGTTGAAGATGAATACTTTGGTACCCAAAAATGTTTGGGTCCATGACTGTTAGTTTTAGGAACCCATTTAAATATTCTCATGTCAACATGCTTTCTTATTTGACAATAATGAGATGTGCGTCCAAGTAAACCACAATAGTGGCACATCATGGGTGTTATAAGTCTAGAGGTAGGTGAGTGAGTGTTATGTGTATGAGGAGTTCTAGTCAATTGAGGAGTTCTAGCATGAGTGTTATGGTGATGATAGTGGAAGGCATGATGTGATGTGCTTGTGTTTTTCTTCTCAAAGGGTCCTCTTTGTGTGTGCATTTGTTTGGGATAGGACCTATGTGTTGTTTTCTTGTGAGTGTGATTCTTGTGGCTAGTGTTGTGATGTGTGTTGGTGTGTCTTTGATTATGGTGTTGTGCATTTGTGTGAGCCATGTCTCTATCAACTTGTTTATTGCTATTTGCAAGAAGGTCATTGTATTTGATAGATGTTGCATATTCTCTTTGGTCAGTGGCAAGAGTCTTGTGCATAGCAAGTTCATATCCTTCTTTAAGGGATTGAAATTCAACGTCCTTTTTCTTGATGACGACTTAGGGTTCTTGGAGCTTTAGTCGAAGAGACTCAATATCATCTGTGTCAGAAGCATGAGACTTCCCTTTTATATCAAGGATGATATTAGAAAGTCGTTCTATTTCTTGCTTGAGTGTGTCAATCCCTTTGAGAGATTATTTGTGTTTACTTCTTATAACCTTATGTTCATCGTGTAGTTTAAAAATGTCATTTTCTAATTCAGTGTAAGAGAGAGCATTCATAGAAAAGTTATCGATTACCTGATTTGATTCCCTAGTCATGAGACAAACATTTGCATTTTGTTTGCATTCTTTGTCGTTGTCCGAGTCACTAGCATCACTTTCGTACCAGATGATAGTATTGGCGTACTTTCTTGAGGATGAGCTTCCTTTGCTTGGTCTCTCATATTTGCCAGATTCTCTTCTTCCTATAGGACAATCCCTTTTGATGTGTCCAATCTTCTTGCAGTTGTAGCAAGAAGGTTCTTCGTCCGTGTCCCTCCTTAAACGATTTGCTTTGCTGAATTTGAAGAACTTTCAGAAGTGCTTGGTGGTGAGAGCAATTTCTTCAACATCTGAATCGTCATCATCATAGTCATCTTTTGAGGAGAACTTAATAGCCTTGAGAGCGAGGGAATTTTCTTTTTCTTTCGTCTTTTCTTTCTCCTTTTCTTGTATAAAGGATTTCTCTTGATCCTTCATGTCTAGCTCGTGGGTCATCAGGTTTTCCATGAGTGTCTCAAGGTTCATTATCGTTAGGTCATTCCCTTCGATGATGGCGATAGCTTTGGGGTTCTATCCATTGGTTAATCCTCTGAGAATCTTCCAATCTTTTTATGAGTGAGATATACCTTGCCAAGATAAGAGAGAGGGTTAATGGTATCAAAGAATTGAGTAAACATAACAGTAATAGACTCATTGTATCTCATTTTGAAAGATTTATACTCTTGAGTGAGTCTACTAATCTTTGATTCCTTTACTTGTCATGTTCCCTTGTGTGTGACTTCCAAAAGTTTTCATATTTCATTGAAAGTTTTGCATGTAGAGATTCTATTGAATTTATTGCTATCAAGAACACAATAGAGTGTGTTTATAGCCTTTGTATCCCAATATGCGACATTTTTGTCATTTTCGGAAAGTTTATCTCTAAGAGTTTTTGAAACTATCGAAGATTTAGGGTTGCATTTATAACGCAATCCCATATATCAAAATCTAGAGATTTCAAGTAAATGTCCATCCTAATTTTCCAATAGTTATAGTTGGTTCTATCAAATAGAGGAGGTCTACTTGTGGAGTGTTCCTCATTGTAGAATAAGTTGGTACTAGGGTTGGTAGCCATGGATCACTTTAAGGATGAAAATCCAAATTAAGAGACTAGGCTCTGATACCAATTGTAGAACCCTAGAGAATGGATGAATAGGATAATAAAATGATTATCAACAATAGTAAGAAAATTAAAGGATAATAAAGGAAGAGAGAATCAAACACTTGATGTATCCTGGTATCCTCCCAAGGGGCACTCCAGTCCCGAAAATCTCTCTGATTTTAATCTACTATTTGAGTAAATAGTTACAACACGAGTTTGGATCCGAAGAGCTCCTTAACTTCTTACACACAAGTTTTCCTTCGAAGCCTCGTCAACTTCATACACACGAGTTTTCCTTCGAAGGCTCGTCAACTTCAACTTGAGAGAAAAAAAGTTTCGATCTTCTTGAATACTTTGAAGATCTAAGATTAAAACTCTTGAATACTCTAGCACTTTTGATTGGATGACAAATTAAAGCTTTGTAGAGTAATGGTGGAGCTATTTAGTATTTGAAAAAGTTAAGGCTCAAAATGGACAGATATTTATGAAGAGGGGTGATGTCTATTTATACAAATCCAAGAAGATAGAGCATTTACTACAGCTGAACGGATGATCCGCCGGTTGTCCGCGGACGTCCGGCCGACCATCCGCTCAAAGAGTAATGGCTAGAAAACTAGCCGTTGGATGCATAAATGCTCATTTATGAGGAACGTTGGATTTGAAATTCAAATAGCCACCTCAATAAGAAAGTATCATCCGATAGTGATTCGTCGAATCATCCGTATGGACCCACAAATACTTGCTATTCCAAAACGGATAGTCCGACGAATTTTTGTAAAAATCCAATGGATGATCTGTTAGAACCAACAAAAACTTGCTGTTTCAAAATGGATCATCTGATGGTGATCCGCGGTGATCTGCCGGATCATCCATTTGGACCCACAAATACTTGTTGTTCCAAAATGG